>JANAVB010041777.1:0-91542 GCA_029216955.1 Iris pallida | reverse complement strand
TATATATATACACTCATATAAATATATATATATATATTTTTTATATATATAAATATATATATATATATATATATATATATCTATATATATATATATATATATTATATATAATATATATATCTATATATATAAATATTATATATATATTATTATATATATATATCTATATATATGTATATATACACTCATATATTTATATCATTATACATGTATATATATATATGCACACATATACCCTCATATATAATATGTTCACGTTTACACCTATATATATAATATATTTATTTGACAGAAATCATATAACAAATATTAATAATTTCCTCAACAAAATAATAATAATAATAATAATAATAATAATAATAATAATAATAATAATAATAATAATAATAATAATAATAATAAAAATTCCATAAATCAATAATGGTGTATATAAACCATTATGTTCAGTCTAAAAACCCCAAAATTTATGAGGACCTATTTTATACAAAAGTTACTGAATATCGCCAATAATAATATTTATAATATTTAAATACGAATACTTAGAAATATTCATCAGTTTATTAAAATGGAATACAACACAATCTTACAAAATACGTCAACACGAATGTCATTAGACGTCTCGTATGACTACATGGGATTGAGTTCAGCTCGGGTCCAGTCCGGCTAAAATGGTATAATCGGTTTTCCCTAAAACACAATAATATAAATATTAAATAAATAAACTTCGATGAGGGTTAAGTCACAACTTGGCCTGGTTTTCTTAGTTAGGGCATCACTATGGCTCGATCTTCCCTGGCATGGCTAATACACTAGCCAAAGCACGCCACTGTACTATCCGTGCCATGCTTTCTAATCGGCTTGTACTCTAATTTCTAACCATGAATAAAATCATCTATCGTGATAATTAACTAAATAATCATTTCTAAAATTTCTAAAATCGCTATTTAAATAAAATAAATAATAAAAAATATTTTAAAATTTTCGGGAAGGGAAGCTACAAATCTATCCACCTTAAAATAATTTCGTCCTCGAAATTCTAATTCGTAACTATTCTTAAAATTCCAAAAAGAAAGTCTATCGTAACCTTAATCTCTTTAAATTTAATTTCTCAAAAAATCGTTTATATTCCTTCTCTAGTCATTTGGTATTTTACGAAACCTCGAGGACTTCTACCCACCTTTAGTCACACTACTCCCTTGAAACACAGGTCACTAAAATCTTATAATCTTCTAACTAGTGGCTAATAACTCTTCCAAAATATCTAGGACATATGGCATCTATAATCCTCTCGTATCTATCAAGCAACCCAAAATTTAACAAGCCACAAATTTATACAAGTAGCTAAGAAATATTGATATACTCTAGTAAGCAAGACTATTCGTCGCTCCGAAGTAGGGAGGACAGGAAAATAAGGAAGGACAATCAAGAGTAAACATGAAGTTTCAAGAGCGGTAGAGAATATCCCATAATGCAAATAGGACGAAAGTTACGAACCATTGCCTCATTTGCTAGATTGGGCTACTCTAGTCCAGTATTTCGATAAATCGAAGAACCCTTTTTGTTTCTTAGAGGGACTTGCAATCCATGCAATACATAAATTCTGTTCTCGAAGTTTTAAACAAGATTCCAAAATAGAACGAAATTTGAGGAGTTAAGATGGTGATCTTTTTCGTGGTTATTTAAACACATGGGCAAGGAATATGAATGCAATACAAAATCATATCGCGACTTTCAAGTAGATGGGATAAAGGTTACGAATGGATTCACATTCTAAGGGGCGGAGATTACATAATAGGTACAGGGACCGATTTCAAATAGTTCAGTTATATAGTCCAAATATGGTGGTATGTCTGGATGGGTTTTACTAGATCTTAATGAGTTCCCTATCTGGCATCAATCGTTGGTTGGATGAACCTTGGATCTCAATCTATATGGACTGAACAAGATCCCAAGATAAAACTATGTCCACTAGGTTAGGGTGTCCTAGAATAGGTTTTTATCCAAGGGTTGAGCTAGTTGCTAGTCAGGTTGGTTAGCTAGGTTCCTAAAGTCCAATTGCGCCTTCGGTGAATTTTGTGTTTAAGTATCACTTGAGGCCTTAGTTGGGTGGCACACTCATGGTTTGTGTGTAATGGGCTTCGAGTAGGTCGCAAACATATATTGGGTCGTAGGAATTGAGTCAAGGTTGAGGCTCTAATAGAAGTCGGGAAATATACCGGTATTACGGTAAGGGTTATGGCTAATCCTTTTAACCTGAAAGTCGTACCCCAAAAATAGAGTACAAGAGGACGAGTTTGAGTGGGACATGATATACCTAGATGAAGGTTGACTCGTCTAGATCTTGCATATAAAATTTGTTGGATGATGACAGCTGGTCTCGTGCTCCGAATATTAATGGCACGGCCGGGGCACAAAATGATTTAAATGGATAGTGGGAGTCCATGGGGCACTAATTATCATCCAAATGAAATTACTCTAATCAAACGGTAATCCTGGTATATCCTAAATTTTTTAGAAAGCTTACAGTCTACCCACCTTAGAAGCTAGGATATGGTTTTAGGAATAATGAGGTCAGAAGGGTTCCTAAAGTCCGGATATTGTACCTCGACTCTGGTTAATAGAGAATAAGGCACGACATACGGGATACGGTAGATATAAGTCAAGCCAAGGATCGTTCCTCAAATTCAGATGGCTAGAAGGTCCCAATAGTAGTTTGAAGGTCGAGAGGAGAACGAGTAACTCAAGGCAAGGTTCCAATCACAGGACTGGCCGATGGTAGCTACACTTGCATATACCACTATCATAGCCATAGGGATACTCTATATCTATCTATCAATTACGAGCTTTCGTCCTTTCAAATCAGTGAAAGACCAAAAACAATATAGAGCTCAAGAATGATGTCACTAAATACAATTACGTGATTCGAAGGCGAATGAATAATTCAAGAGGAATTGTCAAAGCAGTCGCGGGTGAGATCCTAGAGACATCTACATCTCAATCCACGTAGGATAATTAGATGAAGAGCGAACCAATGCATCATGGTTTATCAGACCGTAATACAATAATTCTGATTAGACAATATGTTAGCGGGCGTCCCCAATAAACATATGTCTTGAATCAAGCTCGATAAAAGAGTAAGCTTGCAAAACTAGGCTGTAATAGCAGCGTTGGTCAAGATAGTCAAAATATAAGTAGGCGAGATTTTTGGAAAGGAGACAGTAGTTCGAGTTTTGAGAGAATCAAAACCTTACCTGGTGTTATTGCTTATACAGTCATCCCACTATCTTCTATCCATTCGGCCTTAGTCGACTAATGGGTTATGGAACTCTAAATTCTATATTCTAGGTAAACTTATTAATGTCAGTCAATTACCCTGTCAATAGATCACAAGGTCTACTGATTGCTAGGTTAGGAGACATGCTACCCTACTTACAGAACTTCTACTAGTTTTGGCCTTAGATCTTATGGTACGCACAGGGCATTTCTATTCTCGATAGTATCCTAAACTGGTAATCACATCTGAAGTCATTTCATCGGGAATTATGTGCCGCCTGTATACTCTGGCTGTGACAAACCCTTGGTTCCGTGATTTAGGTGTGATAAGCTATCAGGTGCTCTACCTTACATTGACACAAGGGTATCTAAGATCTAAAGAGGTCAACGAGGACTTAGTTTCTGCAATGTTCCATAGACTATGATTCTTCGGAATAATTTTAGTTCTATGGGCTGTGCCTCGCCAGTGCGCTGCTGGCTGCAGTGAACCCACACTATCCATTCTCAAACAATTGGCGACAGTGCACTGCTGTCTAGTCATCGCGGTCATTTAATTACTCTAACTATATTCCTAAGGACTTCAAGGAGCTGCTAGAGTTTCAAGCTAGTGGATTATGATAGAGCGTAAACATCTACCTATGAGTCTCAATCCTTAAAGTAAAAAGGTTGACTGGGAAGAAAATAACTGAAGACAGGAAAAATAAGAACCTCCTAACATTTATCTCATATATATTTCAAATGATTGAGAGAAACACTTTAAATCAATCTACCTCAAGATTCACATACGAATAACAGAATCATGAATTATGATTTAAGTCTTTACAGCAAAATAGAATTTAAATAGACAGTTCTAATTTATGATATGATGTTTATATATCTAAATAGAGCAAAAGATATATCGAACAGTTTATCACGATTAAAGCCTTAATTATAGATAAGCCTAACTTACCAGTGAATAGTAGATCCACATTGGATCATAATGTCATACCAAAGGTATCAGTGTATCTTATAGAGACCTGGCAAGCATTCTAAATAGCATGGCCTATCTAACAACCTTAACTACCCAACGGTCAATTTGAACAAGGGACTCCTAGTCCTAGTCATTCTCTTAAATCATTTTAATCCTAATTGTGAATGAGCATTTTCTAGGCGCAGGCTCGCAGCAGTACGACTAATATGGTACTACCGCGAGTTTGCATAATTTGCAAAAATTGACCGACATGGGCCACCACAAAAACTTGTCATGACCCGCACCCGCTTTTCGGATACGAGACGTGTCCAAGCCAGCCTACGCCGCAGAGTCAGCGGTAGAACGCTGTCAAGCCCGCAAGAAATAAATGCTCAAAATATACAACATTTGCTGCTCATTCATATTTTTACATTTTTACAACATTTACAACATTTATAATTAAAAAAATATAAGATTTTACAATAAAAGAAATTGTTACAACTGCCATCTATTTCTAGGTTGACCTCAGCATACCCAAGCCTTCCCAATGCTAAGAGTGATCGCGGCTAAACCTGAAAAATATTGGTTATCTAGTCAGGATTGGAACAAGTACACAAACCGACGGTAATGCGAAAACACAATAGAATTAACAAGACATGAAAATAACATATGAGAGATAAAAACTAGAAGATAACTGATGACATAGCACGATAGAGAAGTAAAGGAAAAATAAAAGACATCTACCTATGTGGTGTGAAATATCATTTTCAATATGTGAACGGCTAGGGGGTAAATACGGCACACCGCACGTGACGTGTGCAGCTGCTATCATTCAAGATTAGACAAATGGAATAGTTCTGGGTAGTCCACATGTATACTAAAATATTTCCCCTCCCGACTACTCCGTGTGACGAGCGTGTCAACAAGCAGCAAGATATATGTATAGACATGAAATGAAAAGACTACTATGAATCGAAAACAATCAGAAAGTGCACTTGCCTGAGGTCCTTAGCTGGTGAAACCAATACTATACCACACAATGAGCCACAATCAGTCAACACATGCAGAAGTCTCCAGATGCTGAAATAAATAGTACTAATGCTCTCAGAATAGTCAAATTAGCTAGGATTGCCTGTCCTTAAGTCCAATTCTGGACACAGGGGCAAAACGGTAATTTCGGGCAAAAAACGGTGTCCGCCGTTGAACCCGTTTTGCACCGAAAAGCGTGTCAGAGTCAATGGTCTCTAAAGTCGTCAAACTACATGTCTACAGATCCGGTTTTCTGATACGAACCCAACCGTATGTCCAGAGTTGGATTCCGACGGGTCGTGCACAAAATTGCCCGTTGAGTGGGACCGTGGGGCTTGCAAAACGACGTACGATTCAACTGTCTCAAAATTAGACCAAACTTGGCATACAGGACCAGAAAAATGATACGGTCCTGTTGGCGTAATTTTCGTCTCGATCTGACGAGCGTGTACAAAGTAATTGTAAAACTTGCACAGAGGCCGATACGGTGAATTTTGACGGATACGCATCAAATTTGTCGCGCACACGCGACCAATTTGAATTCCGTCAAAGCCCACACGACCATGAAGCCGTTACGCACCTTTTGATACCTTCGGTTCGCGACCAAGTCGCCCGGTTTGGCGGAATGCACATTGGATCGGAAGAATTTCAAGTTTTTCGAAAACAGTTTTTATTAGTTTTTTCCTGATTTTCGAGTCGATTTATCTTAGTATCTGCTGATTATAAAAATAATCTAAAAACAGGGTTTTAATGTTGGTTAGGTTGGCTAGAAGTCTGTTCAAACGGTTTTCTAAAATTCACGATATTCTGGTCACGAATCGACCGCAAACGTTGGATGCTGGGCAGTTCTACGTCCTGTTTCGGACAGATTTTTGGTCGATCTTCGGGCTCGTTTTTCGATGCGCATGACGCAAAACAAATCTAAGTATTTGAAGGGAATCGGAGTGGATTATGTCAGTATCGTACCTGAAGAAGCGGTTCATAAAACGATCCCTTGTACGCGATAAAAAACCCTCGCGTAGTTGGCACCTCCGCAGCTACTGCTGCTGTTTCGCGCCGGTGCGCGCGCGGCCCTGGCCGCCGGCGATGACCTCGCAGTGGCGCACGGGGGCTGGGGTAGGGTCGCCAGACTCAGGAGACGCCGTGGCGGCGCTAGGGTTTAGGTGTTTTCGATTTCCTCTTTCGTTCGATTCCTATATATATATGCTGCGTGTGTATATACAGAGGGGGCTCGGGTCTTTGGCTGGTGTGGGGAATTTAGGATTGGGTTGGGCTGTTCGGTTTGCTCTGTGGGGAGCTGGGCTCAGGCCTGGTATGGCTGGGCTGGGTCCGGGCTTTGGTTATTTCCTATTATACTATAGCCTATTATATATACATGTCTATATATATATTCATATATATATACACACATATACATCTACATCTACGATATATATTTATATATACACATATATATATCTTATACCCACACACGTATATATATGTATATACATACACATATACCCTATATATATTTATATATATATACTTACACACATATACACTATTATATATATTTATATATATACAGTCATATATTTATATACATTATACACGTATATATATATATATATATATATATATATATATATATATATATATATATATATATATATATATATATATATATATGCACACATACACCCTCATATATAATATGTTCACATTTACACCTATACATATAATATATTTATTTGACAGAAATCATATAACAAATATTAATAATTTCCTCAACAAAATAATAATAATAATAATAATAATAATAATAATAATAATAATAATAATAATAATAATAATAATAATAATAATAATAATAAAATTCCATAAATCAATAATGGTGTATATAAACCATTATGTTCAGTCTAAAAACCCCAAAATATATAAGGACCTATTTTATACAAAAGTTACTGAATATCACCAATAATAATATTTATAATATTTAAATACGAATACTTAGAAATATTCATCAGTTTATTAAAATGGAATACAACACAATCTTACAAAATACGTCAATACGAATGTCATTGGACGTCTCGCATGACTACATGGGATTGAGCTCAGCTCGGGTCCAGTCCGGCTAAAATGGTATAATCGGTTTCCCTAAAACACAATAATATAAATATTAAATAAATAAACTTCGGTGAGGGTTAAGTCGCAACTTGGCCTAGTTTTCTTAGTTAGGGCATCACTATGACTCGGTCTTCCCTGGCATGGCTAATACACTAGCCAAAGCACGCCACTGCACTATCCGTGCCATGCTTTCCAATCGTCTTGTACTCCAATTTCTAACCATGAATAAAATTATCTATCGTAATAATTAACTAAATAATCATTTCTAAAATTTCTAAAATCGCTATTTAAATAAAATAAATAATAAAAAATATTTTAAAATTTCCGGGAAGGGAAGCTACACCTGCTTTTACTCATATGTTACATACCATGATTCTCTGTTTATCCACACATCATGTATTTTAGTATTTCAGTATTATTTACTATTTTATAGATTTTTTCAATTATTGGAACTGTTGTTAGAATGTTTTCCTTCCATTCATGACTAAAAACCAACATTTTTCAGATAATCGCCTGCTATATTACGCTTTAGACCATTGGGGAAGACATGGGTATGTTGGAAGGCCACCTTAGAAGACTAGTTAGATAGATTAGTTGTTTCATTTTATTTTGTGAGACTTATAAATTCTTCAAATCTAAATCTTGTAATTAATGTAGCAAGGTGAATGAGCAATACAATTATATTTTATGTGATTTAGAGCATTGTGGCTAGACATCGTACTACCGTCGATACCGCGACGTAGGCTGGACTTGTGCATGCACTCGCATCTCGAAAAGCGTGTGCAAGTCGTGACAAGTTTTTTTGGTGGCCCATGCAGGTCAGTCTTCGTAAATTATGCGAACTCGTGGTAGTACCATATTAGTCGTACTACTGTGAGCCTGTGACTAGGATGCTCATTCACAGTTAGGATTAATTTGATTTTAGGAGAATGATTAGGACTAGGAGTTCCTTATTCGATTTGACTGGTTGGGTAGTTAAGGTTGTTTAGTAGGCCATATAATTTAGCCAAGGATTTATTGAATTCTAAATCCTATTAGATAACTTGAGAATTTCCATAGTTATACTATTACATTTTAATATGACGATAGGATCCAAGGTGGGTAGAGCATTCATTTTGTAACTTAGACCTTCCTAGAATTCAATCCCTAACCTTGATAAATTGTTCAAATTATCTTTTCTTCCATCCCTAAACATTATCACCATTACCCGTATCAATTAGTTATTTCCCATTGTCCATAAGTAACTATTTTCCCTAAGAGTCTATATTTTCATCCATTGAGTTTGAGCCTAACATGATCCATTATCCATATATCTAATCCAAGTTAGTTTTGTTGAAATTCAAGATATATATATATTTTTTCCTCGATCTTGAATATTAGAGAAATAGAAATTAAATTTTATATTTCTCCTATCTTCGATCATTTTCTTCTTAATCAATTGTTTGATTTTTAAAACTAATACTTTCACTTCAAGGACAGATACGTACACTTTTTCATCCATTTGTTTGAATTTCTAACTTTCTCTATCATGATCAATTTGTTTAAGAATTTTAGAAGCTCTTTTGAAATTTTATGGATATAGTTGAAAGAATGATCGGTGACTTACAATGGCAAGACAGAAGTGTACTGTTGCCATTTACTTGACTTATGGAGATTGTGGGTTCACTGCAGCCAACTGGCGATGCACGACCCCTAAGTTGAAGTAATTTCAGGTATGCGTGGGTTGTCGAATATTATTAAGACAATGACTTGGTTGTCCTATTTAATCTTTGATTTATTATGTCAATATTGGATAGAGTCGATAGAGTATTCGATACCATACCATTATTTGAGTCATGATACCAAGGATTTACTGTAGCCAGATGTACACTAATGGGACATAAATTCTTGATAGAGTGACTTCACGTATACATATGGTTTTTGAATGTTATAGAAACTACATCCTTTTGACATATGACTATTGATTAAGTTCTTATTCTTTTCCTTTATTTCTTGAACCCTTCTTTCTTACCCTTCTATTTTCGAAAACATCATTTGGTTTTCTAGTAATCTTTTAAACCTATTTTTGAGTTCCTTCCAATAGATTCGTAATCATACCTAGATTATGATTCTATAATCATGCCTATATAATTGATCGTACTAAAACGATTTCAATTTGGATCATCCTTAACGACTTTTGATTATATTTCGATCATGTCAATTCGCATATTTTCTAGATTGACTCTGTAATCGTGCCTAAATAATTTTTCTTAAATAGTTAATCGAGTTAATCGTGCCAAACAAATTTAAATTTTGATCGTTCCTAAACGACTTTGATCGTGACTAAACTATTTTACTATGGTAATAGTCGTGCCTATATTTCAAACTCTATTATTACTAATGTTTAGATTTATTCCAGCTTTGATCATTATTAGTTTGACCATATTCATATTCGTGCCAAATTTTTATCATGCTTGGACGACTTGCATGATTAGCCTTGCTCATAACTACATCCTACTTGTAGCTAAGTAATTTTAATTATGTTGGACTTTGCCTAAACTTTTGATCGTTGATCATGCTTACATAATTTCGATTAGTAGTTAATCGTGTCTAGTGACTTTTCTCGTTTAGCTAATCCTATTTCGGTTCTATCCTTAAGCACGCTTAGATTTTGACTTTGACTAGATCCTTGACCATATAATTTGGTTATATTTTGATCGTGCCTAAACAATCAATCGTGCTAAACCAAAAATTTCTTGATCATCCATAAATAAAAATTTAATTGTGACTCAATCATAATATATTTTGATTGTGCCAAATCGTAATTTTCTTTTATTATTTTAATTTTATCCGCGATTACGCGTGACTAATTTGATCGGGAATCATATCATTCTCTTGATTATATCAATTGTCGTTCTTATTCATATCGATTGAAATTTTATTTCTTTATTATATTTTTAGTCGTACCTAATCGTGCCTTTTGAAATTTCAAGGACAAAATTTTTCTAAGGTGGGTAGATTTGTAAGCCCACTTTCCGATTTGCAAATCTTTATTTTTTTAACTAGTTATTTTATTTGAACATCATGATTATAAATACTTTCTCTTGAAACGATTAAAGATTATTTTTCTATTATTTTTGTATTTAAAAAAACTAATTAAAATTTATAGTTTGAAAATGCTATTTAATTTTTTTTTTCTAAAAACATATGTTCTCGAATTTTTTGGAATTATAAAATATGTTGTTCAATATTTGGTTTCTAAAATAGTTGTAAAAGTTTTTTCCATTTATGTTTAAATAAGATTTTGATTATATATATATATATATATATATATATATATATATATATATATATATATAAAATATATATATATATATATATATATTTTTTTTTTTTTGATTATATATATATATATAAAATATATATATATATATATAAATATATATATATATATGCGACGAACGTTCGGATGTGTATAAGAAATCTGTGCTCGAAGTTTAGAAATCGGAGTGATGCGAGCTTGGGTAGCAAACCCCCGTACTATCAACTTGGTTTGACCTTAGGATGGGGGTCAGTGTTGATATCGTTGTTTGGGAACTATGATTCCAATACTGACAATTGACTTTAGCCTGGAAAGATGGCCTAGCGGTTAGGCGAGGTGTCTATGTTGCGAGAGTTAGCATCGGTAGGATTGATTTTCAAGATTGAGTGGATGGATCGATAGGTGGAATTGGATTCTCTATCACGAGGCTTGGCTGAAATGTATGTATTTTGGGGATGTCTGGAATATGTGCACGATCCAACTAAGTGATACGTTGAATCAAGTGAGACTTGAGGAACGGGGAAGTGTCGAGAATTTTGAAATCGTATTGAAGGAAAGATTGAGAGTAGCACGAGCGTGGCTCGGATTTGAGAAATGCATAGGAGAAATGTGTGCGAGAGTCGTTGAACGTTCGAGTGATAAGTCGATAAGTGTACTCAGTTAGTTTCGAGGACGAAACATTTTCTGAGTGGTGTATGGTGTAGTGCCCCGTCCCGCTCAGTCAATCAGAGGAATCGAAACGCCGACGACGTTCGGACTTAGCCTTGCAACGGCTGCTCGAAGACATCGCTCGGTCGAGGCGATCGCATGCTCAGGTGGGGTAGTTTTGGTGAACTTGCCTCATCTTTGCCTTCACATAATAAAATGTATGTTTTCAACTTGCACAAGTAGGCTTAATAATAAAAGAGATGAATCCACATAGCTAAAGAGAATAATCCCGACGGGTCGAATGGAGTTAGAATATGGAAAGGTCCAATGGTCGGCATAGAGTCTGTGCACGGCGTGCTTTGAAAATAACACTCGATCCTTCGTCCCGTGGCTTGGGAGAAGGAAAGTTGGTTTGAGTTGTCGAAGTTATGAACGTAGCCTAACTCATAGGCGTCGCCTGCATAAATGCTTCATAAAGCATGCACGGTCCTGTCGTCCAAGGCTTGGCATAGCCTTGGCTTGCCCCATGAGTTAAGTTGCGTTGCACAGCTTGTGCCATAAGTCTAGGCACCCAAATGACTTGGTCGTTCAAAGTTGAACGCGTGCACGGCACGTTCCATCGAGGCAAGGCCTGACGCGGCCTTTGCTCGTTAAGTTGTAGGCTTGAGTAAGTTAGGCAAATATATGTCGGTCGACCTAAGTCATTCCAAGTGCTGTCCCGCTCATTGTGCGGTTGTCAGGTTAAATAGTCCCACGATCCCAAGGCCCGTCATATAAAGTATGACTTGGGCAATAGCGTCGCGTAGAACGGAAGTCGGTTTGAGGCACGATGCACGGACCTAGTGTTAAGGCAGGAACCACGGTTGATTTAATGAGTTTTGGAGAAAGGACTATCGAATAGGCATTGAGTTGAATGAAATGATATGGTAACATGGAAAGAATGCTCGCGACCGTGGGTCGTCGAGGGGTCTCAAATGATAGAAAGAATGCTCGCGACCGTGGGTCGTCGAGGGGTCTCAAATAATAGAAGGTTTGATATTGGTTTTGAAAGAGATGGTAACATTGGAAGAGGAATGACTGTGTGAGACGTCAGTTTGTGTCGAGTCTTGCATGGTCATTGGACAACTTGTCGACAAGGAAGAGTTTCCACGCGCGACAACCCTGGGCGCCATGGGACAGCGACGTTCCGGAGGAAAACAGGTATAACCGTAGCTGAACGAACCGCTCGGGTCATTCGGGAACTTTCATCGGGCTAGCTACTTGCGCTGAAAGGGTCGCCGAATGGCAAGGCTATAGTCCAGGATAGGTTGTGATGTTAGTGACCAATCCATATAGATGGGTCGGCACGGGCGGCAATCCGCGTGTGTGCCTTTGGATTGAGTCAGTTGGATGTGTGTACAGTTAGAACACAAGGTTTGGTCCTAAGATTTGGCATCAACATAGGCGACGTACTTCGGCACGAGATGTGGCGTCGAGTTCTAAGTTGTCGGCATATAAGTTGCATAAGTGGGTTTGAGTTGTCTTGAGTTTAAGTCAAAAAATGAAATGCCGCAAGGCAAAGTCGGTCGAGTGACACTTCGTCCAGAAGGTCTTGATTGGGTCAGTTGGTGATTGAAGTAGTAAGGGCCGTGAGGCGGCTATATGATTGAGTCTCATTTGAGTTGCGAGGAACGGCCTCGACAAGGACTTATAGCACGGTTACACGGGAATGGAGCCTCATCGAGTAGTTGCGTCTCTGATTTTGGCCGAAAGACAAGTACGACTTGATAGGTTAACGTTGTTTGAGTCGACATTGTTGTTGCAAGCACGAGATGGCCTAGAGACACAGAATAGGCCAAGGCGTCGGTCCTAAAACTGATCCTAAGGCAAGAGTAGAAAGACAATAAAAAAGGGGACTATGTTGCACAAAGTAAAGTAAACGTGTTGGTTTTGTATGGGTGGGCGAGGAGCTCATTCCACCAGTACAGTTGAGTACTGACACCCACATAGTTTACATGTGCAGGCACAGGTAGAAGCTCGTAGCGCGGAGCTCGCTTGGATGTGCCGAGGCACGGAGTTCCTTGGCGATTCGAAGCGTACGGCCGCATGGAGAAAAGACTTATACGGGACATAATGTATGGACATCGCCTTCCGAAGCTTCCGCTGGATCGACAAATCTATTTGAGAGATGAGAGAGAGAGAGCTGAGTGACTTGTAATGTGAGAAGAGTGAGCTTGAGTGATTGTAATCTTGGCCTTGCGCCCAAAATATATATATATATATATATTTATATATATATATATATATATATATATATATATATATATATATATATATATATATATATATATATATATAAAATATATATATATATATATATAAAATATATATATATATTTGAAATTATCTTGATGATATCGTTATATTCAAATTACTAGTATGGCTAATTATTTAAAATAAGATTTGAGTTATAATAATATGCTTTAAATTATTTTGATAGAAACTAATCATTTTAATTCTAATTTGTTATCTTTTTGTTCAATGCTTCATATTATTTTCTTGTCTATTCTATTTAAATTCGAGGACGAATTTATTTCTAAGATGGGTAGATTTGTAACCCCTCTTTCCAAAATTTTAAAATATATATTTTATTATTTATTTGGCATTAATAGGAATTTATAGAATTTATAAATATATTTCTAAAGTAATTATTATTATGGAAGGCCTTAGTCATGGTTAAGTTTTGGAGTGCAAGATGACTAGGAATGATGGCACATATAGTGTAGACGTGTGCTTTAACTAATATTTTAGCCATGGCAGGGAAAGTCGAGCCATATGTGTGTTCTAACTAGAAAACCCATCAAAGTTGTGACTTGATCCCTATAAATGATTTAATTAATTATGATTAAGATTATTTAACTTTTAGGAGACCCGGCTGTACTAATTTAGCCCGAACGTGACCCAAACCATGGGGACATGTAGTGCGTCCAAAGGCATCCATGTAGATATTATATATATATATATATATATATATATATATATATATATATATATATATATATATATATATATATATATATAAAATTGAGTATATACATATAAGAATAAGTATTTTATCATTATTTGCAATTTTATTATAAATTAAATTAGGCTTTATATATATACATAACAATAGAAGTTTATTTATACAATTTTAGTATATAGAACTAATGAATATATGTTGCAACAATGGATTATATTTTTAGAATATTTTATAAATATTATTTGTATCTATCTAAAAATGGATGTAGGCCTATTGTGAAAAGTGCTTCCTCACTGTTCCCTGCCTGCTACTCGAGCCCAAAGACCCGAACTCCTTCCCCACGTATATATATATATATATATATATATATATATATATATATATATATATATATATATATATATATATATATATATATATATATATATATATACACGTCGACAACATAAAAGGAAGAGGAGAAAACCTACTCTAAACCGTAACCCAAAAGCACCGACCCCCTCACGACCACCCCGACCTCTAGGCGACTGCCGCGCGCCACCGCTGCAGTCGCCGGCGGTCGGAATCCACGTGCACACAGCGCAACAAAAGCAACAGCAGCAGCAGTAGCAATGATAGAATGAGACGTCAACTTCGTGGCGCGATTCCTTCCTCGATCTGCGATCAAATTCTAAACCGTTTTCTTTGCATTCGGAGACAATTGCGGGAGTTCGACTCTTGTAGCTCACTTAGTGGTTGGATGTTGTTGGTTTTGCGTGCTACCCCTAGCCAACTGGACTGTTCCAAACGTGACGGGATTATCGGTTTTACCAGCTACAGACCCCAGGCGAGTATATTTCTGATAATTTTTATATTTGATAACTTCTATGATTCGTGTATTTAGTATTGTCTTACATTGATCTTCTGTTGATTCTCGACACGATGGTTATACGATGTAGTATGTTTGGATTCCTTTCATGTTATATTTCGTGATTACTATGTTCGTGACTAATTTTCGTGTTCATGACCTGCATGTTTGGATCCATTAGTACTAGTCGGACGGAGAAATATATTAGTAGACATGTAAATATACCCAAAAATATCCCATTTGTCTATTCGTGTCTGATAGCAGTCGTACACTTTACGTGCGGGGTACCGGATTTACCCTTTAGCCGTTTACATGTCGAAAATAGTATTTGTAACTCCACTTCTCAGAGATTTTTTTACTTTTTTTTATTTTTAATCATTCAACCCTAATTGATTTCTCTTGCAATTATTTTCCTCAGCCCATTCATTTGGGCTCTTCCCTAAGCTTTGGGTTATATTTAATTGGGCTGTTGTCATGGGCCAACTAATCCTATCATTTACCACAACCAGGATTTTTGAAAATCAGTTCAGAAGCAAAGCTCCTTCTCCACGCAATTGGCAGAGCACATGGCTCTAACAACCTGGCCAATTCTTTTTCCCTCCAAAAAGTTTTCTCAGATGGTTAGGGCATGTGCCGACCTCCTCAAATTTTTGACCATTTAAACAACCTTTTCATTCTTTCTTTTCATTTCCATTTCAGAGCTCAAATTCTTTTCTCTTCTCATCATCCCTGCAACCTTCTTTGAGTGAAGTGTAGCAGCCATGGCGATTCTCCTCCTCGACGATCGAGCTCTTGTTGGGACGAACTCAATCCCAGTAAGTATTTGGGTTTTCCGATTGAACTTAATATTGTGATCTCAAACTCTAAATTTCTTCTCCTTGATTGATCGAACTCTGTAGGGAATGTAATTCGTGATCGATCGATCGAACACTTTTCCTCTATCGAGAACAAGAACAATTGGTGAGTATTCAACCTGATGATTTGAATCTCGATTTGTGAATAGTTTGATTTCAACTGCGGCTTATTCCTTCTTAGAACCTTTGTGTGTTAGATCGACGGATCGTTGTTCTTGGAATCAGCTTGGGAATTAAATCTGGGAATTAAATCAGGTTATTTCGAGGACAATTATTTTCTTTGACAGTTCCTAAGAACTCAGTGCATCATATTAATTACCTTTTCATTTCGTGTCCCATGTGCTTGTTATAATGCATGAGCAGAATCTAGACTAATTCTTGGGTCGAAGAGATCGTATCCGATCCTTGAATCCACAGTTTCTTCAGGACACACAGGTAAACTCTGTTCTCTTTGTGAATTAATTGTTTTCCTATTAAGGGTAGCTCGTGTGGTAATTGGGATTCGAATGTATCAATATTGCAGGCATCATGATTCAGTGATGAACCTGATATATTACAGGCATCATGATTCTTTGATGAACCTAATATATTGCAGGCATCATGATTCTTTGATGAACCTGATATATTACAGGCATTATGGTTCATTGATGAACCTGAGTTATGCAGGCAATATGGTTCATTGATGAACCTGATTTATGTGGTATTATGGTTCAGTCCATCGATTTATCATTCGTCAACTAAATAATTCTTGTAAGGCCAACTGCATATGCAGTATGGAGGAGGATTGAATTCTGAGACATCATTCAGTGTTGGTGAACTTGATATTCATCTCAGTGAATTGAGATGTTATGCTTTTGTTTTGGGATTGAGGGCTTGTGTGCAGTATAAATTGGTATTTCAAAACCTGAGACTTACATGGAACCTGAGATTACTTGTGAAACCCGAGCTGTACATTGAACTGAGATTTAATTCAATCTGTGATAATTGTGAACCTGAACACTTATCCAGTGCTTGGTTCATATTGTTGAACCTTAACACATGTGCATGATTTAATTGCTTTCCTGAACCTGATTAATGTGCACTGGGTTAGTTCAGTGAAACTGAAACTAACATAAGTGCATTGTTCAGCTGGATTGAATATGCAGTGGGGATTGGGTCATTATGTTTCCATTTCACTTTTTCAACTAAACTTGAATGTTAGTATCTATTCGAGTGAGAGGTCAATATGGATTGAAGTCAGGCCTATTAACCTGACTTTTAAAGTTGAATTGATGAGCTCTTTGCATACATAACAGTCCTACTAAGGCTGTGTGAATGATACTGATAGTGTCCAGGCCTAAAATCCTAATATTGAATGACTGCCGGTTAATTTTGAGATGAATTGGCTCATTTCCCTTTCAGTCAAAGGATTAACATATGGTTACATAGTTGAACCTGCAGCATTCTTCGTAAGGATGCATACAATGTTTATGTGTATCTGAACCATTTCGGTTTTGACCCATTTGGAGAACCTGAGATTATATAAACCTGGAAATCTCAGTTTAGTTTGTGACTCATCCAATTGCTCTGATCCATGGGAACCTGATTGGAGTTCGATGTATTAGACTGAACTGATTGGATTCAGTCTTGAAAGTTTATTTTCAGTCAATGCTTGGCTTCATGGGAACAAAGTGGTATATATTTCATTGAACTTTTGTTCCAGATTTTTTCTGAATAGTTCATCTTGTTAAAATCTGAGTAAGAGTAGGCCTGTGATGTTCATTTTAAGAAAAATCTGAGAATGGGTTACCTGAGTAATTTGATACTTCTTTGAGACAAATAATCTGAGATTTAGTTTCATTTCACCATGTTATCTTAACTTTTGGTACAGTCCTGTAGATTAGAATAATCTGAGAATTTAGTTCTTCTACCCGAAAATTCAGTGCCATGTTGGACACCATCAGTGCCATATTGGTTCAGTTCTCTTAATTGAGATAGCATCCCAATATTTTATTTCAACCTGAACTTTAGCTCAGCCTGGATTTTCCTTTAACTACAGTATTGACCACCTGTTCCAGGAAATGAAGAGACTAACATGTGCAGTGCAACAGATCTATCACATTGCTAATTGTGTTATTGAGTGAACTTTAAGTCCTATAATGTCCTGTCCCATGTACAAACCTATTATAGATTAGTTCATGTTCTTCATTAGCAAGAGGGGGATTCAATTAACTAAGGTTGGTTAGGTTTAATAGTTTAAAGGGGTTGCATGTTACTTGGGTATGTACTGAAACTGGGTGTAGTTTTAATGATCATTTGTGTTCAGATTTTGAGTAGTTAATAAGGAACTGGATTATAGGATAGATTTAAGTAGAAGACTCAATTATGTATTTTAATCAGGATTAGAATTTTGTAATAACCTATGTGAACTTGTCTTGATATTAATCAACTTGTAAAATCATTATTACATACAGGAGGATATCTAGCTCTATTGCCTACCTGTACTTTCCTGGAGCCAGGCAAGTACACTCTACGGTCTTGTGCATTTTATTATATCATGTGCTTTCTTGATTGACACACTGCAACACGACATGTATTTCTGGTGCTCATGTTCCTTGTTCTTATTACTTGTACCTGGGGTGGAGAAATATACTATTTATGTGACCAAACCCAAGAAACAACTCAGGTGTGTTTAGCTTAGACCCCGCATCGTGCATGCGGGTCCTAAGCCGTACCATTCATGTGCTTTCATGTACTTTCATGTGCTTTCATGTGCTTACCCCTAGCCGGTCACATACTTAGTTATATTTCAAACATTGTATTCAGGAGATATACCTTGTACTTATTTTCTGTGATTCCTGAGATACCATGTTCTTTTCTGTGCTTACATATCATGTTCTTTCATGTTCTTACATACCGTATTCTTTCATGTACTTTACATACCATGTTCTTTCATGTGCTTATTCACCATGTTCTTTCCTGTATTTTACATACCATGTTTCCTTGTACTTTCATATCTTGATGTCTTATTCATTACCTAGAACTGTACTTGCTCCGCTCTTGAATAGGATATGTTGCAAGTGAGTTGGAGGCCATGTACGACACCTATTATGGACAGGATATTGCTTTTCTTGCTGAGCCAGCTGGAGCTGCTTGTGACTTAGAGGCTGCAGAAGCCTAGAGCTTACCTTTAACATTTTATATTTTCCTGTATCGAGACTAGTAGACTTACTTTCATTTGCTGGAATGTAATAAATTCTGAGTTTGTACTTGACTCTGGGTTGGGACACATTTATAGATGCTGTGTTTTCATACTTGTCTTGATATCTGGTTAGTTTCCCTAGATTTGTACAGCTTACTTTGTTGTGTCTAACGACAAAGGCTGGGCGTGTCCGACTCGTGTCCGATTATTCGGGAGCGGGTTATGACATGTTTTTAGTGGTGGCCCATGCAGGTCCTTCCTAATGGTACCTAGGTATTAGCGTACTATTGGGGTACTTGATTACACTAGGGAACTTGAACACAATATAGAAAAATCGGGAAATAAGGGTATATCAGGTTTATCAGGATTATCAGGTGCTTTGATATTATAAAAACATTGTTTATTAGGTTTTAGGGTTTGTCAATCAACGAAGTTTTCTTCTATTACAGGATGGTCACTACGAGGAAGACCGCGGATCAGCCCGGAGTTGCAGGCAGTTCGGATCAGGCCGCACCAGACGTTCCGGCAGATCAGCTTCCACCGCCGCCTCCGATCTTTCCGCCGCTACCCTCGACGATGATGTTTGACGTCGCCCACGTGATGGCGATGTTTCAGTAGTTTATGGAGGCCCAGAATCACCAGGCTGCGCAGTTCAGGGAGGCTCAGAGCCAGCAGGCCGCACAGTTCAGAGCGACCGTCGTCGACGCACTCAGGACTCGAGAGACGGCAGCACCGGCACCAGCAGCACCTCCAGTACCACGAGCACCGAGACCAGGGACGGCCAAGGAGTACCAGAATCTCTGCCCGATGGACTTCTGGGGCAACGAGGGGATCGTCTATGCAGACGAATGGCTGGAGAATGCGGAGAGGACCTTAAAGATGGTGCAGATTCTGGAGAACCTGAAGGTGGAGGTGGCTAGTATGCGACTCTTCGACTTGGCTAGAGCTTGGTACCGGAAGGAGCCCCAATTGGCGGAGCACCAGGTGTCTTAGGCAGATTTCAAAACTCTGTTCAAGTAGAAGTTTTTCCCCGAAGTGGAGCGGGATGAGTTGAGGATGCAGTTCGAGACGCTGCAGCAGGGGACGATGATGGTTGCACAGTACACTTCAGAGTTTACTAGGCTCAGCAGGTTCGCAGAGAACCTAGTCAGGGCGTCGGAGGACAGATCATGGAGATTCAAGAAGGGTCTCACCAGGGAGCTGTGACACGCGGTGGCGATTAGTCAGGCGACGACGTATGCGAGCATCCTCAAAATTTCTCAGGCTGTAGAGAATGAGGCAGACCCAAGATTGAAGAGGGACTGGGACACGGGCAGCAGCAGTTTCCAGGCACCAACGAAGAGGGTCCAGACTCAGATCCAGGCGAGGCTAGAGCAGCAGCAGCATCACCGTCCGGCCAGAGCTCCTGCACATCAGCATCAGAGACAGCATCTGGTGACTAGTTGTGCCTTTTGTCATCGCCCGGGACACCATATCGACGAGTGCCGTAAGAGGCTGGGACTTTGCCTCTTTTGCGGATCAGATGCACATCAGATGAGTGACTGCGCTCAGGCTACAGCTCGACTAGCAGGAGGACCCCCACCTGCACCACCCAGAGCTCTACCAGCTGCACCACAGAGGGGACCACCTTTACCTACTCAGCAGCAGCAGTTTGTACAGCATCAGCAGAGGGGAGGACCACAGCAGGGACGTGCTTACGTCATGGCTGTAGTTGAGGAGGATGAAGCAGTGCCAGATGTGATCATAGGTTCTATACTTTTACATTCTTTTCCTGCTATTGCATTGTTTGATTCTGGAGCCACCCATAGCTTTGTATCATATGAGTTTCTGCATAGACACGGCTTCACACCCAAGCCCACTAGGAGGAACTGTAGGATTATGACAAGAGGAGGGGTAGTGCCAGTCAGTGAGATGGTGGATTACCCTATCACTATTGCTGGGAGAGAGATTAGAGCTCGACTTCTGGTGATACCATTGCCCGAATTTGATATAGTCCTCGACATCGACTGGATGAGCGAGCAGTTTACCATAATAGACTGCCATGAAGGGAAGGTGACTTTCAGCCCGCCAGGAGTTCCACCGTTCGAGATCAGCAGACGATTTGCAGAGAGGCCAGAGGGAGTCTACTTCGGAGCAGTTGCAGAAGACCAGGAGTTGCCGCATTCGCTGATTGCAGAGTATCTTGATGTCTTCCCCGAGGAGTTGCCAGGATTGCCGCCAGATCGAGACGTGGAGTTCAGCATCGACTTATTGCCCGGATCAGTGCCGAAGTCCCAGCATTGCTACAAGATCAACCCGAAGGAAGCTGCAGAGTTAAAGGCCCATATTGATGAGCTGGAGGGCAAGGGTTTTATTCGGTCCAGTGCTTCACCCTGGGGAGCACCGGTACTCTTCGTGCCCAAGAAGGATGGGACGGTGAGGATGTGCATTGACTATCATGCACTCAACAACATTACCATCAAGAATAGATACCCTTTGTCGCGGATTGATGAGCTGTTTGACCAGCTTAGTGGAGCGAAGGTCTTTTCCAAGATTGATCTTCGGTCGAGATATCATCAGATGAAGGTTCGGGAGCAGGATATTCCGAAGACAGCTTTCAACACCCGATACGGCTAGTGTGAGTTCCTGGTGATGCCGTTCGGACTCACCAATGCCCCCGCAGTGTTTATGAACTTGATGAATAAAGTTTTTCACAAGTATCTGGATAAGTTTGTCATAGTTTTCATTGATGACATTCTGATCTATTCGAAGTCAGAGGAGGAGCATGTGGAGCACCTTCGGATAGTGTTGGAGATTTTGCGGAAGGAGAAGCTGTACGGGAAACTCTCGAAGTGTGAGTTTTTCTTAGACAGAGTGGAGTTCCTAGGGCATGTGGTGACTGGAGAGGGGATTTTTGTGGATTCCAAAAAGATTGAAGCTGTGGAAGCATGCGCACCTCCCAAGTTAGTGGCAGAGATTCGTAGTTTCCTGGGCCTAGCAGGATACTATAGGAAGTTTGTGAAGGATTTTGCCAGGATAGCAGAGCCGATGACCAAGCTTACGCGGAAGGATGAGGAGTTCATCTGGAGCGACGCCTGCCAGTCAGCATTTGAAGAATTGAAGAAAAGACTCACGACAGCACCAGTTCTAGCTTTGCCATCAGGATCGGGAGGATTCGTCATCTACAGCGATGCTTCAGGGAAAGTCTTGGGATGTGTGCTTGAGCAGAACAAGAGGGTTATAACTTATGCTTCTAGACAGTTGAGGCCCCATGAGAAGAATTATCCCACACATGACTTGGAGCTTGCAGCAGTCGTATTTACCTTGAAACTGTAGAAGCACTATTTGTATGGGGAGAGAGTGGACATCTTCACGGACCACAAAGCCTGAAGTATGTTTTCATTCAGAAGGAGATGAATATGAGACAGCGCAGATGGCTGGAACTCATGAAGGATTTCGACATCAGTCTGTAGTACCATCCTGGGAAGGCGAATGTGGTGGCAGATGCTCTCAGTCGATATCCTATTGCTATGTACCTCACTATGGATCGGCATCTTCTGGAGGATATTGAGAGCCTTGGGATCGAGATTGTTCTACCAGAAACATGAGGGCAGCTGATGCACATGCAGATACAGTCAGGATTGCTAGAGAAGATCAAGGAGACCCAGTTTCTTGATGAGGGGCTCCAATGTTTCAGAGACCAGGCAGAGACAGGATTGCTCGACGACTTCACCATTGCAGAGGATGGATCTTTGAGGCACAGGAACCAGTTGTGTGTGCCCAAGGACTTACGGGAGGAAGTGATGCATGAGGCCCACCAGTCGCAATATTCTATACATCCTGGATCTACCAAGATGTACAAGCACCTGCGGGAGTATGTTTGGTGGTATGGGATGAAGAAAGAGGTTGCCAGATTTGTTTCCAGGTGCCTTGTGTGCCAGCAAGTCAAGGCAGAGCGCCAGGGACCAGCAGGATTACTCCAGCCCTTACCTATTCCGGAATGGAAGTGGAAGAATATCACCATGGATTTTGTCTCTGGATTATTGCGTACTCCCAGTGGCAAGGATGCTATTTGGGTGATTGTGGACAGATTGACGAAGTCTGCTCCCGTTTAAGGTTGGACTGTCGACCGAGAAGCTTGCAGACCTCTACATGCGTCAGATTGTGCGGATTCACGGGGTGCCGGTGAGCATCGTTTCAGACAGAGACAGTCGCTTCACATCACACTTCTGGAGGAGTCTACAGCTGAGCTTGGGATCACATTTGAAGTTCAGCATCTCCTATCATCCACAGACAGACGGGCAGTCCGAGAGGACCATTCAGACATTGGAGGACATGCTACGAGTTTGCGCACTCGACTTCGGCGGTTCGTGGGAGGATCATTTGCACCTAGTGGAGTTTGCCTATAACAACAATTATCAGGCTAGCATCGAGATGACCCCGTTTGAGGCACTGTATGGGCGGAGATGCCGCATGCCTTTATCTTGGGACAACGTTGGCAAAAGAGCTTTGCTTGGGCCAGAGATGGTGGTAGACTCAGCTGAGAAGGTCAGACTGATCAGAGAGCGTCTCAGAGTTACACAGGATCGGCAGAAGCACTGGGCAGACAACAGCAGACGGCCACTTGAGTTCGCGATTGGAGATTGAGTGTTCCTGAAGATCTCACCGACTAGGGGAGTCATCAGATTTGGCAGAGGCGGGAAGCTCAGTCCGAGGTACATCGGGCCCTTCGACGTGACGGCACGGATTGGCGAGGTGGCATACCGACTAGCGCTTCCAGCAAGCTTGGAGGGAGTGCACGACGTCTTCCACGTGTCCCAGCTTCGACGCTATATTCCGGACCCGAGCCATGTGGTGGACTTTTCGGAGCTAGAGGTGGGTCCGAGATCGACCTACGAGGAGCAGCCAGTGGAGATACTGGATCGGAGGGAGAAACGCTTACGGAACCAGACTATTCCACTTGTCCGCATCATATGGAGACACCACTCTCCGGGAGAGTCCACATGGGAGCGCGAGGATGAGATGCGGGAACGCTATCCCGATCTGTTTGTTTGATTGGATTGTATTCTGTTTAGAATTTTCTCTAAATCAATGAAGACCTGCATTGAATATTTAAGTTGAGTTGTTTTTTTATGTTATTGGTTGTCCTTTGAATTTTGAGGACAAAATTTTCCTAGGAGGGGAGATTTGTAACTCCACTTCTTAGAGATTTTTTTATTTTATTTTATTTTTAATCATTCAACCCTAATTGATTTCTCTTGCAATTGTTTTCCTCAGCCCATTCATTTGGGCTCTTCCCTAAGCTTTGGGTTATATTTAATTGGGCTGTTGTCATGGGCCAACTAATCCTATCATTTACCATAACCAGGATTTTTGAAAATCAGTTCAGGAGCAAAGCTCCTTCTCCATGTAATTGGCAGAGCACATGGCTCTAACAACCTGGCCAATTCTTCTTCCCTCCAAAAAGTTTCCTCAGATGGTTAGGGCATGTGCCGACCTCCTCAAATTTTTGGCTATTTAAACAACCTTTTCATTCTTTCTTTTTATTTCCATTCCAGAGCTCAAATTCTTTTCTCTTCTCATCATCCCTGCAACCTTCTTTGAGTGAAGTGTATCAGCCATGGCGATTCTCCTCCTCGACGATCGAGCTCTTGTTGGGACGAACTCAATCCCAGTAAGTATTTGGGTTTTCCGATCGAACTTAATATTGAACTGAGATTTAATTCAATCTGTGATAATTGAGAACCTGAACATTTATCCAGTGCTTGGTTCATATTGCTGAACCTTAACACCTGTGCATGATTTAATTGCTTTCTTGAACCTGATTAATGTGCACTGGGTTAGTTCAGTGAAACTGAAACTAACATAAGTGCATTGTTCAGCTGGATTGAATATGCAGTGGGGATTGGGACATTATGTTTCCATTTTAGTTTTTCAACTAAACTTGAATGTTAGTATCTATTCGAGTGAGAGGTCAATATGGATTGAAGTCAGGCCTATTAACCTGACTTTTAAAGTTGAATTGATGAGCTCTTTGCATACATAACAGTCCTACCACTACCAAAATTTCTCGATTTAGCGACGGCCAGATCCGTCGCCAGTCCGACGGGAATTCCTATTAGCGACCGATAACTGACGAATTTTGGCGAAAACAATCCGTCGGCAATCAGCTCGTCGCTAATAACTGTCCGTCGCTACGTAGTCGTCATGCGACGGAATAGCGACGTTTTGTCGACTTAACAATACGAAGCAATAGCGACGACTTTCCGACCGACTAGTGTCCATTTCAAGTATTAAGTACTGAACTGTGTAGACAATAGCGACGTAAAGTTTCATCGGTAACCCGTCGTAATAGCGTATCAGAGTGTATCATGCCGTCGCTAATCCGTCGACGCCTTCGATAACAAAGGATGGATTAGCGACGGTTTGCTGACGGAAAATTCGTCGATCAGGTTCTGGAAATTCTTATCATTTCCAGCAACATGGCGACGGAATAGTCGTCGCTATTCCATCGATATATGTCGACGGAATACGGACGGATTATCCGTCGAGCATGTTCTGGAAATTCTTGGTATTTCCAGAACAAGGGCGACGGATAGGTCATCACTATTCCGTCGAACTATATACCATGCCGACGGATATTCCGTCGACCATCCGTCGCTACCTGGAAACATTTTCAAATCTCCAGTTAGCGACGGATTTACCGTCGAAAAGTAGTCGGAAACTGGTAATATCCGTCGCGCAACGGTCACAAGTCCGTCGCTAACTGAGAATATTTTGAAAAAAAATTACAGCACTTTCCCTGTTCGCAAAAATATGCATAAACCAAACCAATATATAATGCACACCAATTATCCAACAATCACATAGGCCAAATATATAATGCACACCAATTATCCAAGAATCACATAGACCAAATATGCACATACGAATTTAATGCACACCAATTATCCAAGAATCATATAGACCAAACCAAATTAATATAAAATAGACATCAATTATCCGGAAGAGTAACCTAATATCCGTCGTTATAATCCGATCATAGCACAAATATTCCAAAATTTTCACAAATATTCCAAAACACATAGAAAAATCGACTTTGGCCTCAACAAAGACCACAAGTCAGACGATGAATCCTCACAGCCAGGGATCATAGTTGCGTTGAGACATGTACCATTCTATCAGTCACTTTGCATACGAAGGTTCAATCTGGTTGAGGTCTTCTGTAGGGACAGGAGGGTCGGTCCCGATGCTACTACTCTCTGACGGTGGCTCCTCCTTAACTTCAAGCTTGGGAGCAATCTCTTCCCT
Organism: Iris pallida; assembly: GCA_029216955.1. NCBI lineage: Eukaryota > Viridiplantae > Streptophyta > Magnoliopsida > Asparagales > Iridaceae > Iris > Iris pallida. Next base: position 65,060 of record JANAVB010041777.1, on the reverse strand, counting down.
GATGGTCATCGGTTCTTCTTTGACCTCGACCTTTGGTAACACCTTCTCCTTAACAGTCACCGGCTCTTGTTTGACGACGGAGACTTCCTTCGTGTCGACCTCCAAAGGTTTCTTGCCTCGACCCCTTCCTCGACTAGCAGCACCACCTTGACGAGTCCTAGGAGCCATCTTTCTGACAACAGAAATTTTCATATAGGGTAAAGAAATTTACTCAAATTATAAAATTTGTGACATTGGTTTTTTGCGTTCATCATCATTAGAGGGAGCAGCACTGGAAAAGTTATGACGTTGGTAGCATGAGAGAGTAAAAATCTGTATCACAAGACTAACAGAATTACTATGTAATCATGTACTCACCAATAACCGGATGTAACTGGAGTCGTTGAGCCTATCGTGCAGTAATTGGTGGATCTGCTAGTATAGGCCAGATGTACTTAGTATCTAGTGTATCAGATTAGTATCGGTCTATCGGTTTGGTATAGGACGTATCATATTGGTATTGGCCTTAACAAATTGGTATCGTCCTACATCCGATATGTACATGTATCGGCCGAATAGCTAGGATTCATATTGGCCTTATCGATTTGGTATCGGTCATATCCGATAGGTATCGGCCGTGTTGGATTAGTATAGACCATTTCGGATTAGTATCGTGGAAGGTTTAGTAACAACTGTACTTGGATTTCTCTCTTCTCGAGCTAGAATACCATTGCAAGAGAATCACCAGATCGTGATTGGCCAGTTACAGTAACATACATGCTTCCTTTTCCATCAGGAAAAGTGAGATTGAAAAGGAAGTATGTATGTTCTGTAACTGTCCAGTTACGCTCTCGTGACTCTCTTGCAATGGTAATCTAGCTCTAGAAGAGAGAAATCCAAGTACAGTTGTTACTAAACCTTCCACGATACTAATCCGAAATGGTCTATACTAATCCAACACGGCCGATACCTATCGGATATGACCGATACCAAATCGATAAGGCCAATATGAATCCTAGCTATACGGCCGATACATATCGGATAAGACGATACCCATTCGCAAAGACCAATACCAACCGATACGGCCCATACGGCCAAAATGATAGATCGATACTAATCCGATACGGTCAATACTTATAAGTACCTATGGTCTGTAATGCCCCGCTCCGTTTGGTGCATTATGATGAGTCGTTGACTCGAAGAGTTGCATCGACCCGATGAAGTATCGATGCGAATCGATACAAGAGTTACGTTGGCCAAAGATAAGTCCCGTTAAACAAGTGCTAATATTGGTTGATCTGGTGTGCAGGCTATACCTTTATGCTGGATTACGGATTGTGGCATGGGCGCGATAGGCCAAATCAACGGAGTGGTTCGAAGGAATGGCTAAGTCTGAGAGTTAGCTATACGATCAAGTTATGGAAGCGAGCCGCTTCAATCGGCAAGACGGCAAGGCGTATCGACTTAAGGTGGATGGGTTATTGACTCTCTCTCCCTATTCCTTCACGTCTAATAAAATATATTATGGCATGCGTAAGATGTTATCGAGTTAGCGAGCGTGGCTCGGCGATGAAAGGTTTGAGTATGCGTTGAACACTAAGGTAGAACATTGAACAATCGAACAATTGAAGCGACGTGCATCAAGTGTACGAGTTCGTGGTAGGGCAATGATGGTAGAACATTGAAAGATGATATTGAGATGTGCATCACGTGCACGCCTCCGAGAACATTAAACACTAGGCGTAGAACATTGAATACGGCGCTGAGCGTGCCCTCGGGCACTTATGTTACGAAAAGACTAAGTAATACGGAATTATGCTATGAGAATAACTTACGAATTGTACGCGTTGAATACGAGTATGAGATAACTAAGCCGTTGGGCGTCGTGCATCAATATGGATGTGTTGGGGCATAACGCCGACGGAGCTTCCCATATGAATGGTGGATTATGTTTATGGCACGGGAAACCGTTTATGGCACAGGAAACCGTTTATGGAACGAGACTATGTTATGCAACGGAGGATTGGTTGGATTGTTATGTGTGTTTGCTATGGTGCATATTGTATGGTCAATGGACTCGAATGGCCCGTACACGGGTACGGCTTCCCTCGAACGGTTATACCGGGGCGCCGGGACCGTTCGGCCTAGGAGGGAATTATGTGTGGTATTTATGGTGCACATCATTCGGACGGATTGCGACCGTCCAGTGCTGTGATAAGCTATGATATCCGTAAGTTTGGGATCCTTCGGATACTGGGCTAGCAACCCGTATCGAAGTGATTGTAGGCTCACACATATGAGATGCCAAGTCCATTACGGTACGAAACACCGTGACCTTCATATAGATAGGGCCGGTGGGCTGAGATATGAGTTGGATGCAGGTGCAGGACCTGCGACCCTTATGCATGTGTCTAAGTTTATGGTTGGCTGTTGCGTGAACGGTATGATTCTATGTTAAGTTCTAACGAGTTCAGGATAGGCAAAAAAGGACGGAGATGAGCACGAATACTATGTTATGTTCATATTATGGCTAACTGTATCTACTGCAGGAACACGGTATGGGACACATTTAAGATATGTTGCTATACATGAGTATTGCCATGTAATGGACCCTAAGGCTAAATAGAAAGATCATAAATTAAGATGCATGCTCACTAAATGATTAAGTGTTTGGTTTGGGTGCGAGCGGGTCTTGATCAGTGCGAAGCGAGGACGAAAGCACTAATCCCCCACTAGTTTATGTGCAGGCTCAGGTTATGATCGGCTCGGAGCGGAGCTTGGCTTGGACGTGCCGAGGCATGGAGTCCTTGGCGTTCAAGAGGAGCTACCGTATATGCGTTCGGACTTGCGACATGGAGATGTTCGGCCGAAGTACTACTTGGTGGCTATACAGAGGCATAATGTATAGAACAATGAAATCCTTTGTGAGCTAGAGAGATCATAAGCGTTGTAGTCAATTGGCATTTTATGTTGGGCTATTCAGAGCCTTTGTAACCTTCAGTTCATAATCAATAAAAGAGATTCTTGTTGTATACTCTGTTTTCCTTCCGCTGCTTATGTTATAAAATTGAGATAGTTCTATGTGAACCTGTTATCTTACCTTGCACGTGCGCAACTCCAGGCTCGTGCGGCATCATGCCCCAGCGAGGACGATGATTCGGGTAAAATCTAGCGAAGACGAGCAATTTTCCGGATCGGGGCGTGACAAGTTGGTATCAGAGCGGTTCCATCCTTTGGACTGTGCATGAATCTCTTCGACCCTCAGTTGCTTCGATATCGAAATTCAGTTGACTCTAAGTTGTTTCCGCAACCGCATGGCTCATGGATCTGCTCGACGCTACATTGAATGTTCCATACAATAAGTCTATATTAAGTGCGTACGTCTGCCACAAGTATGTCGTGACTATCACGCTATCTTCGGGTGCCATCGGAGAGTGTTGGTTGTACGAAGTGCAACGAGTTATGGGATGTTGGTTGTACGAAGTGCAACGAGTTATGGAATGCTGGTCGCACGAAGTGTAACGAATATGGTGATGTTGGTTGCATGAAGTGCAACGATATGTGTTGTTAGTCGTACGAAGTGCGAGAAGATATGTGTTGTGGGTTACACGAAGTGCAATGGATCGATATGTGAGACGATGCGTGTTATGTGACTATGGGAATGGTTATGTATCGTTGGTTGTACGAAGTGCAGCAAAGTCGTGAATCATTCGTTGCATTCGGTGCAACGAGTCGATATGGTATGATGCGTGTTGTATGGCTATGCGGATGGATAGCGATATGTTGCACGAGATTGAGTAAAAGACCTTAAGTATCGAGAATGAGTTGTTGTACAAGTTGCAATGAGTAACGAGTCGAGTTGAGTAGGCGAACATGTATGTTGGCCGAATGTCGCGTTGAGCTTTGAATAAGCGAATGTTACGGGCGTGATCGATATGATCGCTAAGATACGGTTAGATTGAATGTGTGTCGAACTTGAGCGAACGCTAGAGCTGGGATCGGAAGGATCGCCATACGGGATAGTTGATTGGAGAATGGATGTCGGACCTATGCGAAATGTGATGTCGAGTAATTACTCGATTCCGAGTGGCATATACAATACCAATTATGCGAGCAAGTATAGCAAAGTATTGTGTCGACAACGATAGGCTCGATCCTGAGTGGTATATGGAATACCACTTAGCGATAGCTATGTTAAGCCGGTTGGTGGCTTGTGATAGGTTATGTCGAGACGATTGTATTGTTACGATATGTTGCCATCAACGAACGAAGTAGTCCCGAGACTCGAGTGGGAATGACTTGGGAGAAGTCGATGCAAGTATGCCTTGATGAATTAAGTTGAGCGATTATGCGTGAAGTCGTGCCTATGGATGATACGTCGAACGAGGATTCGTTAAGTGTAAGTTGAATGATAGACTAAGCATAGCGAAGGAATGCTACGTTGAGGAAATGGTCGACTCGGTCGAACTTACGTTGAGTTAGTTTGAAGACTCCTTCGGAACGAGTTGAGTAGGTACGAAGAAATCGTACGAACGAATTTGAGTTAGCGCGAGGAATCGGTAGCACGATTGGAAGTGCGAGTTAGGGATATGAGAATGGATATGTGAATTGGAAATTGTGTTGCGATTTTGGTAGTGAGTTATAACGGAATGAATCTTGATAAGTGCGAGACTTGCTTCGTATTCGAGTTCGGATAATGGCAATAATTGCAACGGGGTTGAGCTTATGAAAAAGGAAGATGTTCAAGTTATGCATATCGACGATGGTATTGAGGCGTATCAAAGACGATATGCAATAACTCGGGCATACTCTGATCGAATGAACGAAAATTATGTTGAGCATTGTTGTTGGATGAATAAGATGCAAGTTAAGTTATGGCAATTGAAATGATAACGGTAGTGCTTCGGAAAATTCGAGAGGGGATGTACGTTACTTGGATGAAAACGAAAGTGTCTGGATTGCTTCGCGGATCACCACTATATTGATATTCTTGTCTTGAGCGAGCGCAACACCAGCCTCGCACATGCGTCACGTCAAATTAGAACGACCATTCCGCGTGAGCGCTGGTATGGTGATTCATCCAACGGGAATGATCGGACTTGCGAGGTGTGGCAAATTTGATATGGACTTGTGGTTTGATGCGAAGGTAGAATTGAGGATTGTACGATAGCCTAGAGTGTGCCAGATATTGACGTGAGTAGATGGACTCGTACTTTGGCGAGCAAATGTTGCTCAGTTTCGAAAAGTATCGACGATAATGTGGGAGTGATTCGAGTAGCAACGGCACATCAGTTGCGCGGGGGTAGATGAATTGTGGATGAGTAAATTATGTCGGATTGGGTAAAGTCCCATAGGAATTGTCGGGAATTGATTTGGCTCCGCGATAGGATATAGCATGGTTCGTTGTAACTATCCCTCGTTGATGATCTTTAATTATCGAGCGTAGTTTCGAGGCAGATGACCCTAGAAGACTTGACCGCCAAATCAAGTGAATGTTGAAGTCCCATAGGATGTTCCTAAAGAAGTCGCATAAGAAATTTTGTCAAGGATAAGGAATGAGGTAGTGCATGTTAAGGATAAGTCTAAGTGAGTGAGTATCGCATTTCGGAAGTTAGCGAGTAGCCTTCGACTAGATCGATACGGTTAGAAAAGTTATAATCAATCGAATAAGTACGTAAGTAGACTCGGTTGGTCGATAATCAAATAGATGTTGAGGAACGTGCTTAGCATAGCGATGCGGTAAGGCGATTGCAAGGATTTTTGCAATGCACAAGAGTAACGAATAGTAAGAGCGACCCTAAGAGTTGTGTCGTAGACCGATTGAGTAACGGTTAGGCTATGTGTGTTGAGCGCATGATTTATGTTACGAAACGAACTAGTCGGAATTGAATCGAAGATTGAGTAAAGGATTCGTACTCGATCGAGTATCGGAGATAGGCGTATCGTAAGAGACCTTGGGTCGGAAAGATTGTTGCCTTTGAGCATCGTAGACTCAAGTTGACCTCTTGTGTCGGGAGAGATTAAGCATGATATCTGGATAAGTTACCTAGCGGGGATAGCCCCAGACGCGATACGTATATGGTTCGAAAATGTGGATCGTGTCGGGATAGTTGTGTGCGAGACTTAGTACGGATTGTAGGCAAAGGAATTTGAGACATGTGGACGTAGTCCATGTCGTAGAGGCCAAGTGTTATGAATGATTGGATGAAAGACTTGAGTTATGTGAGAGATAGGAAAACGGTTGGACGAACAGGCGTTGCAGAGAATTGTTGTGATCGGATGCGCAATGACTCAATACAATACGAGTGTTAGGTGGCCGGCGAGAAACTTACGAGATCGAAGTTATGGTTGAATTAAGTTATGTGCAAGATGTTGGAAGATGATCGCATGTTATGGGATGATGCATACGAAGAGTATTTTGGGAATATGCGCTAAGAAATGACTAAGTCGAGTACGGACCGATGAATGCTTGAGGATTTAAGTTGAGCTTGTTAGTTGTCCCGATATCCTACAACTGAGCTTGGCTGAAATGCATATATTGGTGGGATGCCTAAAATATGTGTATGATCCAAACTAAGTTGTATGATTCAACGATAGTAGCACGAGATCGTGAAGCGATCTATGCGAGGCACTTGGATTAAGTGTTGGTTTCGGTTCGAAGACGAACCTGATTTTGAGTGGTATATTATGTAATGCCCCGCTCCACTCGGTGCACTATGATAAGTCGTTGACTCGAAGAGTTGCGTCGACCCGATGAAGTATCAATGTGAATCGATACGAGAGTTACGTTGGCCAAAGATAAGTCCCGTTGAATAAGTGCTAATGTTGGTTGATCTGGTGTGCAGGCTATGCCTTTATGCTGGATTACGGATAGTGGCATGGGCGCGATAGGCCAAATCAACGGAGTGGTTCGAAGGAATGGCTAAGTCTGAGAGTTAGCTATACGATCAAGTTATGGAAGCGAGCCGCTTCAATCGGCGAGACGGCAAGGCGTATCGACTTAAGGTGGGTGGGTTCTTGACTCTCTCTCTCTATTCCTTCACGTCTAATAAAATATGTTGTGGTATGCGTAAGATATTATCGAGTTAGCGAGCGTGGCTCGGCGACGAAAGGTTTGAGTATGCGTTGAACACTAAGGTAGAACATTGAACAATCGAACAATTGAAGCGACGTACATCAAGTGTACGAGTTCGCGGTAGGGCAATGATGGTAGGACATTGAAAGATGATATTGAGATGTGCATCACGTGCACGCCTCCGAGAACATTGAATACTAGGCGTAGAATATTGAATACGGTGCTGAGCGTGCCCTCGGGCACTTATGTTACGAAAAGACTAAGTAATACGGAATTATGCTATGAGAATAACTTACGAATGGTACGCGTTAAATACGAGTATGAGATGACTAAGCCGTTGGGCGTCGTGCATCAATATGGATGTGTTGGGGCATAACGCCGACGGAGCTTCCCATATGAATGGTGGATTATGTTTATGGCACGGAAAACCGTTTATGGCACGGGAAACCGTTTATGGAACGAGACTATGTTATGCAACGAAGGATTGGTTGGATTGTTATGTGTGTTTGCTATGGCACATATTGCATGGTCAATGGACTCGGATGGCCCGTGCACGGGTACGGCTTCCCTCGAACGGTTACGCTGGGACGCCGGGACCGTTCGGCCTAGGAGGGAATTATGTGTGGTATTTATGGTGCACATCATTCGGACGGATTACGACCGTCCAGTGCTGTGATAAGCTATGATATCCGTAAGTTTGGGATCCTTCAGATACTGGGCTAGCAACCCGTATCGAAGTGATTGTAGGCTTACACATATGAGATGCCAAGTCCATTACGGTGCGAAACACCGTGACCTTCATATAGATAGGGCCGGTGGGCTGAGATATGAGTTGGGTGCAGGCGCAGGACCTGCGACCCTTATGCATGTGTCTAAGTTTATGGTTGGCTGTTGCGTGAACGGTATGATTCTATGTTAAGTTCTAACGAGTACAGGATAGGCGAAAAGGGACGGAGATGAGCACGAACACTATGTTATGTTCATATTATGGCTAACTGTATCTGCTGCAGGAATACGATATGGGACACATTTAAGATATGTTGCTATGTATGAGTATTGCCATGTAATGGACCCTAAGGCTAAATAGAAAGATCACAAATTAAGATGCATGCTCACTAAATGATTAAGTGTTTGGTTTGGGTGCGAGCGGGTCTTGATCAGTGTGAAGCGAGGACGAAAGCACTAATCCCCCACTAGTTTATGTACAGGCTCAGGTTATGATCGGCTCGGAGCGGAGCTTGGCTTGGACGTGCCGAGGCATGGAGTCCTTGGCGTTCAAGAGGAGCTACCGCATATGCGTTCGGACTTGCGACATGGAGATGTTCGGCCGAAGGACTACTTGGTGGCTATACAGAGGCATAATGTATGGAACAATGAAATCCTTTGTAAGCTAGAGAGATCTTGAGCATTGTAGCCAATTGGCATTTTATGTTGGGCTATTCAGAGCCTTTGTAACCTTCAGTTCATAATCAATAAAAGAGATTCTTGTTGTATACTCTGTTTTCCTTCCGCTGCTTATGTTATCAAAATGAGATAGTTCTATGTGAACCTGTTATCTTGTCTTGCACGAGCGCAACTCCAGGCTCGTGCGGCATCACGCCCCAGCGAGGACGATGATTCGGATAAAATCTAGCGAGGACGAGCGATTTCCCGGATCGGGGCGTGACACGGTCCAGGAGGTTGATCCGCTAGTACATCCATGTACGATCAACGAAGTAACGATCCATTTCAATTTGGATGTAAAAATCTGTATCGTAGGACAAACTAAACATAATCAGTTCTATTTCACATACTTAATTGCCAAGTATGAGAACGAATGGCTCAGAACACAACCCAAAATTCATTCTAGCATACATTAGTGTGAATCATCTATGTTCTGTACTGTAACGCTCCAGTCCCAAAATACGTAGGACCAAGTACGTAAACATGCCAGCTATATTCATACGAAATACGTAGGTCTCGTATGAATACATAAGCTGTAAAATACAGTAATCTAAGACAACTAAATCTCATCCACAATGAAAAGAATAATAATATGAATATCAACTCGAATATTTATGATACAATCGTTGGGCGGAGACAAAGTCCACTACCAACTATCTCAATGAAAGAAAATGTACAATAAATCGAGCGATAAAAATAGCAAGACGAACCAAGCGCAATTGTCTTCGAAGAAATGGAGAAGACCACGGCCTTGGCTAGAATACCTGCAAAAAACATGAACACATACCTGGGGAAAAACCAGGTCCTCAGAGGGACGTAACAAGATACATAAAAACAATACCATGATGAACTGTAAATGATACATGATAAAGAAAAGACCACATGCTCCAACACATTGGAACCTAACCATCTAGGTGTAATGCAAGTCGAAAACTATACTGGAATGTATAAGTGGGTAGGAATAAAGCATAGCATCCACTAGAGGCTTTCGTATGAACTAGTATACGTCTCTGACCGTATCTGACGACGTGGTCAGGGCCGTGCAATGGATATATCCCCTAGTTCATACTTTGCATCGCTAGCATACCTCCTGACCGTATCTGACGTCGTGGTCAGGGCCGTGCAATGGATATATCCTCTAGCGACACACCCATAACAGGGAAACCATGAACCCATAACCGGGCAATCTAGAAGGCTTTGGGCTAGCTCATACGTCCCAGTAGTTTTCCCCGCCCATGTATCACACAAGTCATATCCATGTCTTGGCGATCCATATCTCTATGCAAGTCGCTATCTAGACTCCGCTAATCCATAAATGAACCGACACACGAACCGCCCGTATCGGTAGCAAGTCGAATACGTAGGTTCGTGTCGACTCAATGATCCTCACTCATGTGTCGTATATGAGACGTGTCAACAAGTCAAAGAAGTTATGAAGCATATCTTCAACACATCGGAAAAGTCCGCTACCACATATGGTCCACACACACACACACACGAACATCGATATACATATCGATGACACCCAAGTCATACTTGGACATACTCTTACTAATGTAAAAACACTAGCAACATATAAAATATCATGAATCAAATATAAGTACAAGATGGCAAGGTATCTTGCCTGGTGGGTCGCTTGGGGTGGTGCGATGCTCTAACAAGTCCTGCTTGTCCAATAGTCAAGGTCGTTGCACACATGATCCGATTCGCAAAGAAATGGGAACGTAGGATCAGTCGTTTTCAAGATTTGACAATATAAGAGAATTTGGAGTAAATAATTACTTACACTAGTTTTAGAATTTATTTCATAAAATTTTGGAGTCTAACTTTTATTTGTAAAATATTTTACATAACTAAAATCAAGAATCGTTTTAGGTAAGAAAAACTAAGTTCGTAAAAACATGCTTTTTAGATAAAACTATATTTATATATGAAAAATATTGAAGTAATTATTCGAAATATTTAGAAGTCATTCATGGCAAAGGAAAAACTGCAACTTTCGAAAATAAAGAATTATTTTGCTGCTAAAACTGTATAAAAAGTCTTAGACGAAATAGCACGTCATAATATATTTTTATTAGTTAAAAGTATTTGTTTATTAAATATTTATTTGCATAATGCAACACAATATTAAAGATAATAATAATGGTATTAATAAACCTTTTAGCAAAAATCTACTTATATGTAAAAATTACCAATATTGGTAATAATAATAATAATAAAAATAAGATTAATAATAATACTAATAATGATAATAATATATTAATAATAATGATCACAATCATAATAATAATATTAATAATAATAAACACACTAATAATGATAATAATAATAATAATAATAGAAATGATATTAATAATAATAATAATAATAATAATAATAATAATAAAAATAATACATTTTAACCTTTAGAACTCACTTCCCCAAATTACTCAGAGAGAGAGGGAGAGAAAGAAAAGGGTTTGGGAAAAGGGATCTCACGAGGGGGTCATCGGCGGCTTCGGCCGCTGGGGCGGCGTCGCGCTCGAGGACGCGCGGCGGCTGCTCGCCTGCAGACGGCGGCGACGGCGGAGGGACCTCGTGCGGGAGGCTCTGGCGCACGGCCAGGCGGAGACAGCAGGGGAAGAAGCGGCGGCGGATTTGGTCGCCTGGCGCCGGAGCGGCGGTCGGAGGAAGTTGAGACCGGCGGGCGGAGCTCCCGGCGTGGTTGACCGGATTGGGCGCGGGTTCGTTTGGGCGGCGGTGAGCGGGTGAAAGGAGATCGGAGAGGGCGGCGGATGATCGGTGGCGGACTGGTGGAGGAGAGACGGGAGACTCGTCGGGGTGGTCGCTGCAGGGATGCACGGCGAAGTCGGGGACGCCGGAGTTTGGGCGCGCGCCGTACGCGGAGGCGGATCCGACTTCATGGCCGGCGGCAGAGAGGTGAGAGGGGGCGAGCGGCCTCTGATGGCGGAGGGATTTCTCCGGCGGCTTCCAGCGCGCACGGAGGAGGACGCTGGAGGCGGCAGATGCTGGTCGCCGTGGCGCTGTGTCTCGCCCGACGGCGCTGTGCTCGCCCAGGCGGCTCAGGTGAGGGTTCTCTCCCTCTCCTTTACTTTTCTGGTGGTTTGTGGTGGGGATGACGGTGGTGATGGCGATGTCGATGGTGGCGGTGGCGTCGATAATGATGGTGGTTCTGGTGGTTGTTGTGTCGGGGTGCTGGGGGTGTTCGGTCAGGGGGAGTCGAAAAAAGGGTTGGGCGTGGACTACGGGCAGTCGAGGGAACCATGGTGGTGGTGCAAGTGATGCGGGTGGTGGTGACAACGAAGATGGTGGTCGTGAGAGATGGCGGGGAGCTTTGCCGAAAATCGAGAGGTTGTAGGGTTAGGATTTGATTGGATTTGGCCGTGTCGGGTGTGTCCGACACGGTGGTGGATGTGATGTATGTGTAATTGAAAATAATGGAGGAAGGGATATACACAGACACGATGCACCTGCACCTTTGTGGAAAATTTTGGATGATAGAGTTCATGGAAGAGTACCTGCCTATATATATAGGATGTGGGAATACCCATTGGATAAGGATTAGGATTAGGATTTAAACCTAGTTAGATAATTCACCTATTAATTTAAACCAATTTAATAAATTCAAATCCAAACAAAATCCAATTTAAATATAATTTAAAATCCATCTTTTATTTAAAACCCATTGAGATAATTTAAATTCCAAATGTAGTTATTGAGTTAATCTATTTAAATAAATCTAAAAATTAAATCAAGATTTAAATTGCCACCATAACTTTCAAATATATTTTTCAAAATACCATTAATAATAATTTCGAAAATAGTAAATATTTTTAAATATCTTTTCGAATAATAAAATATTAATATTAAATATATTTCGAAAATCACAATAAATATTAATATGAATAGTTTTAAACTACATTTAATAATTTAGATAAAACAATTATTAAACATAAACAATCAAATCTTTAAAATACCTCTTTACTAAATAAATTATTATAAAAATAAAATTTGAAAATAAACATGAAATAATTTTTTAGTTTTCTAAATTATCACTAGTCAATAAGATAGCATTTTATAAATAAATAATAAACTTGCCTTTAATAAAAATAATTATTATAGATATATTATTTTGAAACCCTTTACCGATAATAAAAATAAAAATCAATTTTCTAAAAATATGTACCTCGCACATATTCGCACTCGACGAGTAATATGAAAACGTAAATTTTCGTACGACGTACAATACGACTATGCGACGTATAAATACAAAAAAAAAATTCAGTACTAAAATATAGTAGAAATTTAGGGGTTTTACATCCTACCCAACTTAAAAGAATTTTGTCCTCGAAATTAAGAATTTGTAGGGGGGTGAGAAGACACGAGGGGTATTGGGGAGGAATAATCATTACGACGTCCAATGCAATCATGCAGTAGGAAATCGCGACTTCAATAACGACGAGAGTAATCATAGGTTAGCTTAAGAAGGAAGATGAGTACAGGTTAAAGTTAAAACAAGATATCAAACAATAAGGAATATTACGGTAAGAGAAAATAAATTAACGTTATGGCTTGAGAGTAGGTCGAGGGCACGATTAGGAGAACGATTAGATTCGCTCCTAATTTAAGTGATTAGGAGGGTCGAGAAAAGGACGAGTAGTTTAGGATAGCAATATCGAGTGATAATAATCATAATCGATATGAAGGCTAGAGAAGGTTCTAGTACAACGCCTTCGTCCTTCTAAAATAGGTGAAGGCGAAAGCAATAGGGAGTTCAAAAGACGATATTATCGAATGCTATTCGTGGTGCAAAGACGACCGAATAATTTCAAAAGAATTGTCAAGGCAGTCGTGGATGGGATTCTAGAGGACAAGTTTAGCTATGTCCCCACCTACGTAGAACGATAGATAAAAGCGAACCAAAGTGCACTCGGTTGATCAGACCATCATGCACCGGTTCTGATTAGACCATATGTTAGTGGACATGCCCAATAACATATGTCTTGATACAAGCCTGATAAAAGAATAAGCTTGCAAAAAAAAAATAAAAAATTATTAGTCAAGATAGTAAAACATAGGCATGAGAGATTAAGATTTAAAGAAGGTAGAATGATTCTAAGTCATACAGTCGTCCTATAATCTTCTTGTCCATGTCTTTGGTTAGCTAGACGGGTTAGGCCCTCTAGATTCTAAGATCTAAATAAGCTTGCTAATATAGGTCACTAAGTCAAAGGGGTTGCTAGTTCATAAGGTATTCTACCCAACTTAAAGAATTAAACTAATGGTATTTTGGGACAATTAACTAGTAGGGTCAATCTCTAGCAAGCACGAAGGGAAGATAGGTATAGGGATGGAGGAAGCAAGCACGATGCAATTGATGAGTCAAACGGTAGATAAAAATCAAGGAAAGAGGTCAAGTATGTGGATGAGATCCTAGACTTCTAATCCTATACGCAGGCTTGCTTGGTACGGTAAAGTAACCAAACAATTTATCTAGACCTGCATGGGCCACCACAAAAACATGTAACGCCCCAGTCCCAAAATACGTAGGACCAAGTACGTAAACATGCCAGCTGTATTCATACGAAATACGTAGGTCTCGTATGAATACATAAGCTGTAAAATACAGTAATCCAAGACAACTAAATCTCATCCACAATGAAAAGAATAATAATATGAATATCAACTCGAATATTTATGATACAATCGTTGGGTGGAGACAAAGTCCACTACCAACTATCTCAATGAAAGAAAATATACAATAAATCGAGCGATAAAAATAGCAAGACGAACCAAGCGCAATTGTCTTCGAAGAAATGGAGAAGACCACGGCCTTGGCTAGAATACCTGCGGAAAATATGAACACATACCTGGGGAAAAACCAGGTCCTCAGAGGGACGTAACAAGATACATAAAAACAATACCATGATGAACTGTAAATGATACATGATAAAGAAAAGACCACATGCTCCAACACAATGGAACCTAACCATCTAGGTGTAATGCAAGTCGAAAACTATACTGGAATGTATAAGTGGGTAGGAATAAAGCATAGCATCCACTAGAGGCTTTCGCATGAACTAGTATACGTCTCTGACCGTATCTGACGACGTGGTCAGGGCCGTGCAATGGATATATCTCCTAGTTCATACTTTGCATCGCTAGCATACCTCCTGACCGTATCTGACGTCGTGGTCAGGGCCGTGCAATGGATATATCCTCTAGCGACACACCCATAACAGGGAAACCATGAACCCATAACCGGGCAATCTAGAAGGCTTTGGGCTAGCTCATACGTCCCAGTAGTTTTCCCCGCCCATGTATCACACAAGTCATATCCATGTCTTGGCGATCCATATCTCTATGCAAGTCGCTATCTAGACTCCGCTAATCCATAAATGAACCGACACACGAACCGCCCGTATCGGTAGCAAGTCGAATACGTAGGTTCGTGTCGACTCAATGATCCTCACTCATGTGTCGTGTATGAGACGTGTCAACAAGTCAAAGAAGTTATGAAGCATAACTTTAACACACCGGGAAAGTCCGCTACCACATATGGTACACACACACACACACACGAACATCGATATATATATCGATGACATCCAAGTCATACTTGGACATACTCTTACTAATGTAAAAACACTAGCAACATATAAAATATCATGAATCAAATATAAGTACAAGATGGCAAGGTATCTTGCCTGGTGGGTCGCCTGGGATGGTGCGATGCTCTAACAAGTCCTGCTTGTCCAATAGTCAAGGTCGTTGCACACATGATCCGATTCGCAAAGAAATGGGAACGTAGGATCAGTCGTTTTCAAGATTTGACAATATAAGAGAATTTGGAGTAAATAATTACTTACACTAGTTTTAGAATTTATTTCATAAAATTTTGGAGTCTAACTTTTATTTGTAAAATATTTTACATAACTAAAATCAAGAATCGTTTTAGGTAAGAAAAACTAAGTTCGTAAAAACATGCTTTTTAGATAAAACTATATTTATATATGAAAAATATTGAAGTAATTATTCGAAATATTTAGAAGTCATTCATGGCAAAGGAAAAACTGCAACTTTCGAAAATAAAGAATTATTTTGTTGCTAAAACTGTATAAAAAGTCTTAGACGAAATAGCACGTCATAATATATTTTTATTAGTTAAAAGTATTTGTTTATTAAATATTTATTTGCTTAATGCAACACAATATTAAAGATAATAATAATGGTATTAATAAACCTTTTAGCAAAAATCTACTTATATATAAAAATTACCAATAATGGTAATAATAATAATAATAAAAATAAGATTAATAATAATACTAATAATGATAATAATATATTAATAATAATGATCACAATCATAATAATAATATTAATAATAATAAACACACTAATAATGATAATAATAATAATAATAATAGAAATGATATTAATAATAATAATAATAATAATAATAATAATAATAATAATAATAATAATAATAATAATAGTAATAATAATAATAATAATAATAATAATAATAATAATAATAATAATAATAATAATACATTTTAACCTTTAGAACTCACTTCCCCAAATTACTCAGAGAGAGAGGGAGAGAAAGAAAAGGGTTTGGGAAAAGGGATCTCACGAGGGGGTCGTCGGCGGCTTCGGCCGCTGGGGCGGCGTCGCGCTCGAGGACGCGCGGCGGCTGCTCGCCTGCAGACGGCGGCGGCGGCGGAGGGACCTCGTACGGGAGGCTCTGGCGCGCGGCCAGGCGGAGACAGCAGGGGAAGAAGCGGCGGCGGATTTGGTCGCCTGGCGCCGGAGCGGCGGTCGGAGGAAGTTGAGACCGGCGGGCGGAGCTCCCGGCGTGGTTGACCGGAGTGGGCGCGGGTTCGTTTGGGCGGCGGTGAGCGGGTGAAAGGAGATCGGAGAGGGCGGCGGATGATCGGCGGCGGACTGGTGGAGGAGAGACGGGAGACTCGTCGGGGTGGTCGCTGCAGGGATGCACGGCGAAGTCGGGGACGCCGGAGTTTGGGCGCGCGCCGTACGCGGAGGCGGATCCGACTTCATGGCCGGCGGCAGAGAGGTGAGAGGGGGCGAGCGGCCTCTGATGGCGGAGGGATTTCTCCGGCGGCTTCCAGCGCGCACGGAGGAGGACGCTGGAGGCGGCAGATGCTGGTCGCCGTGGCGCTGTGTCTCGCCCGACGGCGCTGTGCTCGCCCGGGCGGCTCAGGTGAGGGTTCTCTCCCTCTTCTTTACTTTTCTGGTGGTTTGTGGTGGGGATGACGGTGGTGATGGCGATGTTGATGGTGGCGGTGGCGTCGATAATGATGGTGGTTCTGGTGGTTGTTGTGTCGGGGTGCTGGGGGTGTTCGGTCAGGGAGAGTCAAAAAAAGGATTGGGCGTAGACTACGGGCAGTCGAGGGAACCATGGTGGTGGTGCAAGTGATGCGGGTGGTGGTGACAACGAAGATGGTGGTCGTGAGAGATGGCGGGGAGCTTTGCCGAAAATCGAGAGGTTGTAGGGTTAGGATTTGATTGGATTTGGCCGTGTCGGGTGTGTCCGACACGGTGGTGGATGTGATGTATGTGTAATTGAAAATAATGGAGGAAGGGATATACACAGACACGATGCACCTGCACCTTTGTGGAAAATTTTGGATGATAGAGTTCATAGAAGAGTACCTGCCTATATATATAGGATGTGGGAATACCCATTGGATAAGGATTAGGATTAGGATTTAAACCCAGTTAGATAATTCACCTATTAATTTAAACCAATTTAATAAATTCAAATCCAAACAAAATCAAATTTAAATATAATTTAAAATCCATCTTTTATTTAAAACCCATTGAGATAATTTAAATTCCAAATGTAGTTATTGAGTTAATCTATTTAAATAAATCTAAAAATTAAATCAAGATTTAAATTGCCACCATAACTTTCAAATATATTTTTCAAAATACCATTAATAATAATTTCAAAAATAGTAAATATTTTTAAATATCTTTTCGAATAATAAAATATTAATATTAAATATATTTCAAAAATCACAATAAATATTAATATGAATAGTTTTAAACTACATTTAATAATTTAGATAAAACAATTATTAAACATAAACAATCAAATCTTTAAAATACCTCTTTACTAAATAAATTATTATAAAAAGAAAATTTGAAAATAAACATGAAATAATTTTCTAGTTTTCTAAATTATCACTAGTCAATAAGATAGCATTTTATAAATAAATAATAAACTTGCCTTTAATAAAAATAATTATTATAGATATATTATTTTGAAACCCTTTACCGATAATAAAAATAAAAATTAATTTTCTAAAAATATGTACCTCGCACATATTCGCACTCGACGAGTAATATGAAAACGTAAATTTTCGTACGACGTACAATACGACTATTCGACGTATAAATACAAAAAAAAAATTTAGTACTAAAATATAGTAGAAATTTAGGGGTTTTACATGTACATATGGTGTAGTATATGTTCTTATCGTATCTAGTATCTGAAGGACGTAACAGAACCAAGATGAACTCACTAATGTAATACTAAGACATCATCTACTACTATATAAGATATAGTGATAGGTTGTCGTATTATCATTGCCGAGGGATGAGGGTCGGAGGACAGTCAACTTTATCTACGGCTACATAGTTTCTGCCTCGCCAGTCGAATGGCTTAATTGCCAAGTATGGGAACGAATGGCTCAGAACATAACCCAAGATTCATTCTAGCATATATTAGTGAGTTCATCTTGATTCTGTTACGTTCTTCAGATACTAGATACGATAAGAACATATACTACACCATATGTACAGAACATAGATGATTCACACTAATGTATGCTAGAATGAATCTTGGCTTGTGTTCTGAGCCATCCGTTCTGATCAAGCATCTTCCTTCTCCTCTCCTCCACCATGGCTCTGAACCCATCTGCTCTTCCCTACTTTCCTTCTTTTTATTTGACTCTCTCAGCCACATATGATATCCAGCTCAAGTGTAGAGTCGGAGGAGAAGAAGTGGGCAGGAAGAGGAGGGGGAAGCAGCACAGCCGGCGGCATGACCCGGAGGAAGTAAAGAGGTTTTCTTCAACATACGTAGGAGAACTATTAGGATATATCTTTTCACAACATATCACCTTGTCAAAGACCCTTAATGTGACAACCATGTTACCGCGGTGTCGGAAGACTAACATGTCATAATTTTCTAAGCCGTATGTTTTGACATAATCCTCCAAACTCTTTCCTGCTATGTAATAATACAAGATTACTACATAGGAGGAAAGAGTTGGGAAGATTATGTCAAAACACACGGCTTAAAAACTTATGACATGTTAGTCTTCCGACACCGCGGTAACATGATATTCACATGAAGGGTCTTTGACAAGATGACATGTTGTGAAAAGATATATCCTTATAGTTCTCCTACGGCTGTTGAAGAAAACCTCTGTACTTCCTCCGGGTCATGCCGCCGGCTGTGCTGCTTTCCCCTCCTCTTTCTCCCACTTCTTCTCCCCCGACTCTACACTTGAGCTGGATATCATATGTGGCTGAGAGAGTCAAATAAAAAGAAGGGAAGTAGGGAGGAGCAGATGGATTCAGAGCCATGGTGGAGGAGAGGAGAAGGAAGATGCTTGATCAGAACGGATGGCTCAGAACACAAGCCAAGATTCATTCTAGCATACAGTAGTGTGAATCATCTATGTTCTGTACATATGGTGTAGTATATGTTCTTATCGTATCTAGTATCTGAAGAATATAACAGAATCAAGATGAACTCACTAATGTAATACTAAGACATCATCTACTACTATATAAGATATAGTGATAGGTTGTCGTATCATCATTGCCGAGGGATGAGGGTCGGAGGACAGTCAACTTTATCTACGGCTACATAGTTTCTGCCTCGCCAGTCGAATGGCTGCAAGGACTATGTCCTGATCACCATGTCGTACCGTAGACTAATACAAATGGAGCTTGTTTGCCATTGATTGTAAAAGTACAGAACAATTATCGAAGGACTGAACTTAGACAAACAATACAAACTCGCTCGTACAAAGAAAGCCTAGGGACGAAAATCTAGGTACAGCAGTCTAAGTACGATTGTTTATTTTAGATTCTGGAGGGTGACGATAGAGGCTCGGGAAAGCGACGGCCGCTCTGCCTTACTCCTTGGACGATCGGTACGCAGCCTTGACTCAGAAAAGATCTGCTTGGTCGTTGACGAAGAAATGCCTTCTTGCTCTCTCTCTGATTGCTCTTCTGGCTTCTCTCTCTGTGTATATTCTCTCTCTGACTATGGGGGAAGTCTCTCTGTGTATACGTATTCTTCTCTGGTTTCTTTTTGTATATCTCTCTATATATTACAAGGGAATGGCACCTTGCTATTTATAATAGTGGGATATGATCGCTAGGGCTGCCAATGATTAGCTCTTGGAGATGGCGGCGGCTTGGGGATTGATCAATCCAGGCCGTTCGTTTCTGATTGTGACGAATCAGAACCATTAAGGGTAGATTACACCAAATCCCCATTAGCAATCAATACTGATTGGCATAAATCTTCCTTATAATGATTCTCTCATATCTGCGAATAAATCAAATTTATTCTCCTGCCACGTGCCCCAGATCATTGGGATTCGACCCGATCTTGGATTGCCATAAATCTGGGAGATTGATCGGCTGAGGACACGTGTCCTGAGAGCCAATGGTGAGACTGGAGCCGCATGCAGATTGGGCCGCATGAGATTTGGGCCGCATGAATTTTGGGCCGCATAAGACTTGGGACACGTGTCAAGACTGTCTGGGCAGTGGCCCCCTCCTTCAGACTTCTAAACCATATGATGAGCCGCATGAACCGCATAATGGTATGTCTGCTTGAGCCGCATGGGCATGATCTTCTTGAGCCGCATAGGGATGATTCCACTCGAGCCGCATGGGACAGCTTCACTCTGAACCGCATGGAAAGTCTTCACTTCGAGCCGCATAAGCACACCCACGTGGCAGGGCCACGTGGCATTTTGTTGTTCTCGGGGGATTGTGTCAGAGATTTCTTTCTCTTCCCTAGAGATTCATCATCATGACAGAGTCATAATTACCTGTTTTGGTGTCAGGTCTGTCAACTTTTCAGAGGGGTCAGCCGTCAAAGCAATTAATACAGCATGGATCGGAGGGGAGCACTGTTACGCCATGTGTCTTCTGAGCCGCATGGAATACCTTCGGCCGCATAGCTCCTTATGCCGTATGACTCCCTGAGCCGCATGCGTTTTCAGAGCCGCATGGGTCTTTCTTGGCCGCATGAGTCATTTTCTTTAGTATTTTCCATGCTTCTACAGGACCCCCTTCAAAGTTTTCAATTTGTAAAATTGAAATACTTTGAATAAGAAGCATGGCCGTGCTCTTCTAACCGCATATGAAACCCTGACCGCATAGAGATCTTGGCCGCATAGATTGTTCAGCCGCATAGCCTCTCGCCACGCCATTATGTCATGCATGCAAACCTTTTTGGGGCAGGATCCTAGGAGTTTCTGACCTCTAATTAACTAGTCCGTATCGATAGCCGAAGAGTCGACTACTTTGTACGAAGCGTCGGTCTTTGTCCTCCTTTCTCTATAAATGGAAGGATTTCTCTCTTAGACTCTTTCTGATTAAGATTTTTGTCTTGCTTTCTTCTTCCAACTGACAAACCACGATGGCACCTAGGGCTTCCAAGGCAGTGAAGAAGGTTGTGGCTAGGAGCAGGAAGTCGGCTTTGTCTTCAATTGCCGCACCCCCCATTCGTCTTGATGTTCATGTTGTCGTCGAAGGTAAGGACTGTGCGGAAGATTGGGTGCTCTGAAACCCTAAAAAAAAAATGTCGCTCTGCTGCATTGCTTCGTGCATAATCATTTTGATGCGAGCTTTTTAGATTACGTGGTCCGCATACACATCCTATAAGCCGCATGGAATATATTCCATGCCCAAGCCGCATAAGAGTTGTTTTTAAACGAGCCGCATGAACACTTCTGAATATCTTTTGACTATTTTCATCATTTTTTATCGTCTTTTGGTTCTTATAGTGTCTCCACCGAGTGCTGATATTGCAGTGGTAGAGGATCCGTCGCTCCCTGGCGTCAATCAGGGGCCTTCCTCTGTTAAGAAGGAGATAATGAAAGAAGAATCGGAGCCTGAGAGGGACGACGTCCTCCCCACTGTCGAGACTGCTGAGGGTGACACCGCTGGGAATCCTGATTCTCCCATTCTGGACGAGGATCTTCCTCAGTTACATCCTTCATACGTATTGTGGTTGAAGGAGTTGTATACGTATTTTTGTAACTAGGGGTTTGAGGTGTCTTGTCTGTAATGAAGAACTTTCCTGTAACCGTGTGGATGTAACTGATTTCTGACTGAATGGAATATATATTTGCTTCACTCTTTTGCTTTGTAATAATCCTTTTATCGGGTCATTTTGCGTGGACCCATTGTCCCTAACATACCCTGGTTTTGGATACGGACAATAAGTTTAAAAGAAAGGAACCAATCATACTGACTCAGAGGTGCTGAGGACATGGTGAGCATGAGGGTCTCTTTGACAGGGGGGGTACATAGAACAACTCAGAGGTAATGAGGACATGGAAATTCTATGTAGGGGTGATTTATTTTTGGCGGAAGTGGAACGACTCAGAGGTAATGAGGACATGGTCGTCTTGGAAATTTGTGGATCCGTTACCTTTGTTGTGCACTGGGAGTGCAGGTATTAGATCATGAGGGAGGATCTCTTGTAGGAAGAAAGTTTAGCGGTATGATTATACATGACTTTCTTTTAAAAGAGTGACCGGGATGTAAGTTCAGGGGTACCGATGGGCACATAACTCGACAATCCATGAATATTGGAATCAAAGTGTAAGTTCAGAGGTACCAGCAGGTACATGACTTAGGAATTTGGGGTATGTTTATAGAAGAAGGGCATGAGTTCAGCGGTACACGCGGGTACATGACTCGAAAATCTGTGAATGTTGGAATCAAAGTGTAAGTTCAGAGGTACCAGCAGGTATATGACTTGGGAATTTGGGATATGAGTTCAGCGGTACAAGAGGGTACGTGACTCAATAAGTTGGAAAATTAGGGGGTTGAGTTCAGTGGTACCAGTGGGCACATGACTCAAAACTCTGGAAAATGTTGTTTAAACATAGTATTTCTTCAGGAACTTGCCGTTGACGGGTAACATGAGCAAGTCTCCGTTCTGCTTGGCGAGGCGGTAAGCACCATTGGAGAACACGGCCTCGATGATAAATGGGCCTTCCCATTTTGGCTGGAACTTGCCGGTGGTCTTATGAGTCATGACCATTGGCCTCCTGACTGCCAAAACAAGATCGCCCACTTGGAATGTTCTGACTTTGACCTTTTTGTTGAAGGCTCCTGAGATGCGTGCTTGGTATAATTCGATCCTTTGCTGAGCTAGGAGGCGTTTTTCATCTAAGGCCTCTAACTCTTGTAGTCGACGTCGGTAGTTATCATCCGTTGTCAATTGATAAGTGAGGGCGACTCGGAGTGAGGGAATCTGAGTCTCTAATGGGAGAACTATCTCACTCCCGTACACCAGAGAGAATGGTGTATTCCCGGTGGCTGTTCGAACCGTGGTGCGATAAGCCCATAAGCACTCGCCGAGCTTCTCGTTCCAGTTGCGTTTGTTGGAGGAGACAAATTTCTTGAGGAGTTTGATAATTGTTTTGTTGAATGCCTCTGTTAACCCATTTGCTGTCGGGTTGTATGGTGTCGAAGCGACATTCTGAATGCGATGTTTGTTGCAGAATCGGTAGAATGCGTGGCTTATAAACTGCGAACCATTATCATGGATGATCCTTCGGGGCAGTCCAAAGCGGTAGATGACGTGGTGCTTCAGGAAGCTGATTACGTTCGAAGTCTTGACTTCGGCGAGTGGTACAGCTTCTGCCCACTTTGAGAAGTAATCAGTGATCGCCAGTATGAAGCGATGTCCTCGGGAGGAAGGTGGGGTGATTGGACCAATGATATCCATTCCCCATGCTTCGAATGGCCAGGACGCCACTGTCGGATGTAGGAATTCGGATGGTTGGTGAATGAAGTCTGCGTGGACTTGGCAGGCCTTGTATTTTTTGGCATAATCTATCGCATCAGCCACCATCGTGGGCCAGTAGTAGCCCATCCGGCGAAGGCGATCTTACAGCTTAGGGCCAGGCTGATGGGCCCCGCAGACACCGTCATAAGCCTCTCGCACGGCTTCTTTGGCTTCTGCGTTTGACAAGCACCGAAGTAGTAATCCATCGTAGGAGCGGCGATACAGCATTTTCGTCTCTGTATCGTAGAAGAATCTGAGAGAACGCCGTCTGATAGAAGTAGCCTCCTTCGGGTTCTCGGGTAGGATGTCGTAGACCACGAAGTCTATGAATGGTTGTCTCCAGTCTGGCGCTTCGTCGATCATCTGAGCAGAATAACTCACCATGGCTTGAACGTTGTTCTTGGGGCAGACCAGCTCATGGCCGATTACATCGACCGAATAATGAGAGTGGTTTGGCATTGCTAGGGAAGCAGCCAGGCCTGCTAGGGCATCAGCTTCGATATTTTGGAGTCTGGGGACGTGTTCGATGAAGAATCCCTCAAATGATGAGATAATGTTGATCGCTATTTGGTGGTAGGGGATCATGTCTTCATGGCGGACTTCGTACGTCCCCCGAATCTGGTTGACGATTAATTGCGAATCACCGTATGCTTCTAGGTATTCTACCTCCAGTTCTCTTGCGAGTTGGAGGCCAATGACCAAAGCGTTGTACTCGGCCACATTGTTAGAGCAGGGTTCCGTGAGAGAGTAGGCGCGATTGATCACTAGCCCGGTAGGAGAGACCAATACTACTCCGACTCCGACGATGATGTTTCCCTTGGGTCCGGTTCTTGAAGCGCCATCGAAGAACATTCGCCATATGTTATCGTGGGTGGTGGTATTTGAATCGGCGACCTCATCTGGGATTTCTTCGTATATTTTGGATGATTCCGATCCTGGATGGGCCGCCAAAAAGTCTGCCAGGGCTTGACCTTTGACAGCCTTCTGCGGGACGAAGACCATATGATAGGGGGACAGAAATATCGCCCATGTAGCGAGGCGGGAGCTGAGTGCCCCTGGTTTGGTCATGAGGACCCTGAGAGGGTTGATTCGTGAGATCACATGTATGGTTTGCCCCGTGACATAGTGCCGCATCTTTTGAATGGCGAATACCAGGGCAAGGCATTCTTTCTCCACAGCGGTGTATCGGTGTTCGGGCCCGACCATCATTCGGCTGAGATAGTAAATGGCCTGCTCGTGGCCTGCGTCGTTGTTTTGTGCCAGCAGGGCACCGAGGGAGTGTTCCATTGCTCGTACATAGAGCAGGAATGGTTTTCCAGGGACCGGGGCCACCAGGACTGGAGGATTTGATAAATATTCTTTGATGTCATCGAAAGCGCGCTGGCATTCCTCGTCCCATACGAATGAGACTCCCTTCTTCATGAGGTGGGTGAACGGTCGGCATCACCCGGAGAGGTTGGAAATGAACCTCCTGATATAAGCTAGCCTCCCTTGGAGGCCTCTAAGTTCACGGAGATTTCTCGGGGGACCCATCTCCATGATTGCCCTCATTTTCTCGGGGTCTACATGGATACCCCGTGCAGTGATGATGAAGCCCAAGAACTTCCCGCTGGATACGCCCAAGAACGATTTTGTAGGGTTCATCTTCAGATTGTGGGCTCGCATTAAGTTGAACACCGTTCTCAGGTCTTGCAGATGATCCTTCTTACGGCAACTTTTGACGGCGATGTCGTCAATATAGCATTCCACTGTCTTGCGCAAATTTCTCTGAAAATGATACTCATTGCTCGCTGATATGTAGCGCCAGCATTCTTTAGACCGAATGGCATGACTGTGTAGCAGTATGTGCCAATCGGGGTTCGGAATGAAGTGTGCTTTTCGTCGTCGGGAGACATCTTGATTTGATTGTACCCCAAGAATCCATCCATGAATGACATACGTTCAAAGCCGCATGTATTGTCGATCATGATGTCTGTGATAGGAAGGGGAAATTCATCTTTGGGGCATGCCTCGTTCAGGTTGCGGAAGTCGATGCAGATTCGAATCTTTTCATTCTTCTTGAGGACGGGTACTATATTGGAAACCCAATCAGGATGTTGCTCTTCACGAATGAAGCCGCTGGCTATTAACTTGTTGACTTCAGTTTCGATCGCGTCCATGACGCCTGGGCGGAAGCGTCGTTGTTGCTGCTTGACTGGCTTTGCATCTGGCCGTATATTGAGTTTGTGGAGAGCGATGTCAGGATTTAACCCCGGCATGTCTTCATAGCTCCAGGCGAACACATCAATGTATTCTCTGACAAGTACTAACAGCGATTCTCGTTCTTCGTCAGTTAGGCTTTTACTGATAAAGATCGGTTTTGGAGAAGATTCGCTGCCGAGATCCACTTGTATGACCTTATCTTCGGTAGGAGGTTCTCTCAGTTCGAACCGCTTTTCCCATTGTGCGTCTAATTGCTGGGCCCACGGCTCTAGCTCAAGGATTTTGGGAATGTCTTCGTCTTCCTCGTAAGCGTCGGTGAATGCCATGTTGACTGACATGACTTGTCTGAACACATCTCCGATGCTGGTATCTGAGTCGAAAGTCGGTGATCCGGTTGAATGTGACTGCCAGTCGCATTCTTCATCTGAGCTTTCAGGGGTCGTAGTAGGCATTACATACCCTAAACCGTATCTGGTTTTGTTATAGTAGTTCCGTGGTTTGCCCGCCGGGGCTGGCGTCTTCAAAGGTAATCGTCGTCCAGTGCCGTAGTTCAGTCCTGGCGTTGTCTCTAGATCATACCCCTGTTTCTGCATGAGATATTTGGATTGAGGGCTATAGAGATACAGAGGCAGTCTTCCGGCATCTGACCCGAAGTCGACTTCTTCCATGGCGAGGGGATGCGGGTTGTTCGTCCGATCGAAGATGATTGGGTGGTCCCCTCCCTCGATTATTCGGTAAGCGTCTTCTACTGGAGTAAGTTGGATAGCGGTGTACACATTTGTCACCTGTGTATGTAGGTGAGTGCCTATACCGTGTTCCATAGCATACATTGTACATAGCTTATTGAGCTCGGTGTAGTTCAAAGATAACCCTTTATTGATGAAGTAAGGTATCTTTTCTAGAGGGATTACATCATCTGTGGAGGGAGCGTCAGTGTGGGCAGCCACATACTTGGCTAGCTCTGGTTCTTCTTCGGCTACCCCCTGTGTGAATGAAGATTGAGAGGGCGTCCTAGTCAGCTTGATCTTCAGAGGCTCAACTGACGGAGCGGAGCGTGGGGTTGTCGGTAGACTAGCAACCCCCAGTCTGGCACTTGATGTGGAGCGAGGGGTGGCTGGTTCGCTTGAAGTGTCAGACCTCGCATCGGGGTGACGACCTTTCTTAGGCATACGTATCGTCAGAGGCCTATCGGAGGGATTGAGCTTCTCTGTTTGGGATTGACCGACTCTCGGCAATCTGATGGTAAGTGGCCCTGTCGTGGGTCTTGGTACCTAGCCGGACCTTGGTAGCCGGATTCTCAACTGCTCTTCCTGTGCCGAGAGGCTGATCGCGTCCTTACGCAGCGTGGCCGTAAGGGGTGCGGAATTGCCTGGTTTACGAGCCTGGAGGTGGATCGTCAGAGGCTCTTCTGATCCCGTGGTTGCTTTAACATCAGTTTGTTCATTTCCTCCTTCAAGGTGCCTCTTCGACTTTTCGTATAGGCAGGAGTCCGAGTAATAAGATTCGACCCCTTTGAAGGGATCGATGTCAGCAAATTCTGTCCTCACGAAGCCGTGCTTGTCGACATATTTGAAGCATTGGTGTAGCGTGGAAGGCACGATCATGTAATCGTGTATCCAAGGGCGCCCCAAAAGGATGTTGTATGAAGTGTCGGCATCTATGACGTAGCAAGTGACTTCTGATTGGAGATCGCCAATCTGACATTTCAGACGGATCTTCCCGATTGGGTAGCTCCTGTCCGAATTGAACCCGCTGATGGCGGTGTTTGTAGGGGTCAGGCGATGCATCGGGATACGAAGATGATGTAGTAGTCCTTTTGGAATGATGCTTATGGAAGACCCAGGGTCAATGTGCATCCGGTCCACCTTTATGTCGCCGATGTAGCATGTGTAGTATAATGGGCGATCGTGTAGATTAGTCTTGATGAGCATGTCTTGTGGAGTGAAGACGATGTTGGGCATTGCTCCCGTACAGGCACTGTCTTGGAGGTCTGCGGGCTGATTTTCTCACGTGAGGTTGACCTGAGCCAGGTACGCGTCGGCATTTTGAAGTGCATCGCTCAAGGCTGTACGGACATTCTTTGAGAGCCTCAGGAGTTCATATAAGGATAATTTGGCAGGTGTATTGGCCAATTGCGCCAAGATGTCGAAGTTGTAGGGCCTCTCCAGCCCCTGAGATGTTTCCTTTCGGAGGGATTTGTCGAAGCGAGTCTCCTTCGGCCTAGGCTTGTCGGTCGTCGAAGGCTGAGCCGGTCCCGGAGCGTCCGTGATAATGGGCGGATGATCATCAGTCGAGTTTTCCGCCACAGGTTGAGATTGTGCTCCGGATCGAGTAACAACGGCCGTGACTTCCTCTTCATCTGCTGAGGTGGTACGGCAGGATCTGACTTTTCCACTTTTCTTTTTAGAAGATGGAGTGGACTGAGTTACCTCGTGGACTAGGTCCGGATGGACCCACATGATTTCCCCTCGTAATGTGGTGAGAGGTACTAGACCAGCAGCTTGAGCAGGCGGGAGATTAGCAATCTCCATCGTTGCCAGAGGGATGGGTATAACCCCATCTTGGGTCTCGGTTGGAGGGAAGCTGCCGAATTGTACGGACACCATGTTGGCTGCCACGGTTACCTCCTCGAAATCGATGGCCAGAGCGTTCGAATCGATGAGGTTCTGGATATATCGTTTCAGTTGGTAGCAGTCGTGCGTAGCATGGTGGACGTAGCGGTGGTAATGGCAGAACTTTGGGTTCTCCAAATCAGCCGGCCGAGGCTCCCGTCTTGGTGGAGGAAGCTGAATCCTATCTCCTTGTATGAGCATGTCCAAGATAGGCTTGACGTGAGCGTCTTCAAAAGAGTAAGTGATTTGAGGCCATTGTTTGTCCGCAGGTTGCGACTCAGGCTTCTGGGCTGTATCGGCCACCATAGCCTGCTTGCCTCTGTTGTCCCGGTTGTTGGAGGGGCTACCTCCATTGTCGTTGGTGGTGCTGGGACGCTTGCCTTTGTTCTCTCCCTCTGAGATATGTAATCCCAGTTGGCGAGCCTTCTTTAATCGTTCTTCGGCACTTGTAGCACTAATGATAAAAGCCTTCCAGTCCTTGAATTGACTCTCGCCCATCCAGAGACTGATTGTTAGGAGTAGTCGCTTTTGGCAAATTTCGATCAAGGAGGAGTCCGGGTTGCCAGATGGTAACTTCATTGCGGTTTGACGAAACCGCTCAATGTAATTCCTCGTCAGCTCTTTCTCTCCTTGAATGACGTCCATGAGGGTAGACATCGTGATGTCCTGTCCTACCTCATAGAACCTCTCCAAGAACAGGCGTTTGAAGCCAGCGAAGGAATGGATACAATTGTCCGGCAGGTTACGGTACCAATCGAACGCGACTCCTTCCAATACCCCAATGAATAACCGCGTGAGGATAGCATCATCATGGGGGAGATGGTCGGTAGTGACCTCAAAGTAAGTGATGTACCGACTTGCTGAAGTCTTGCCATCATATGGGTTGATATTGAACGGCTTATATCTTGGTGGAAAGGGAACATCCCTCCATTCAGCAGGATATGGTTGCCGTATCCGGAGGTCTTGAGAGTTTTCTCTGGCGTGGAACATGGCTCGGAGCTCTTGAACTTCCCTCCTTACTTCTCGGGTCTCATCTGTCGCAGTCGGAGCCGTTACTTCGGGAGGATTATTTCCCGGGTTTGGTGCCGCCGAATTTGAATCTACGTTGATTGGGGGACCCGTGCTTGTCTGGCCAGGTGTCACCCCCTGCAGATTAGGAAGCGCCGCTTTGATCTCGTCTACAGACTTGACCAAGGCGTGCAATATGGCCTCCAAAGTGTCGATGCGCTGGCGATCACCGGAACTGCCTTGATTGCTGTCTGTCATGAACACCGTCTTCACATGAGGAGTGACGGAAGGAGTGGTGGAGGATGTACCCTCCGAGTCGTACCCGTGCATCGAGAAATCATCAGGATATCTGGGGATGTTCTCTTCAGGTTCAGACTCGGAAGGAACACTACCCCTGGCATCGGAGCTTGCTTCGTCTAGGATGTCCTTGGGGACGTCGGTATCTGTTGTATCCGTCGGAGGATTTGGTTCCTCCAGTCCGTATTCTTGGAATGTCAGATTGTCGTGGATGTTTGGAGGAGTGCTACCCCCAGTTCCGACGACCCCCAATGTTGCGGACGACGAACTTTCTAATGCAGTAGTTTTCATCTTCGAACGGGTGTGTTGAAATACTCCAGTGGAGGATAACCCTTTTGACGACGGTTTCTTAGCTGCAGTTGTTGACACCTTTGGGCTGGAGATGCTCGTTTTCTTTCCTCTTCCCTTGGCGAGAACTTTCTGCGCGGACTTGCAGGAGACAACAGGAGGTGCCTCGTCTTCTGAGCTCGGGTGATGTAGTCTTTGGAAGACGGATGGCCGGTCTTCCGTTACCGCCGCGTTGCTGCAACAGCAGTTGACGATGATCTGGGTGCATTGATGTCCGTGTGAAGGCTCTTTACACCCCGAAGCTCCTTCTCTTTCCTTGCGTTTGTGGAGGATAACCTCACGCAGGTCAGAGGAACCACTTTGTCTGTTTGCCGCCGGGGGCTGGACTTGAGTGGTTTTATACAACTTCCCATCAGAGGCCCGCATGATAATCAGCGGGATGCCCCGATAGTCAGAGGTTGGGGCAGTCGTCTGGACTTGATGAGCCCGCGCTGCCCTAGACTTCCTCCTTTTAGCACTTGTGGGTGCCTAATAGGAGGAGTCTAAGTCGAATACCACAGAGTCTGGATTATCCTCCAGATAATGATCAGAGTCAGGACCGCATGAGAGCCGGTCTAAGTCGAATACCACATAGTTTCTGCCTCGCCAGTCGAATGGCTGCAAGGACTATGTCCTGATCACCATGTCGTACCGTAGACTAATGCAAATAGAGCTTGTTTGCCATTGATTGTAAAAGTACAGAACAATTATCGGAGGACTGAACTTAGACTCACAATATAAACTCGCTCGTACAAAGAAAGCCTAGGGACGAAAACCTAGGTACAGCAGTCTAAGTACGATTGTTTATTTTAGATTCTGGGGGGTGACGATAGAGGCTCGGGAAAGCGACGGCCGCTCTGCCTTACTCCTTGGACGATCGGTACGCAGCCTTGACTCAGGGAAGATCTGCTTGGTCGTTGACGAAGAAATGCCTTCTTGCTCTCTCTCTGATTGCTCTCCTGGCTTCTCTCTCTCTGTGTATATTCTTTCTCTGACTATGGGGGAAGTCTCTCTGTGTATACGTATTCTTCTCTGGTTTCTTTTTGTATATCTCTCTATATATTACAAGGGAATGGCACCTTGCTATTTATAATAGTGGGATATGATCGCTAGGGCTGCCAATGATTAGCTCTTGGAGATGGCGGCGGCTTGGGGATTGATCAATCCAGGCCGTTCGTTTCTGATTATGACGAATCAGAACCATTAAGGGTAGATTACACCAAATCCCCATTAGCAATCAATGCTGATTGGCATAAATCTTCCTTATAATGATTCTCTCATATCTGCGAATAAATCAAATTTATTCTCCTGCCACGTGCCCCAGATCATTGGGATTCGATCCGATCTTGGATTGCCATAAATCTGGGAGATTGATCGGCTGAGGACACGTGTCCTGAGAGCCAATGGTGAGACTGGAGCCGCATGCAGATTGGACCGCATGAGATTTGGGCCACATGAATTTTGGGCCGCATAAGACTTGGGACACGTGTCAGGACTGTCTGGGCAGTGGCCCCCTCCTTCAGACTTCTGAACCATATGATGAGCCGCATGAACCGCATAATGGTATGTCTGCTTGAGCCGCATGGGCATGATCTTCTTGAGCCGCATAGGGATGATTCCACTCGAGCCGCATGGGACAGCTTCACTCTGAACCGCATGGGAAGTCTTCACTTCGAGCCGCATAAGCACACCCACGTGGCAGGGCCACGTGGCATTTTGTTGTTCTCGGGGGATTGTGTCAGAGATTTCTTTCTCTTCCCTAGAGATTCATCATCATGACAGAGTCATAATTACCTGCTTTGGTGTCAGGTCTGTCAACTTTTCAGAGGGGTCAGCCGTCAAAGCAATTAATGCAGCATGGATCGGAGGGGAGCACTGTTACGCCACGTGTCTTCTGAGCTGCATGGAATGCCTCCGGCCGCATAGCTCCTTATGCCGCATGACTCCCTGAGCCGCATGCATTTTCTGAGCCACATGGGTCTTTCTTGGCCGCATGAGTCATTTTCTTTAGTATTTTCCATGCTTCTACAGAGCTGGAAATATCCGTCGCTAACCGGTCACTAGTCCGTCGGTAACTGAGAATTTTTTTTTAAAAAAATTGCAGCACTTTCCCTGTTCACAAAAATATGCATAAACCAAACAAATATATAATGCACACCAATTATCCAAGAATTATATAGACCAAATATGCACATACGAATTTAATGCACACCAATTATCCAAGAATCATATAGACCAAACCAAATTAATATAAAATAGACATCAATTATCCTGAAGAGTAACCTACTATCCGTCGTTATAATTCGATTTATCTTCAAGTGTGAGAACGGATGGTTCAGAACACAACCCAAGATTCATTCTAGCATACATTAGTGTGAATCATCTATGTTCTGTGCATATGGTGTAGTATATGTTCTTATCGTATCTAGTATCTGAAGAATGTAACAGAATCAAGATGAACTCACATAATGTAATACTAAGACATCATCTACTACTATATAAGATATAGTGATAGGTTGTCGTATCATCATTGCCGAGGGATGAGGGTCGGAGGACAGTCAACTTTATCTATGGCTACATAGTTTCTGCCTCGCCAGTCGAATGGCTGCAGGGACTATGTCCTGATCACCATGTCGTACCGTAGATTAATGTAAATGGAGCTGGAGCCAAAATACAGAAACTAAAATACAAAATACAGAATCAAATCCCTGGGTTCGCCGAAAATACAAAACACAGTTCTAATTCATATGTATTTTAAGTGTGAGAATGGATGGCTCAGAATACAACCCAACCGGAGAGGATACTCTGAGAGTTCCATCTGAGTAGGACGTATACTCTGAGAGATCACCTTTACAAGAATGATATCAGTAGTGGGATTGAGTATTGGAGGAGATATTATCAGAGTATATGTCCTACTCAGATGGGTCTCTCACCGTTACTAATTTTTTCTGACAGCATGGTGGATGTGCTCCGTCAACAGATTCTTGCTCCGAGCCAAAACTTTGCCCCGGAGCTCAAGTGGACATCCTTCGTGTAGAGCTCGAGTGAGAGGTTCCTGACAGCATGGTGGTCTCCTTTGTTAAAGTATCTGTGCTCGTCCCACAACCAATGTGGGATGAGCACGGATACTTTGACAAAGGAGACCACCATGCTGTCAGGAACCTCTCACTCGAGTTCTACACGAAGGATGTCCACTTGTGCTCCGGGGCAAAGTTTTGGCTCGGGGCAAGAATCTGTTGACGGAGCACATCCACCTTGCTGTCAGAAAAAAATAGTAACGGTGAGAGACCCATCTGAGTAGGACGTATACTCTGATAATATCTCCTCCAACATTCAATCCCACTACTGATATCATTCTTGTAAAGGTGATCTCTCAGAGTATACGTCCTACTCAGATGGATCTCTCAGAGTATCCTTTCTTGTTGGTTGTCGTATCATCATTGCCGAGGGATGAGGGTTCTCTATGTCCTGATCACCATGTCGTAGTCCAATACAATCCAGAGATTGACACAGTTCTAGTTCATATATGTAGTCCAATACAAATAGTCTAATACAAAAATAACCCAATATAAATAGTCTAATACAAATAAGTACTAATAGCTAATGAGAACCACGCTACTCACGCAAACGCTCAGTGATACGATCACGCAACCACCTCGAAAAAGCGAGATTTTTGGCGTGAAGAGAGATGTCGTCCCTTGCAAGGACTGCATGAAGAGAACTCCCGATCTCACTAGCTACCGGTGCTGGATGAATAGAACTCCCGGTCTCACTAGCTACCGGTGCTGGATGAATAGAACTCCCGGTCTCACTAGCAACCGGTGCTACTTCCTTCTTAACTGTAGGAGGAGCCACCTCAGCATTCACTGTTTTCCTAAAACGACGTGCCGCTCCTCGGGTCATGGGTGCCATCTGGTAAGATCGATAGTCACAAATAATATAATTGTAACATAAGCAAGCTAACTAAAGGAACCATCATGTAATTTGAGTACATTTTCGAAAGCCGATAAAGTATAAAAAATTTGATTTTTTGCCAAGTGTGAGAACGGATGGCTCAGAACACAACCCAAGATTCATTCAAGCATACATTAGTGTGAATCATCTATGTTCTGTACATATGGTGTAGTATATGTTCTTATCGTATCTAGTATCTGAAGAATGTAACAGAATCAAGATGAACTCACATAATGTAATACTAAGACATCATCTACTACTATATAAGATATAGTGATAGATTGTCGTATCATCACTGCCGAGGGATGAGGGTCGGAAGATAGTCAACTTTATCTATGGCCACATAGTTTCTGCCTCGCCAGTCGAATGGCTGCAGGGAATATGTCCTAATCACCATGTCGTACCGTAGATTAATACAAATGGAGCTGGAACTGGAGCCAAAATACAGTACTACTTCACCATGTCGTACCATTTTACTCTCTCTCTCTCCTCCCCCCCTCCGGCGCTCTCACTCTCTCCGGCGCTCTCACACTACTAATTCCTATGTGTTTTAAGTGTGAGAACGGATGGCTCAGAACACAACCCAAAATTCATTCTAGCATACATTAGTGTGAATCATCTATATTCTGTATACATATCGTGTAGTATATGTTCTTATCGTATCTAGTATCCGAAGGATATAACAGAATCAAGATGAACTCACATAATGTAATACTAAGACATCATCTACTACTATATAAGATATAGTGATAGGTTGTCGTATCATCATTGCCGAGGGATGAGGGTCGGAGGACAGTCAACTTTATCTACGGCTACATAGTTTCTGCCTCGCCAGTCGAATGGCTGCAGGGACTATGTCTTGATCACCATGTCGTACCGTAGATTAATGCAAATGGAGCTGGAAATATCCGTCGCTAACCAGTAACTAGTCCGTCGCTAACTGAGGTTGTCACATACACATATGTATATCACAGCTAGATGTATAGATATATACATCTATACAGAAGCACACAACTGATAGAACTCGCACTGTCCTTGAAACAGTGAACATATACACCATGAATCCAAACCCCATATTCAAATTTACTAATCCAAACACCACCAAACTAATGGATAACATCCAATATGGATAACACATTATTTAGCCAATATATAAACTCTGATGAATTTGAGAAGCAAAGCCACCCGCCGCCCCCGACCAAAGCTCGCCGCCCCAAGCCCGCCGCCCAGTAGTTCGGTGGTATATATATATGAAGAGTGCTTATGGCTGTGCGTCGGTTGCAAATAGCCCCGACGCCCCCGCCCCAAGCCAGCCGCCCAGCCCCCGACGCTGCCGCCCCAAGCCCACCGTCTAGCCCCCGACCCAAGCCAGCCGCCCAGCCCCCGACGCCGCCGCCCCAAGCCCACCGCCCAGCCCCCGACCCAAGCCAGCCGCCCAGCCTCCGACGCCCTAGCCCCAAGCCCGCCGCCCAGCCCCCGACCCAAGCCAGCCGCCCAGCCCCCGACGCCGCCGCCCCAAGCCCACCGCCCAGCCCCCGACCCAAGCCAGCCGCCCAGCCTCCGACGCCCTAGCCCCAAGCCCGCCGCCCAGCCCCCGACGCCCCCGCCCCAAGCCCACCGCCCAGACCCCGACCCAAGCCAGCCGCCCAGCCCCCGACGCCCCAGCCCCAAGCCCGCCGTCCAGCCCCCGACGCCCCCGCCCCAAGCCCACCGCCCAGCCCCCGACCCAAGCCAGTCACCCAGCCCCGGACGCCCCAGCCCCAAGCGCGCCGTCCAGCCCCTATACGACACCACCAGAGAGAGAGAAAAAGAGAGATCGAGAGAGAGAGAGAGGGGGTTACCTTCGGAAGAGAGAGAGAGAGAGGACACCGACGCCGATGCAGACACCGACGCCGATCACCGAAGCCGACACCGGCGAGAGAGAGAGAGAGAGAGAAGAGAGAGTGAATTTGGGGAGAATGCGAAAAGTTTCTCCCGCCGTTTCATTTAAAGTCTGGTACGTATATATAGCGACGGACTAGCGACGTATAAAAACTCGTCACCTAGTAGTCGCCCTGTTTGATACTTGCCGACTGAATATCCGTCGCTACGTAGTCGAAGAAATGTCCCCCAATTCTCTACACAATTCCCGCCAAATAATCGACTACGTAGTGACGACTGGAGATACGTCGCTATAACTCCGACAGTCTAGCGACGGATGTGCGACCTTTCCTTCCCCTAAAATTAAAATAAAAATGGCAAAGGCGTGTGGTCGGTAATCAGTCGGTGAGCGGCAACGAAGCCGTCGTTAACGCCGACTGAAAATTTCTGTCGCGAAATATCCGTCACTAATTTGCGAAATTTTGGTAGTGTACTAAGGCTGTGTGAATGATACTGATAGTGTCCAGGCCTGAAATCCTAATATTGAATGACTGTCGGGTTAATTCTGAGATGAATTGGCTCATTTCCCTTTCAGTCAAAGGATTAACATATGGTTACATAGTTGAACCTGCGGCATTCTTCCTAAGGATGCATACAATGTTTATGTGTATCTGAACCATTTCGGTTTTAACCCATTTGGAGAACCTGAGATTATATAAACCTGGGAATCTCAGTTTAGTTTGTGACTCATCCAATTGCTCTGATCCATGGGAACCTGATTGGAGTTCGATGTATTAGACTAAACTGATTGGATTCATTCTTGAAAGTTTATTTTAACTCAATGCTTGGCTTCATGGGAACAAAGTGGTATAGATTTCATTAAACTTTTGTTCCAGATTTTTTCTGAATAGTTCATCTTGTTAAAATCTGAGTAAGAGTAGGCCTGTGATGTTCATTTTAAGAAAAATCTGAGAATGGGTTACCTGAGTAATTTGATACTTCTTTGAGACTAATAACCTGAGATTTAGTTTCATTTCACCATGTTATCTTAACTTTTGGTACAGTCCTGTAGATTGGAATAACCTGAGAATTCAGTTCTTCTACCTGAAAATTCAGTGCCATGTTGGACACCATCAGTGCCATATTGGTTCAGTTCTCTTAATTGAGATAGCATCCCAATATTTTATTTCAACCTAAACTTTAGCTCAGCCTGGATTTTCCTTTAACTACAGTATTGACCACCTGTTCCAGGAAATGAAGAGACTAACATGTGCAGTACAACAGATCTATCACATTGCTAATTGTGTTATTGAGTGAACTTTTAAGTCCTATAATGTCCTATCCCATGTACAAACCTATTGTAGATTAGTTCATGTTCTTCATTAGCAAGAGAGGGATTCAATTAACTAAGGTTGGTTAGGTTTAATAGTTTAAAGGGGTTGCATGTTACTTGGGTATGTACTAAAACTGGGTGTAGTTTTAATGATCATTTGTGTTCAGATTTTGAGTAGTTAATAAGGAACTAGATTATAGGATAGATTTAAGTAGAAGACTCAATTATGTATTTTAATCAGGATTAGAATTTTGTAATAACCAATGTGAACTTGTCTTGATATTAATCAACTTGTAAAATCATTATTACATACAGGAAGATATCTGTAGTGCCCCGCTCTACGAAGGCACTAGATAGACAGAAAGATCAGATTGCTGACTCTGCAACAGAAGACGATTGATCTGGGTGAGTGGACGAAGTCTTATTTGCTGATTCGCTTACGCCTAATAAGAATCTGAGTTTTTGATTGAATGCTATTGTTAATAACAAGACAGTAAATCATTGAGTATACTTTAAGAGAATCTACATGTTGCTATGCTAAGAACAAGAAAAGAGATAACATGTATGCTAAGAAGAATTGTTGCCTGCTAATAAGAAACGAACTGATACCTGTATGCTAAAGAAGATTATTGTATGATAAAAAGAAATGAATGTTTGCTATGTTAAATCAAACGAGATGCCTGCCATGTTAAACAAGTTAGTGATATTGTCTCAAAGAGAGAACTATTGCCATGTTTAATAAGAAAAGAAAAGAGATTGCTCACATGTCCTGAATTCGTATGCTTACAAAGAATGAATGTTTATGCTTAATCTGAAAGAAAGCAGAGTCATAGCTCTGTTGTTACAATGAGAGAAGACAGAGTCATAGCTCTGTTGTTACAAAGATTGATATAGAGAAAGATGAATCATTGCCCCTCAAAGAGTTATCTGCTAGATGTTATATTCATGCATTTGGTCCCGGACAACTTGTATACAAGGTCACTAGATCTCTCGACGGTTTCCAGGGCACTGGGAGCTGATCGGCCTAGGAGAGATTGTCTAGGCATTACGAGGTGCAAGGGCCTCGGGTGTTGCATCAATATCCTTAGCGACGAGCTGAACCCAAGAGTCACAATGGCTAATCATGGGTTTTCCATGGACCATCATATAGATAAGTGTGGATTGGTGCAGAGCTGAACCGGAGAGTCACAGCTGCCAATCGGTCTGTATGTGTCTATCATATGTTTTGCTAAGAGCTAACGATGCAGAGACGAACAGAGAATAATGTTGGTTATATTATGTTTGTGCTAATCCTTATCTTGTGCAGGGATGGACCGTCGACTATGGTGAGAATCACTTAAAAAGTAATACATATGTATTGCTTGAGTTTCTCTATATGAAATGCTTGTAAAGATTAATTCGCTGCAAAAGAAATGCTATGTTCCCTAAAAGAAAAGATATGATATCGTGCTTACAATTGTCCCTAACAGTCGCCTTATAGAGTATGCATAGGTCCTAGACAACTTGTACCTCAATAACAAAAGATAAAGAGAAGATAATGAATTGAATCATATGCTGGATTATATGTTGCCACTTCATCTGTTGCCTATGAATATGCTTTAAATGTTTAGATGTATACAGACGAACTTGTATACATTGCCACAGTAAGAGAATTGTCCCAAAGCTAGGAGCTACAAGCTCTGTCATAAACCAAAGCAAAGCATAAATACATGAGTTGCTCTAACCGGGCTTGCATTTATTTGTACGCCCACATAAAAATGATCTCTAGTCTACTCTGTTGCCTTGTCCCTGTGATCAACGATAGCCCGAAGCGAGGACGAAAGGACTCTGCGGGATCGGGACGTGACAATATCTAGCTCTATTGCCTACATGTACTTGCCTGGAGCCAGGCAAGTACACTCTATGGTCTTGTGTATTTTATTATATCCTGTGCTTTCTTGATTGACACACTGCAACACGACATGTATTTCTAGTGCTCATGTTCCTTGTTCTTATTACTTGTACCTGGGGTGGAGAAATATACTATTTATGTGACCAAACCCAAAAAATAACTCAGGTGTGTTTAGTTTAGACCCTGCATCGTGCACGCGGGTCCTAAGCCGTACCATTCATGTGCTTTCATGTACTTTCATGTGCTTTCATATGCTTATCCCTAGCCAGTCACATACTTAGTTATATTTCAAATATTGTACACATATGTTCAGGAGATATACCTTGTACTTATTTCTTGTGATTCCTGAGATACCATGTTCTTTCCTGTGCTTACATATCATGTTCTTTCATGTTCTTACATACTGTGTTCTTTCATGTACTTTACACACCATGTTCTTTTATGTGCTTATTCACCATGTTCTTTCCTGTATTTTACATACCATGTTTCCTTGTACTTTCATATCATGATGTCTGGTTCATTACCTAGAACTGTACTTGCTCTGCTCCTGAATAGGATATGTTGCAGGTGAGTTGGAGGCCCTGTGCGACACCTATTATGGACAGGATATTGCTTTTCTTGCTGAGCCAGCTGGAGCTGCTTTTGACTTAGAGGCTGCAGAAGCCTAGAGCTTACCTTTAGCATTTTATATTTTCCTGTATCGAGACTAGTAGACTTACTTTTATTTGCTGGAATGTAATAAATTCTGAGTTTGTACTTTACTCTGGGTTGGGACATATTTATAGATGCTGTGTTTTCATACTTGTCTTGATATCATTAGTTTCCCTAGATTGGTACAGCTTACTTTGTTGTGTCTAACGACAAAGGCTGGACGTGTCCGACTCGTGTCCGATTATTCGGGAGCGGGTCGTGACAGTATTTCAACTCACTAGTTAGATGTAGTCTTGCCATATATTATTGTTTCTATTTCAGTCGTATATTACTGTTACTTTCTTGTCTTTGTTACCATGCTCTCCTGTTTTTACTCACATGTTACATACAATGATTCTCTGTTTATCCACACATCATGTATTTCAGTATTATTTACTATTTTATAGATTTTGTCAATTATTGGAACTGTTGTTAGAATGTACTCGTTTGTAACACCCACTTTTCTAAAATGAGGGTAATTTTGAACATTTGTAAAAGTTTATTATTTAATAATAGGATTTATGATTTATGGGAAATTTTAATTAATTTAATACTATTTAAAATTGATGAATTATAATTTTGATGTGTTAGCTAGTGAACCCTAGAAATTTTGAGCCTAGAGACTAACCATGACCATGGGGACCTAACAATGTGATTAGAATGACTATTTACAACTTTTTAGGCTAAGGGTATTTTGGTCATTTTGTGACTTTTGAATTATTTAAGATTTTAATTAATTGGTAAATTTTAGATTATTTTAATAATATTTAAATTAATTTATTATGATTTTGGTCATTTTTCATATTTTAATATTTTTGGAAAATTTTATATTTTTAATATTGTTTTTATTGGATTTGTTTAGTCAGGTTTGAGTTTCGTCTCGTTCCGACTTGTATTGTGACCCGTGTAGCTTAAACTCTAGATGGGACCCAATATTAAGTTAAGCATGGCCCACAAAACCCAACATTTAAGTTAGTTAGTTAAACTAATTTTTATTATGTTAGAATGGTTAAGTTAGAGACTCAAACTAGATCATTTTGACCCCAAACTTGAACCTAGTATAGACTTAACCATATGAGACTAGAGAGGGGCAATTAGGACATTTTTCATTAGCCCTAATGGACTCTTTATGGCAGCCACCTTTAGGGGAGAATAATTCATTTCATTCATTACAATCTTGCCTCTTTTATTTTTCTTTTGTTCTTCCCTAATTTTAGAGAGCCTTCCCTTTGATTTGATCTCCAAATCAAATCATTCCATCACCAAATCTTCCCTCAATCATTCCCATTCTCCAAGGGAAGGGTCCTACCAAGGATTGGAAGAGAAGTACAAGAAGGAGTGTCCACTTTGAGAGATCTTCGTATCGGAGCCGTGTCCTAAAGGATTTCATTGGGATTCCACTTCCAATAGGTAAAACCCATCCTCTAAATCAATTTTCTTTGCATATAAATTAGTTTTGAATCCGTAGGATTCATCCTCATGCATGTGTCCCCTTTAGATTCAAATTTGAGACCATTTGGAGCTCTCTTGAGGATTTTAGATATGTGTCTTGTGTCCTACTTGATAGATCCCAAATTAGGACACCCCATGTGTATGTTTGTATGTTAATAGTTTAAATAAATATTTAAATTCAACTTTAGAATGGTTAGAGAGTGGATTGATCTTAGTTAGGATGGTTAGAATGAGTTTCATTTGGATACCTATGTTGGTATCCAAGTATCTTGGCCTACATGTGTTTCTTTTGTCCAAAACAACTCAAATTCGTCATAATATTCATCCACGTTTTCATTAACCA
Organism: Iris pallida; assembly: GCA_029216955.1. Taxonomy (NCBI): domain Eukaryota; kingdom Viridiplantae; phylum Streptophyta; class Magnoliopsida; order Asparagales; family Iridaceae; genus Iris; species Iris pallida. The sequence continues at coordinate 23,506 of JANAVB010041777.1, read as the reverse complement.
AAGCAACTTAGAAATGTCATAACTTTTAGCTTAGAACTCCTTTTAATCTTCCATTTTTTTTAAAAGAAGAGCATCGAAGTTAGCTTTCCAAATATATATATTAATAAGCCAAAATCATTCTAGAACTTTTTATAAAATTATTTGAGTGTCAGCTGTACGAAAGACGAACATGTTTTGGTATTTTCGCGATTTCGGGAGCTTCCGGACACGAAAATGCGATCCGTTTGAAGTTTCGAAAAGCTAACACGAAGGACTACAACATACTTTAATCCTAGAATTTAGTGATGGCCCAATTGGTACAGTATTGATTTTAAGTAGAAGAGTGACTATACGACATAGACATTTTGTGTAACCTATGAGCCTATGTAGTATGGATATTAAATAAATGTAGAGTATGTAATGCATGATATGTTCGATGAATGAAATGATATATATATGATATGTATCCTCTTTACATTTGTTAGAGTTTGGCCTTTTCAAAGTGAATTTTAGTCCCACATCGGCTAGACCAAAGGAGTTGTATCTCTATATATTAGCTTTGCTAGTTTAGAGATGCACATGTGGTGTGGAGGTGCACATGGGTGTGCCATGTGGGGTTATTTTCTAAAGGGAAAAAGGGTAAATCAACAATTGAAAGCATTCATGCTTTTTGCTCTTGGGAAATTTATTTCCATGGGAGCTAAGCCCCGTAGGGGCTTAGCGACTCGGACTCGGACTCGGACTCTGGCTCATGGGCTCATGAGGCGTAATGTGGCATTTTGTTGGCGCACTTTGCACTTAGCACGTCAGTGCTACCCAGTTGCGCATGCCCAGTTGTGCAAGCCCAGTTGCGCTGCCCAGGTACGTGCCCAGGTTGCGCTCAGGTTGTGCTGGGTTGCGCGGGTTACTCGGATTACGCGGGCGCGTTGGTTGCGCTGCGTGCGCCATGTGCGCAGTATGTGCAGTGTGAGTAGTTCAGTGCGCGCTCTGTCGCGCAGAGTGCAAGAAGCGCAGGGTGCACGCAGTTGGCGCAACTTGCAGCAGAACGTGCGTATACATGTTTTGGGCGGTTGCTACATGTTCGGGGTAGTTTTTACCACGTCCCTAACTTTGTGGCAACCGAACAGTTGCTGCAAGGCCTATATAAGGCATCCCCTCTCTGTCAAGGCTGATTACAGAATAGAAAGAGAAGCCACCACAGAAAGTTTACGAAGTGTTTTTTAGCACAAGTAAACAGAGAATTCAGAAGTGTTCTTTAACACATTTCTGTTCGGAATTTGCCTACAAATTCCAGCAGCCTTCGAGAGAGAGAGGAGAGGCGCCGCACCAGCGTGGCTTTTGTACAGGAGTTCGTGTCCATCCGAGGAGTCAGAAGAGCAGGAGTGTTCCAAGTTCTCCGACAATCTTGCTGGTTCCTGGAAGCTGTTCGTGTAGGGCGAATAAAGCTTTGAGCAACGGTGATTATTCACTCCAGCAGGAGTTCTTCCATCTTTCACAAGTCACCTTCTTCGTTGCTGCCAGTAATTCTGATTGTATCTTCTTTTTAGAAGTACTACGATCGATTGCTGTTAATTACGAAATCTTTTTAGATTCTCGTAATTCAGAATCACCTTCCTTGAAGTGTTGATTCGGAACATTGTTTTTATAATTGTTTCATTTTCTCAGTTTTCTATCGAAAAAATTGTGCCCCGACAGTAACAATCTCAAAGCTTTATTGCTACGATGGAAAACGTTAATGCTTCACTCCTCAATACTGACTTTTGTAAGTTAGAAAAGTTTGATGGAGAGCATTATCAAGTCTGGAAGAGGAAGGTTTATCTCACTCTTCAACTCAGAGACGTTGATCACGTGCTTCTTGAAGAGGAACCTACCGTTCCAGATACTGGGTCTGCTGCCGCAATCACTGTGGCTACTAAACTTCAGGCCAAGTGGAGAAAGCATAATAGCATTTACAGGTTGCTTATCCTGAATGCTATGGAGGATTTCCTAGCAGAATCCTACAGTAAGAAACCAATTGCCAGAGACATATGGGAGTCTTTGGAGAAACTGTACGAAGAAGACAAAAACAGGAGCAAGATATTTGTGGTTGAAAAATATCACAAATGGCTCTTTGAGGACGAGAAGTCCATGTTGCCGCAGGTAAAAGAATTTCTGAAGCTGCGACATAAGTTGGAAGACGAGGCGATGCCCCTCCCCGACAAGTTTGTTATTGGAGGGATTGTCTCAAAGCTCTCCGCTGGGTGGAGTAAGTTCTATGCAAACATGCATAGGAAGAAGCTTGAGATCAGCCTTGAAGATCTCTTGCAGGAAATCTATGTTGAGGACCAGATGCGGGCTCAACTGAAGGTGGACGCACTGTCCAAGCAATTGGCTAACGCCAATCTGGTTCATACCAAGGAACCAAGGGGAAAGCAGGCGGCTTCCCACAGCAAGAAGAAGGACCCTAACAATATGAATATGAATGGGACTTCCTTCAAGCGAAAGAAGACAAAGTCTCAGATGCCTTGTTTCAAGTGTGGCAAGAAGGGCCACTTCAAGAATGAATGCAAAGCAAAGACCAATCAATCAGAGCAAGGAGAGCCTAGTAAGGTATCTGTGATCACTGACGTTGTTGCTATGATTGTGCAGGTTGATGTGGTAAGGACTGACTCTGACTGGTGGGTAAACACTGGAGCCTCCTGCCATGTCTGCTCCAGTAAGGAGTGGTTCACCACCTATATACCTACTTCTGAAGTGGTTATGATGGCGAACCAGGCACAAGCTGAAGTGCTCGGGATCGGGACGGTGGTGTTGAAGCTGACTTCGGGGAAGTCTCTGACGCTTCAAGGCGTGAAGCACGTACCTACTATTGCCAAGAACCTGATCTCAGGAGGCCTACTCTGCAAAATAGGCCTCAGGATGGACATCAATGCTGGCCAGATGGTGATGTCTATCAAGGGAACATATTTCGGGAAAGTTTTTTATACCGAAGGAATGTTCAAAATTCAGCTTGTAAATCAGTCCAATGTAATTAATGTGATTAATGAAATCACTCCTTCTGCTTATACTCTTGAGTTGTGGCATAATAGGCTAGGACATGTTCATTGTAAACGAATAAACAGAATGTCTAGTCTAGGACTTATCTCCAAGTATGGGGGTAAGGTAGAGAAATGTGAAGTTTGTGCTCAAACAAAGATCACAAGGAAACCCTTTCCTCGGGTTAATCGAAGTACAGATCTTCTGGAGTTGATGCACTCCGATATCTGTGATTTCAAACAGTTCTCTACAAAGGCCGGGATAAAGTATTTCATAACCTTCATCGTTGACTTCTCAAAGTATGCGTTCGTTTACTTGCTGAAGGCTAAAGAAGAAGCATTCGAGAAGTTCAAGGAGTTCAGAGCCGAAGCTGAGCGGCAGACTGGACAACAACTCAAAAGAATAAGAAGTGATCGAGGTGGGGAGTACAGGTCTCATGAATTCGCATCGTTCTGCAAAGAACATGGAATTGTCAATGAGACTACGGCTCCGTACTCTCCTCAATTAAACGGAGTAGCAGAGAGGAAGAACAGAACGTTAACAGAAATGATTAACTCAATGTTGTTGACTGCTGGCCTTCCTAAGTGCTACTGGGGAGAAGCTGTATTGACGGCCACTTTTATTCTAAATAGAGTGCCACATACAACTTCAGACGTTACTCCTCATGAACTCTGATTCAAGGTCAGACCTAACTTGAATGTCATTCGAGTGTGGAGGTGTCTGGCATATGTCAAGCTTATATATCTGAAGATTCAGAAGCTTGGGACAAGGACTACTAAGACGATCTTCTTGGGGTATGTCGAGAAGAGTGATGCTCGGAGATTTCTTGATATTGAGTCAAATTACATCATTAAATCTCGCAACGCAGAATATTTTGAAGACAAATTTGCAAGGCACAAGAATATTGTTCTTGCGGATGTACCGGAGAACAATGAGGGTACGCAGGAAACTGAAGTCTTTAATGAAGATGTGGTCCAAGAAGATGTTGTTGAAACAATGATTGAACCAGAACAAGCTGAGCTGTCAGCTAAGCGTATGAGAAGGCCGAAGGATTTCGGAAGTGACTTTGTCACCTATCATGTGGAAGATGATCCGCTTACCTATGATGAGGCGATGAAGACCAGAGACGCGATTTTCTGGAAGGAGGCGATTGACAATAAAATTGATTCTATCACCTCAAATAACACTTGGGTGTTGGTTGATCTTCCTGAAGGAACGAAACCCATCGGATGCAAATGGATCTTCAAGAAGAAGATGAAAGCAGACGGAACTATTGACAAGTTCAAGGCTAGGTTGGTAGCCAAGGGGTTTTCTCAGAAGCAGGGGATTGACTATTTTGACACGTATGCTCCAGTAGCCCGGATGACCACCATCAGAATGTTAATTGCTCTCGCAGCAATTGTCACGCCCCAGAACCAGAATACTGGAGAGCGGGGCGTACATAGCCAGCTACGTATATCGAAATGGAATCCACCTCGTTATACGGTCACGGCTGTCTAGATATGAGGGTTTACTACAAGCCAATGGTCCCTTAAGGTCAAGCCTATTGTCTCAATCTCAAGCAAATAATATAGTTACAAGATGTTTGACCACCAAATATACAATAAAAGGCGTCCCAAATATTATATATTCAGCTGATCATGAAACTAGTCATACAAAATGCGAGGACTAGCAAGAGTTAAGTCATACATGATCAACCCTAGGATTTGTTAATCATGTTACAGCCCGTAGGCAGACAGTAAGTAAATATGCATCGAGCTAACAGGTGCTTATCGGCTAAACGCCTCAAAAGAATAATTTTACAATGTAGTGGGTGAAACAAAATGGAAAACCCACTCGTAGCCCGGGTTCCTTCTAGTCGCCACCATTGGACAGAAAGTTCGGTAGATCCTCGGGTGCTGCTCCGAAATCTGGCCACACAAAACCAGCTGGGTTAAACCCCAGAAAGAGCAAGTGCCACAAAGGAGGCCACAAAATAAGAACAAAAGCCAGCATATCAGAACATAAGAAAATGGAAGAAAAGTACAAGTAATAAAGAGTACAATAGGACAATAAACGACTAGGGACGTGGAACCATTACGGGAGCCAGGTTACAACCCGTAAACCAAACAAGGACCGAGGTTGTAACCCTTCGCCTGAATAGCACTTTGTCTCTACCCATTTATTGTTAAAGATAAGTAAAACAATTATGTTCAGGAGTACCAGGTGCTGGGACTAGACGAGACTTAGACAAGGCTGGACACCATCCATTCACAAGCGGCCAAGCAAAATACTACGGCTTACTACTTAACTAACTAGGGTTATCACAAGCCTAATTACTAACAAGATACAAATAAGAAATTCCCAGTCCCAAGCCCTGCAGACTATCTAGTTATCCTTCCGCGGGTTGAGAGTATAGTTGGGTACATCGCCCAGGAGACGATATACCCTTAGGTGACTTAGAGGGTGCAACACATGACAGTGTGCTGGAAATGTGCCCTACTCGTCGGCAGGCTACAAGTCCATTTAAAGTGCCCAGATAACGAGATTGCCTGTGACTGAAAATTCTCCATGAACTATAGTTTGATCTAATCATTAGCCTAATCCATATTCAGTGTGAATTCCTGACCGTGGTAACCAGGGAGTCATGTCCTAGACATGATGCAAGACAAGACAAGACAAGACAAGACAAGTAGATTTCACAAAGCAACAAGAATGAACAACCACGGAGTCAGAGTTGATTATAGGAGTCAAGTTAGCCATCGCAACAGCATCAAGTCAAGTTACAAGTTACAGGTTTACAAGTTACAAGTCAGGAGTACGCCGCCACGGGCCATTATCAAGTTATCCAGTATTAAGATTAATCATGAATTACAGGTTAAAAGTTAAGGGCGCACCCCATCGGGTCACTATCAAGAAGATCAGAAAGTACTAGAATCATACTTCACAGAAATTACGAAAAATCGTACTAGTCATAAGCAAAACACCAAAAATCGTGCCTGATCGTGTTGGGTCGAGACAGTCGTATTGTGTGGAATAAGATCTCAAAACTCTAACCCACAAAAGAGAAGCCAAGTCCAAGGAATAAAATCCAAACCATCATGGGCAAATAGGTTGCGCTGGAGTTAGATTGCGCTAGGGTCGAGCTGCGCTAGGGTGAGCTGCGCAGGAGATGAGCTGCGCAGGAGATGAGCTGCGCAGAAGATGAACTGCGCATGAGTTGAACTGCACACGAGTTGAACTACACAGGAGATGAACTGCGCAGGAGATAAACTGCGCACGAGTTGAACTGCGCACGAGTTGAACTGTGCAGGAGATGAACTGCGCACGAGTTGAACTGCGCACGAGTTGAACTGCGCACAGTTAAACTGTACACGAGTTGAACTGCACACGAGTTGAACTGCGCACAGTTGAACTGCGCATGGCCTTGCGCTAAAGAGCGCTGGCCGAGGGTCATCTTCTCCATCAGGCCGAGGGAACACTCCAAGAACTCCAAATTTCCAATCTTCATAACTTAGCCAAAATAAAACCAAATTTGGATTTTCAAAGTTCTAACTTGTGTAAAATTGAATTCTCTTCCACATGGAAACCTCAAAACAAGGAAAAATCTAAGTTTAATAGATCAAAACCAAGAAAATCCAAAAAATGGTTAAAACTTAGATCTAGAAAAATGGAAGCTCCAAATCACAAAATGCCAAGTTCTAATGTTGTTCACCAAGGCCTAATCTAGCTAATAGACAAATAAAATAGGGTACTTATTTGATGGCAAGGTGCACTTGCCTATGGTGTTGGTGTTGTGTGGAGGAAGGAAGAAGAAGATGAAGAAATTAATGGAAGTTATGAGGAGAGAGAAAGTTAGGTGGGGTTTTACTGAGGGATGGTGTGTTGTGTTGAGGGTGGAGATTAACTAGGGTGGTCCAATGTAAACCAAACCAAACCAAATCCTTCTCCACAAAATAAACCATACCATGACCAAAAACCTATTTTACGAGAAAACCAAAATCCGTAAGTTAAGCCAAAACACAATTACAGGCCAGAATCTGAGAAAATAAAATACAGGTTCGAAATATATATAAGCCTAATCAAAATACGTATTCCGAAATACGGGCATTACAGCAATACAAAAGATGGTGATACATCAGATGGATGTGAATACGGCTTTCCTAAATGGCGAGCTGACCGAAGAGATTTACATGCAACAGCCAGAGGGATTTGTCATCAGGGGTCTTGAAGACAAAGTCTGTGAGTTGGTGAAATCTTTGTACGGTCTTAAACAGGCTTCCAAGATGTGGCATGAGAAATTTGACAAAGTTATAAGGTCAAATGGCTACATGGTCAGCGATACGAACAAGTGTGTTTACACGAAGTTCGCTGATGGAAGAGGTGTGATCGTTTGTCTGTACGTGGACGACATGCTTATCCTAGGTACGGATATTAGCTATGTCACGGAGACAAAGAAATTCATCTCAAGCAAGTTCAGTATGAAGGACTTAGGGGAAGCTGATGTGATCTTAGGGATCAAGATCATCCGGACAGACACTGGACTAGCGCTGTCACAGTCTCATTATATTGAGAAAATGATCACTCGTTATGGGTATCGAGATCTTCTAGGGATCGATACGCCGTACAGGTGTGATCTGAAGCTGAAGCCTAATTCAGGGGAAAGTGTCAGGCAGTTGGAGTATTCAAGCGTAATCGGGAGTTTGTTGTATGCTACTACTGCCACAAGGCCTGATATAGCTTTCGTCGTGGGAATGCTGAGTCGTTTTACGAGCAACCCAGGTGTTGAACACTGGAAAGCTATGAAACGGGTTATGAGATATATCAAGAAGACTCAGACATATGCACTGTACTACAGTGGAGATCTGCCAGTAGTGGAAGGCTTCAGTGATGCCAGCTGGTGCTCAGAGGTGGAGAGCGAGAGGTCCACAGGTGGATTCATTTTTATAATGGATGGAGCTGCTATATCGTGGAAGTCGAAGAAGCAGACTATGCTCTCGCGGTCATCCATGGAATCTGAGTTCTTTGCACTTGATACCGCATCCGAGGAAGCAGAATGGCTTCGGGAGCTCATGTATGATCTTCCAGTGGTTGGGGCACAAATACCGGCAATATCGATATACTGCGACAATCAGACGACTGCGGCGGTGGCATCAAATGACCTCTTCAACGGGAAGAAGAGGACTGTGCGGTTGAAGCATAGGGCAGTACACGATCTTATCAAGAGAGGTGTTATTGCAGTAATTGATGTTCGGAGTCAGGAGAACCTGGCGAATCCGTTCACCAAGGGCCTCAAGCGCCAGCTGGTCGATGACACAGCTTGTAAAATGGGCTTGAAGGCATTCTGATATTGTATTATTATATTCCTACCATAAAGTTTTATGCTATTAGTTTAAAGATTTATCTACTAGGCATCTAGCTTTTGGTTCAAGGGAGGACCACTAATCGAAAGAATATCAGGAACGGTGGGTACATGTTCTATTGGGCATGGAGAGGTTACGGACCTATAACCACTGTTGTCTACTGTTGTTTTCTGCAAAAAACGGTTCCTGTGGGAAGGTTGGCTTAATTGCCTTAATGAGTTCTCAGGCAGAGTGAATGCCTGGTGTGCTTTACAGGAAGCACGGTAGAACAGCACTACAAGGAGTGAAACTCCATGCTACAGTGGGGTGACTCCACGAAGAGGTTCCTATATGTGGGGTGCTGCCCAGGAATAGAATAAAGCCTCGGCTTTGCAGGCCAAGTCACAGCGGCGAAGCACCGCAAATAGGCAGTTAGCCTAATGCTGTATATTAAAATAAAGAGGGGTGTAGTCAGCACTACAAAGAGGAGGAGTTCCTCATGTTACAGTGGCACGACACCACGATGAGGTACCCAGTTGGGGATAAAGCCTCAGCCTTGTAAGCCATGTCATTACGGCGTAACACCGCAAGGGAGCCTAAGGCTTCATGCTGGGTAGTTTGGCACTACAAAGAGGCAGTTGCCTCATGCTACAGTAGTATGATACTATAAAGGTTCCCAGATATGGGGTGATTCCCAGGGAGGGGTAATGCCTTGGATTTAAGCCATGTCATAGCGGCGTAGCACCGCAAGGGAAGCACAAAGCGCTTCATGCCATGTCTCTTTATAATGAACTCACCTATAGTTTATGGACAAAGAGATATCAGGCCGTCTTTTGAAGGTAAACTTGTAGATGCCCAAAATTATACACTGAAACCAGGATGGCACAGGGCCTTTAATGTGTAGCCAGAAGCACATGTAACTACATTATGTGAGTGGAAAGAATTTTAGCTATGATGCAGAATTCAAGGCTTAGTCCATTCTTGTATTATAGTCTGTTGTTTTAACCATGCGAGAAGATTCAAGTCGTCAGCGACATCTCTTTTAATGTATGATGGACAGTTACTGTGGGGAATACTTATACGCATATATAGAGATATGTGGGGAATTGTTGGAGTTTGGTCTTTTCAAAGAGAATTTTAGTCCCACATCGGCTAGACCAAAGGAGTTGTATCTTTATATATTATCTTTGCTAGTTTAGAGATGCACATGTGGTGTGGAGGTGCACATGGGTGTGCCATGTGGGGTTATTTTTCTAAAGGGAAAAAGGCTAAATCAACAATTGAAAGCATTCATGCTTTTTGCTCTTGGGAAATTTATTTCCATGGGAGCTAAGCCTCGTAGGGGCTTAGCGACTCGGACTCGGACTCGGGCTCATGAGGCATAATATGGCGTTTTGTTGGCGCACTTTGCACTTAGCACGTCAGCATCGTCGCTAGGCGCATAGTGCGCTTTAGTTGCGCTCGTTGTGCGAGCCACTTACGCTGCCACGTTGCGCAAGCCCAATTGTGCTGCCCAGTTGAGCATGCCCAGTTGCGTAAGCCCAGTTGCGCTGCCCAGGTGTGCGCCCAGGTTGCACTCAGGTTGCGCTGGGTTGCGTTGGGTTGCGCAGGTTGCTCGGGTTGCACGGGCGCGCTGGTTGCGCTGCGTGCACCGTATGCGCAGTGCATACAGTACGCGTAGTTCAGTGCGCGCTCTGTCGCGCAGAGTGCAAGGAGCACGGGGTATACACAGTTGGCGCAACTTGCAGCAAAACGTGCGTATGCATGTTCTGGGCGGTTGCTACATGTTCGGGGTAGTTTTTACCACGTCCCTAACTTTGTGGCAATCGAACAGTTGCTGCAAGGCCTATATAAGGCATCCCCTCTCTCTCAAGGCTAATTACAGAATAGAAAGAGAAGCCACGACAGAAAGTTTACGAAGTATTTTTTAGCACAAGTAAACAGAGAATTCAGAAGTGTTCTTTAACACATTTCTGTTCGAAATTTGCCTGCAAATTCTAGCAGCCTTCGAGAGAGAGAGGAGAGGCGCCGCACCAGCATTGCTTTTGCACGGGAGTTCGTGTCCATCCGAGGAGTCAGAAGAGCAGGAGTGTTCCAAGTTCTCCGACGAACTTGCTGGTTCCTGGAAGCTGTTCGTGTAGGGTGAATAAAGCTTTAAGCAACAGTGATTATTCACCCCAGCAGGAGTTCTTCCATCTTTCGCCAGTCACCTTCTTTGTTGCTACCAGTAATTCTGATTGTATCTTCTTTTTAGAAGTACTACGATCGATTGCTGTTGATTACGAAATCTTTTTAGATTCTCGTAATTCAGAATCACCTTCCTTGAAGTGTTGATTTGGAACATTGTTTTTACAATTGTTTCATTTTCTCAGTTTTTTATCGAAAAAATTGTGCCCCGGCAGTAACAACATTAATGTATATATATGGTTGAATGCAAGCATGTAGGAATGTAATCAATGTAATGTATGTAAGCAATACATAAATGCATGAATAAAAGAATGATATACAATGTATGCATGAAAGTATATAATGAATGCTAGATATGAATGCAAGGTATACATGTAATGATAGATATGAATGTATAATGTATACATAATCTAATAAAATATATAATGATAGCATGTATGGTAATGTAAAATATATGATGCAAGCATGTATATGTCCATTGTTATTTCTTTTTCTTACATTTTTCCTTCCTTCCCTTTCTATTTCAGTTTTTCCTTTTTTTTTCCTTCTTCTATTTTTACATATTGTATGCAATATATATAATATATAGATGCATGTAAGTATGTAATGTGCATGAATGAATGCAAGTATGCATATATGATACGTATGTAGGCATGTATGCAATGTATGTATGTATACATGATATATATGTATGCATGTATACAATATAAGCATGTATGAATGTATACATGTATGTTGTGTATCCATGTATGTATGTGTGGATACATGAATCAAATATGTATATAGTGATAACATGAATGAATGAATGTATAAATGCATGAATGAATGTCATATATGAATGAATGAATCAATCAAAGGTATAAGTAAAATATAATGCATTGTAATAAATGTTAACATATATAATGTATAAAAGTATGTACGTAAATGTGCATGAATGTATATATCTATGTGACTATGTAATATGCATGATGTAACATATGCCTATATATATAAATATGTATGTAATGTGGATATGCATATATGTATGAAGGTATGTATTTATACATAGTATCTATTTTATATTATGCATTGTTGTGGTTCATATTGAATTGTGATTATGTGAGTGCTAGCCTAGGCTTGCTTAGGCCTAATGAGACTTGTTAGACTTGTTTGGGCTAGGACTTGACCTAGTTGACCTACTTTGACTAGTGTAGTTGACTAGAGTTGACCAAGGGTTGACTTTAGCCTAAATTGACCAAAACATCATGTAGAATGCATTGTAGCAGTCTATTTTACTATTTGGATATGTAGTGACTTGTACTGTTCTATAGGAGCCAGACACCACTCATCGGATAGTATATTCTTTTCAGATATTCAGGATACCAGGCGAGTACATTCTTTGATCATTTTATATCCTATTTAGGAGTATATTTCCTGCTTTAGATTACTTTACTTGATGCTGACACGTTAGTAACACGGATTAGTACTATATGGATCTTATCGTACGATGTTATCCCCTTAGCGAATACATCGGGTATTTCGTGTTCGTGTACTTTATCATGAGCATCGTGTACTCCTTGTTTTTGTGCTTTTCGTGTACAAATTATGTGAAATCGTATATACTCATGTGCTCACATGATCTTCGTATACGACTATACTTCTTGTGCAATAACATATCTTGGCTAGATCCTTGTGTATTGATTAGGACGGGGGAGTAGAAGTGGTTATGTAATCAATCCAGTAGATTACTCGTGTACAACCTCTATAGATTACTCGTGTACAACATCGTGCCGTTTACATAACCATCTTGTGCTCTGAATCACTAGTCACTGATAGTTCTCTATATATTGTAGCTATTTACATACAGTCTCTCTCTTTTACATCATGTTGTTCTTCAGTTTTCTGTATCTTACTCTCTAGCATATTTATATTTCCTAGCCTGTTATGATTTGTTGAGATGTACTGTACTCGCTCCTGTTCTGACTGGACCTGTTGATAAATTTTACAGATAGCTTGGAGGTTGCCTGCTAGCCTAGAGGAGACACAGTAGAGGTTGTATAGATAGCAAGGGTTTTTCTTATAGCTTATTTTTAGTTGTCTTGAGCTGTATTTACTGTCACCCCCAGTTTTCACAAATAGGGGTATTTTGGTAATTTTCTACTTTAAAAATTATTTTGAAATTATTTATTTATTATTTGTATTATTTTGGGGTTATTTGAATCGGTTCGAATTTTAACTCATTCAGACTTGTTTTGACTTGTTTCGGGGACCCGGTGTATTTTGACCTTAGCGGGCCCACACACTAGCTAGCCATGGCCCACAATATTACCATCAAAAGTTAGAGGGATTTATCATGACTCCATGGATTAGGTTAGAGCTAATTAGAACACTAGATTTACATTTTTAACCCTTAAACCCTAAGCAACCTTGTGTAGGACTAATAGAACAAATAGGAGGGCAAACTTATAAATACCAAAAAGGGGTTCCTTGGAGTGCTTGGCCGGCCACATCATGTGGGGATGGGGAGGAGAGAGAAACCATTTCCCTTTCATTCTCATCCACTTTTTCTTCTTCTTCTCCAAAGGCTCCATCCACTTTTGAAGCTCACCATTGATTTCTTCTCCAAACTTGGTAATTTCTTCTCCAAATTTATTTCTCTTCTCATGTAGATTGGTTAGGAATCCATTAGGAATGATTTCCATGGTGGTGTCCCCATTAGAGACTATTTTTGTGTCCTTTAGATATTTCTAGGGGTGTCCACATGTAGGATTGTGTCCCAATAGGAAAAACCCTCTTTTGGACACATGGATATTGTTTTAATATTGTTTTTGGGTTGTTCTCATTAATATTCCAGATTTTGACATGTTTAGAATGAGTTTATTCAAGTATCTATAGGTATCATATTCATTCCTATATGTATTTATATATATATAGTTATATATATATCATTCTATATATATATATATATATATATATATATATATATATATATATATATATATATATATATATATATATATATATATATATATGTATATATATATATATATATATGGTGAATAATATGTGTTGTTGTGTGATGTTTTTGTGCTTGGGCATAGGGACAGCTAGTTTCGGCCAGGAAGAGGCCATGGGTGTGGGTATATACATATGGTTTCATATCTAGTAATCTATATATATATATATATATATATATATATATATATATATATATATATATATATATATATGTATATATATATATATATAGTGGCATATATATATGGTTTATATAAGGGATATATATATATATGAGATTGTGAGTGTCTATTGAGTTAGAGAGGGTAGAGTGATAAGGAGGGGGGACACCCATACCAGCTGCTGCAAACAGCAGCAGGACAACATGTTGCTGTCCCCTTTTGATGTCCCAAACCTCCCTTGTGGGCTGCCCAGACAGAGGTGCTGAGACAGACGATGGAGAACTCGCACCAGTTAGCTATGGCAGCAGTGGAGAGAGGTGCACCGGCTACAGTTGAGGGAGCACCAGTACCGCAACCGGGCCAGGGGAGGCCCGGTACGCATCTCGACTTCCGGAAGATGAACCCACGAGATTTCAAGGGTACCGAGGGTATCCTATACGCGGACGACTGGCTAGAGGATGTCCAGCGGTGTCTGGAGTTGGCAGAGGTTTCGAGAGCTCTGTGGGTGACTTCTGCAGTGAGCCAGTTCTTTGACATAGCATTGACATGGTACCGCACAGATCCGCGTGCGTCAGTGAGAGGTATATCTTGGGAGGACTTCAGGAAACTCTTTAAGGAGAAGTTCTACCCAGATGTAGCCTTGACAGCTCTGGAGGGGCAGTTTTTTAGTTTGGTGTAGGGGAACTCGTCAGTGGACGAGTATGCAGCGGAATTCTTCCGCCTGAGCAGGTTTGCACCCAGTTTGATTCAGGATGAGGGGTGCAAGGCCCGAAAGTTCAGGAGGGGTCTCATCCATGCAGTGCGCACTCGCACATCTGGGCGACGCGACGCGATATTTGAGCAGATCTTGATGGAGGCTCAGATTGCGGAGGAGGACTTCGGCCTCAAGCCGAAGAGGAGCAGTGACGCTTTGGGATCCAGTTCGAGTGCAGGGCCAGCGAAGCGCCCACATTTTCAGCAGAGGCAGTTCCAGCAGCGTCAGCCTCAGTTGCAGATCCAGCAGGCACCGGCGCGTGCCCAGCAGCATCAGGGTCAGGGCCAGGGCCGGAGGCCAGCTACACAGTGCAACTTCTGCGGGAAGCCAGGGCACACTGTAGAGGTGTGCAGGAAGAGATTGGGCGCCTGTTTATACTGTGGGGCGTCCGATCACCAGCTGAAGGATTGCCGTATTCGCGGAGTCAGAGGAGTTCAGGACAGAGCACAGCCAGCCAGAGGACCAGCAGTTCAGCAGAGGGGTCCTCCACTTCAGACTTAGCAGCAGCGTTTTCAGCAGCACCAGAGGGGAGCCCCTGCGGGCAGAGTGTTTGCCCTGACAGCAGAGGAGGAGGCAGAGCCAGTAGGCGATGTAGTGGCAGATCATGTTCTTCTCGATTCATTTCCTGCATTTACCTTATTTGATTCCGGTGCCTCGCATAGCTTTGTGTCTGTCTCCTTTGCTCTGAGACACAATATTATTGCTGAACCCTTGGGTAGGACTTGCAAGATATTGATCGGGGGAGGCATCATCCTGGTCAACAATATCTGCAAGGGGCGGAGAGTTACTGTAGGAGGCCGAGTTTTGGGTGCGTGCTTGCTCGTAATGCCCCTTTCGAGGTACGATGTGGTACTCGGAATGGATTGGTTGAGCACGCACCATGCTACTATAGATTGTAGAGGTGGTAGGATTTTGTTTAGGCCACCCGGAGAGCCAGAGGTTGTGTTTTCCAGAGGAGCAGCTGAGCCGGTAGATGGGTTCTGCGGAGCTCTACTGGCGGGGCAGGCATTGCCGCATCCGTTGATTGCTGATTTTATGGATGTTTTTCCAGAGGAGTTGCCTGGGATGCCGCCGGATAGAGACATTGAGTTCTCTATAGACCTAGTGCCAGGTGCTGAGCCCATTTCACAGCACGTCTATAGAGTCAACAACAGCGAGTTAGCGGAGCTGAAGAAGCAGGTCGACGAGCTGCAGGACAAGGGATTCATTAGATCCAGTTTATCGCCTTGGGGAGCGCCAGTCCTGTTTGTGTCGAAGAAGGATGGTACGATACGTATGTGTATCTATTACAGGACGCTCAACAACCTTACTATCAAGAATAAGTACCCATTGCCGAGGATCGATGACTTGTTCGATCAGTTGAGCGGCGCCAAGGTGTTTTCGAAGATAGATCTGAGATCCGGCTATCATCAGCTGAAGGTGAAGAATGAAGACGTTCCGAAGACAGCTTTTCGGACTCGATACGGCCAGTACGAGTTACAGTGATGCCATTTGGGTTGACCAACGCCCCAGCTGTGTTCATGATCTTGATGAACAAGGTATTCCATCAGTACCTTGACAAGTTCGTGGTGGTCTTCATAGACGATATCCTGGTTTACTCGAAGACACCAGAGGAGCACGAGGAGCATCTGAGGATTGTGCTCGAGACGTTGAGGAGGGAGCAGTTGTATGGGAAGTTGTCGAAGTGTGAGTTTTTCCTGGACCAGGTCAAGTTCCTGGGTCATGTTGTGACCGAGCACGGGATCTTAGTAGACCAGAAAAAGATTGCTGCAGTAGAGTCTTGGTCTACGTCCAGTACAGTTGCCGAGATTCGGAGCTTTCTGGGATTGGCGGGCTACTATCGGAAGTTCGTCCAGGATTTCTTGCGGATCGCGGAGCCGATGACTAGACTCACCAGGAAGGACGTGGAGTTCGTCTGGACTGAGGAGTGTCAGGCCGCCTTCGATGAGCTGAAGAAGAGGTTGACATCAGCTCCTATCTTGACATTGCCGTCTGGGACCGGTGGTTTCTCGATTTACAACGATGCTTCTGGTCGGGGTCTGGGTTGTGTACTTCAGCAGCACGGAAAGGTAATTGCCTACGCATCTAGGCAGTTACGTCCTCATGAGAAGAACTACCCGACTCACGATCTGGAGTTAGCCGCTGTCATCTTTGCCCTGAAGCTGTGGAAGCATTATCTGTACGGAGAGCGGGTTGAGATCTTTACTGACCACAAGAGCTTGAAGTACGTGTTCACTCAGAAGGAGCTGAACATGAGGCAGAGACGTTGGCTCGAGCTGATGAAGGACTTTGATATCGCCTTGCAGTACCATCCAGGGAAGGCCAACGTAGTCACAGATGCCTTGAACAGGTATCCAGTGGCTATGTATCTGACATCAGACCGTCATCTTTTGGCTAACCTGGATAGTTTGGGAATCGAGGTGATCATTCCAGGCATGGAGGTGCAGATGTGGGGTTTACAGATTCAGTCTGAGTTGATGGACAGGGTCAGATCAGCGCAGTTTGATGATATTGCCCTGAGGAGCATCAGGGAGCAGGTGCTGAGAGGGTTGCTTGATGATTTCTCCATTGCCGAAGATGGGTCGCTGCGGCACGGTACTAGACTGTGCGTCCCGAGAGGAGAGCTTCGGGAGGAGGTTCTTCAGGAGGCTCATCGCTCTCAGTACTCTATGCATCCTGGTGCCAACAAGATGTACAGAGACCTGAGAGAGCACGTTTGGTGGTACGGCATGAAGCGCGAGGTGGCTCAGTTCGTATCTCGCTGCTTGGTTTGTCAGCAGGTAAAGGCCGAGAGGCAGAGGCCTGGTGGATTGCTTCAGCCACTACCCATTCCCGAGTGGAAGTGGGAGCACATCACCATGGACTTTGTGTCCAGACTTCCACGGTCTCCAGGAGGAAAAAACGCGATTTGGGTCATAGTTGATAGATTGACCAAATCGGACCACTTTTTGCCTTTCAAAGTGGGATTGTCTACGGAGAGGTTGGCAGAGCTGTATGTTCGTCAGATCGTGCGATTGCATGGAGTCCCTGTGAGCATAGTTTCAGATCGAGATAGCCGTTTTACTTCCCACTTCTGGAGGAGTTTGCAGGCTAGCTTGGGCACCTCGCTCAAGTTCAGTACTGCTTATCACCCCCAGACAGACGGGCAGTCGGAGACGACTATCCAGACCTTGGAGGATATGCTTCGCACGTGCGTGCTAGATCTCGGGGGTTCTTGGGAGGACCATCTCCACCTGGTAGAGTTTGCTTACAACAACAGCTACCAGGCCAGTATAGAGATATCGCCATTCGAGGCTCTATACGGACGGAGATGCCGTACTCCCTTATCTTGGGACGATGTTGGCGAGAGGGTGCTGCTTGGACCAGAGATGGTGGTGGATGCAGCTGAGAAGGTCCGGCTTATTAGAGACAGACTTCGGGTGGCTCAGGATAGGCAGCGGCATTGGGCCGATAGCCACCGGAGACCGTTAGAGTTCGAGGTTAGTTTCAGTTCCTGTTTGTGCTTGATTGTGATTTGTCTGTCCTGTGTTCTGAGTTTGTTTTATGTCTAGGCTGGCGCTTTGGTGTTCCTGAAGATTTCTTCGACACGGGGCACGATTCGCTTTGGCGGGGGCGGGAAGCTTAGTCCGTGCTACATCGGACCTTTCACCATTCTTGAGAGGGTCGGTGCAGTGGCATACCGGCTAGACTTGCCGCCTACGCTGGAGGGAGTACACAACGTGTTCCACGTGTCACAGCTGAGATGGTACGTGGCGGACCCCAGCCATGTATTGGATCATTCAGCGATCGAGGTGGGGCCTACTCTTCACTATCCAGAGCAGTCGGTTGAGATTCTGGATCGTAGGGAGAAGGTGCTCCGGAACCAGGTTATCCCCCTGGTTCGTGTTGCATGGAGGCATCACTCTCCAGGTGAGTCTACCTGGGAGAGAGAGGACGACATGCGGGAGCGTTTCCCTTATCTATTCGAGCCCTGAGGTATAATTTTTATTTTTTGCATGTGATTCATGGTATGTTTGTTTAATTTTAAGGACAAAATTTTTTTAAGGTGGATAGATTTGTCACCCCCAGTTTTCACAAACAGGGGTATTTTGGTAATTTTCTACTTTAAAAATTATTTTGAAATTATTTATTTATTATTTATATTATTTTGGGGTTATTTGAATCGGGTTCGAATTTTAACTCATTCCGACTTGTTTTGACTTGTTTCGGGGACCCGGGGTATTTTGACCTTAGCGGGCCCACACACTAGCTAGCCATGGCCCACAATATTACCATCAAAAGTTAGAGGAATTTATCATGGCTCCATGGATTAGGTTAGAGCTAATTAGAACACTAGATTTACATTTTTAACCCTTAAACCCTAAGCAACCTTGTGTAGGACTAATAGAACAAATAGGAGGGCAAACTTGTAAATACCAAAAAGGGGTTCCTTGGAGTGCTTGGCCGGCCACATCATGTGGGGATGGGGAGGAGAGAGAAACCATTTCCCTTTCATTCTCATCCACTTTTTATTCTTCTTCTCCAAAGGCTCCATCCACTTTTGAAGCTCACCATTGATTTCTTCTCCAAACTTGGTAATTTCTTCTCCAAATTTATTTCTCTTCTCATGTAGATTGGTTAGGAATCCATTAGGAATGATTTCCATGGTGGTGTCCCCATTAGAGACCATTTTTCTGTCCTTTAGATATTTCTAGGGGTGTCCACATGTAGGATTGTGTCCCAATAGGAAAAACCCTCTTTTGGACACATGGATATTGTTTTAATATTATTTTTGGGTTGTTCTCATTAATATTCCAGATTTTGACATGTTTAGAATGAGTTTATTCAAGTATCTATAGGTATCATATTCATTCCTATATGTATTTATATATATATAGTTATATATATATCATTCTATATATATATATATATATATATTTTTTTTGTATTTATTTATATATAGTTATATATATATATCATTCTATATATATCATTCTATATATATATATAGTTATATATATCATTCTATATATATATATATATATATATATATATATATATATATATATATATATATATATATATATATATATATATATAAAATATATATATATATATATATTTTTTTTTTTAAAATATATATATATATATATATATATATATATATATATATATATCTATATATATATATATATATATATATATATATATATATATAAAATATATATATATATATATATATATATATATATATATATATTTTTATATATATATATATATATATATATATATATATATATATATATATATATTTATATATATATATATATATATATATATATATATATATATATGGTGAATAAAAAAAATATATATATATATGGTGAATAATATGTGTTGTTGTGTGATGTTTTTGTGCTTGGGCATAGGGACAGCTAGTTTCGGCCAGGAAGAGGCCATGGGTGTGGGTATATACATATGGTTTCATATCTAGTAATCTATATATATATATATATATATATATATATATATATATGTATATATATGTATATATATAGTGGCATATATATATGGTTTATATAAGGGATATATATATATATATATGAGATTGTGAGTGTCTATTGAGTTAGAGAGGGTGGAGTGATAAGGAGGGGGGGACACCCATACCAGTTGCTGCAAACAGCAGCAGGACAACATGTTGCTGTCCCCTTTTGATGTCCCAAACCTCCCTTGTGGGCTGCCCAATCCAGTCCTAATGTGCATCACATAACCACCCCTTCACAGTCCTAAACCTGTCACTAAATGCCCTACTAATCAGCCCCATACACCACTCCAAAAAACTGTCCTTACACCCTCTAAACCAGTCCACCAAACAAGCCTAAGTGTTGTCCAAATACCCACCTAAAATCAGTCCCTTGGACTGTCAAAACAGTCCAGGATTGAACCCCATAGTGGCTGTCATTTTGGACTCCAAAAACAGTCCAGATTTAGCCATTCATGGCTGTCCCATTTGGTCCTTTAAACCCATACATGACAGTCCCTCATTGCTCCCATTTCAGTCCATGTAAATCCCTTACATGGCTGTCCTATTTTGCCAAGGACAGCCCCCACAAAATCAGTCCACTAAGACACAAAACAGTCCATGTAAACCCCACTTTGCAGTCCAATTTTCACCCTTCATAGCTGTCTAAACACCTAAATTTTTGTCCATATTTAGTCCAAAATCAGCCCTATAATCCCCCACTTTTCAGTCCCCACTTGCCCCTCAAATCTGTTTTATTCACCTATGGTTGTGTGTATTGTGAGATGTGTGTGTGGTTTTGTGATGTATTTTGAGTGTTAGTCTAGTATCCTATAGCATAGCCTATATCTAAACTAGTAGGAAACCTATTAGGAAACTTAGAGAAGCCTATGAGAGGGAGAAGTGTCATGTGAGTGTTGTGTATGAGGGTGTAGTGAGTGTGGTGTAGAAAAGGGAAATTCATGATATGATAGATAGGTAACCTATATCGTATCCTAACATGGTCTAGATATTAGGATACCCAAATTTCTTGTAGGTAAACCTTAGATAGGTTGATATCTAGCTCCCTAAGGAGCCTAGGCTAGTATCATGGGTATTTGCAAGGTTTCATGGTTTTGGCAGGTATCGGGATTACCTGAGAAGGGTAAATGTAGTTTGCCTAGGAATAGGTATTTGTGTTAGAAGCCTAAGAAGAGTTAGGACTTGATTCCCGTGGTTGGTAATGATCAAATATGGTACTCAAAGACTAGTTTGACGTCGGTTGACCTTTTTGACCAAAAGTCAACAAAAGTCAACCGAGAGTCAAACTTAGCCTTTAAGCGACCCGATTTGACCGAAAACCAACCCAGAGTTGACCAGATGATGAAAGTCAAACAGTTGGTCAACATTAGACTAGTTTGACCTAGGGTTGACCTAGGTTGACCAGAGTTGACTTTTTCACTAAAAGTCAACTGTAGTCAATCGTTGATCCCGATTGCTAGTTTGACTTGGAATGACTCCCAGTGACCTAGTATGACCTAGTATGAACCAGTTGGCCTAGTGTGACTCAGTTTGACCTAGATTGACCTAGTATTGACTGAACTTGCATTCATAGATTATATAGTTTCCTTTTCAGTGTTAAGCCCTGTTTGACTCATAGCATTTATTTTTAGGTCTGTGATCACTATGAGCGTCTGTTCACTCTATCAGCTCAGGACCACAGGCGAGTACATCACTGATAGTTTTTATTGTCTTGATATCTACTATTCCGATTCAGTGAGTGGTAGTGTCTTACTTGATTCTCGACACGATAGTTCATGGACTAGTATTATCGGATCCTGGTCATTAAGATGTCATTCCTGGATTTCTTGGGATACTGGTACTTGCTTGATCTTGATTCTTGTATTGTATTGACGCCGATTCCTGAAGAGGACTTGCTACCGTCTTAGGGATCCTGCGTCATGAGTTGCTATGTCGGATCCGTAATACTATTAGGGGGATGGGGGAAATTATAGGGTTATGTGATCAAGCCTTCCTGTAATTATACGTTGCTAGTATCACCCTCACCTCACGTAGGGTGTGCAGACACCCCATTACCAGTTATCCAGGTTGGACGGCATGATTCTCGTTGAGTACACCGCGGATTGCCGGGCCAAGTGGATAACCATCTCTTGCTTTCCTAGCCGATCACATATCGCTCTAATAATTCAAAACACCTTTTTATTTATTGTCATGTTTATTCCAGTTTCATCTTTACTTACTGTACTTTCACCATGCTATGATCATTCTCATTTTGCTCTATCTGCCTTTTATATGTACCTTGGTTATGGGACTAAGTTTGTTTGAAAGAAGGCTTACAACCCCGGTCCTTGTTTGGTTTAAGGGTTGTAACTCGGCTTTCAAATGGTTCCCAAGTAGTCGATATCTTTGTCTTGTATTTATTATTACTGTCTCTATAGTATTTCTCCATTCATATGGAACTGCTGTTGGTGTTTGTACTTGCTCATTTTTCCTGACAGGATACCGTTGACAAATTTACAGATGATTTAGAGGCTGATTGCCGACTTACTACGGGATAGAGTTGATGGACTGGACCAAACAATGGCTTAGTGGTAGAGCCACTAGACTTCGCCCACCCGGAGTAGCCTAGTTAGTTAGGTTTGCCTGGCCTGCGAGCCAGCTAGTTCATTTCTGTTGTAGTATCTCTATATATATTATTATTCTGAGACTCTGGATTGTGTTTAGCTGTGACTTGTGGATATCTTGGACTCGTTTCCTGTTTATCTATCATATCTTTTCCATGCTTTTACCTTAGTTTTGATTATGTGATTGAGACAGTATTACTTGTTCCTCCGTTCGGAGTGTATATACGGTACAGGTATATTTATGTTTAGTCGTAGTATTTACAGACCCTATATACAGCGTTCTCCGCCGTCTCGCGACGTAGGCTGGACGTAACACGTGCTCGTGCCCCTCTCAGGGTGCGGGTCGTGGACATTTACTCTATGATTACTGTATTTGAGATTTGAGATGTTTTCTGGATTTGTGTATCTTAGACACTTAGACTATCTGTTGTATCTCTTTGTGGATTTTATGTTTTATCTATCTTTTATCATGCTTACCTTAGATGTGATGAGACGTATTTGCTATGTCACCTCCATTCGGAGTGTATATACTGTACAGGTACCTTTATATTGTTAGATGTTGACCTAGGACAGCGTTCTACGCCGACACTGTGGCGTAGGCTGGACGTACCCACGTCTCGTGACTTCTAGGGTGCGGGCGTGACACGTTTTTAGTGGTGGCCCATACAGGTCGGTTTGTGTAGTTTGTATTCGAACTAGAGTACCACTACAGCCTGCAGTAGGATTAGGATCTATTTTTAAAGGTACTCAATCACAATTAGGATTCCTTGAGAGATTCCTGGGATGACCCTGAGAAATCTCATTATAAAATATCTCAAAATTTGATTCTAGTTTATATTATCTTTCTTGGTTAGTTAATGAATTTGATTTTGGGTATCTGTTGTTGATTTAATTAATTTTTGTCAAGATAAAATTGTATGGGCTAGGTCATCTAAGTTATGGAATCTAGTCTTCTACAGTCACATTAG
>JANAVB010041775.1:0-30770 GCA_029216955.1 Iris pallida | reverse complement strand
GTTTGATACGAACCTTCTCACTACCAAAATTTATCATT
Organism: Iris pallida; assembly: GCA_029216955.1. Classification (NCBI taxonomy): domain Eukaryota; kingdom Viridiplantae; phylum Streptophyta; class Magnoliopsida; order Asparagales; family Iridaceae; genus Iris; species Iris pallida. Next base: position 30,732 of record JANAVB010041775.1, on the reverse strand, counting down.
TTAGCGACGGCCACATCCGTCGCTAAACCGACGGTAATCACTATTAGCGACCGATAACCGACGGATTTTGGCCAAAAAATTCGTCGGCAATCAGCTCGTCGCTAATAACGGTCCGTCGGACTTTCGTCCATTTCAACTATTAAGGATTGAAATGTGTAGGCAATAGCGACGTAAAGTTTTGTTGGTAACCCGTCGTAACAGCGTATCAGATCGTATCATGAAGTCGCTAATCCGTCGGTATTCGTCGGTAGCTAACGACGGATTAGCGACGGTCTTCTGACGGACTATCTGTCGATCAGGTTCTGGAAATGCTTGGCATTTCCAGCACCATGGCGACGGAAGAGTAGTCGCTAATACGTCGTGACCGCGTCGCTACAGCGACGGGTTGCTGACTGATTATCCGTCGCCATGATTCTGAAAATGTCATACATTTCCAGAACCATGCCGACGGATGGTCCGTCGCTACGCGGTCGCCATATAGAGTGACGGATTAGCGGCTGATTATCAGTCGCCCTGGAGATGGATTTCTGTTGCTATTCCGTCGAAGTTTATACCACCAGAACCTTGCCGACGGATAATCCGTCGACCACCCGCTACCTGGAAACAGTTTAAAAACTCCAGATAGCGACGGTGATCCGTCGAAAACCCGTCGGCAACTGGGATTATCCGTCGAAATGGTCACTAGTCCGTCGCTAACTGAGTTTTTTGGGAAAAAAATTGCAGCACTTTCCCTGTTCACAAAATATGCATAAACCAAACCAATATATAATGTACACCAATTATCCAACAATCACACAGACCAAATATATAATGCACACCAATTATCCAAGAATCACATAGACCAAATATGCACATACGAATTTAATGCACACCAATTATCCAAGAATCACAGACCAAACCAAATTAATATAAAATAAATATCAATTATCCTAAAGAGTAATATAATATCCGGTGCTATAAGTCGATTATAGCACAATTAGTTCAAAGCTCTCACAAATAATCCAAATTTTCTTAATACAACATTTTAAGGAGGAGGTCGATTGTCCGTTCCCGTATTCGACCGACGAATATACTCCTCCACAAGGTACGGAGGCAAGGCGTCGTAGACAGTACTCGAAAGTCGGCGAAGCTGCTCTGCGGACATGAGATCCAGGAGTGCCGTCACAGCCGTAGGCGGTAGCACAGGGGCTTCAGGGTTGAAAGAAAGATGGCCCACGGAAGACGGACCGACACCTGCAGTCGACGGACCAATAGAAGACGGACGAGCACCATCAGCAGACGTATCGACAGCAGCAGACGCATGCGAAAGTGCGTGGCAAATTGCTCCCGCAAGGACGACACCGCCTCGTGTAGCTGCGTAAGCTGCGACCTAACATCATCGTCTGCCCGGGCCACGGGAGGAGGCAGTGTCGGTGGAAATCTCTGCGTCGCCATATGCAATGGCCCTAGGGAGCCGACTCCGTACAGGAACCCTTTCTTAAAGCCGTCGATGGTATCTACGAACAAGTCGTTTCGAGCGGCCAAAGAAAAGGGCGTCCGGAAGGGCATCGTTTCACCGACATCCTCGGTGTCAGTTAACTGAGCCTGACTAAGGGCCTCACGATACGCAGCCTATCAAATGAATGTGTTTATATTATAAAATTTACCTAAGTTGTAATCTAAATCCTACGTTTCACTAAGTTAAGTGTGAATCCTAAGTTTACCTAAGTTATAGTCCGAATACTTTTAATTCTAAGGTTAATCTCATAAACATAAGTACTTACATCAGTCTCCTTGGCCCTCTCGTCGACGAAGATCCGTCCTTCCGTCTTTTGTGCGTATGCTGGAACACGTCGTGCATGGTGACCGATTCTGGCGCCCTTCCCTCCTTCACCGCCCGTTGGGCCTACATACGAAATTTCCTTAGAAACTAATTAACTCCTTTAATTAATAATACCTAATTCGATAGTGAAATAAATTTACGGTTGCTCACCAGATCTGCAAGTATCGCTGCGTGAGACCTTGATCCCCCCGTATGAAGGCCCACGGCAGATCGGTTCACCTTCGCCTTTTTCGATTTCTCCTTGTACGCAGGGTTATCCATCATGCCTAAGAGGTCCTCATAATACTCCTGCCGGATCCAATTCGGCCTCGTATGTCCCATTTTTAGGTCATGAATCATATCCCGTATCTTCTTCGAGCATGCGCTTCTATAGGTCCTGCGGATCCCCTCCTCGCGATGGGGGGCCACCAGTACGTTCTCTAACACAGAAAATCAATTATCACGTAATTTACAAAATGGTTGATTAAGAATCACATAGACTTAACCAAAAAAATATAGATATATACCTTCAACTCGTCGAGCCAGACGTACTGCACGTTTGGGGGCACCGACGTAAAGTTGAGGTAGGGACCGTGGAAGTTAGCCCTGATAATTTCTCCAAGGGCCCTGCCAACATTAAACGGAAAAAACCTACAAAGAAGAAACGACTGGATTATTAACTTGAATAAATGAAAGAAATTTAATAAATTAACTTGTCGGAACTCGCCTCTCGGGCCTCTCTGGTGCCGTCGGAGGATCCGCGGGTCCGCGTATGTACTCCCCAGTAACCGGACGGAACCGAGTATGGGGGTACTCCGGGGCCCACTGTGCAGTAATTGGGGCATCCCCTGGTGGATCCGCTGCTGGTGGTTCCGATAGCGGATCGGATTCGCTAGCAGATCCGGACTGATGCCTCGATGAAGTGGTCGATGGAGGGCGGGATGCGTCTATGCCCGGGGTACTCTCCGGGTCGGGCTTGCTCGATGGGGTCACATCCCGGGAACTTTGAATGCGACCACGACCACCAGCACCAGTACGACCACGACCACGACCCGCACCACCACCACCACCACGACCAGCACCACGACCACGGCCAGCCATCATGACCTGTAAATAGAACACATAAACATAATTAACAATATAAAAGTGTAAATGGATATAAAAAACTAAACTAAAATATACATACCACCAGTAGGAAGACGAGTGTCGTCGCGACGAAAAAGACTAGGAGTGTCATCTGCAATAAGTAAATAATCGAATAAAAAAAATATGAATTCACGTAATTGCTTTTATGAGGTCAAACTTAATTCACGTAATTGAAAGGGTTTTTACTATACAACAATATTTAACCTAATCATCGTCTTCATTCTCATCCTCGGCCTCATCTTCATCATCATCCTCCTCATCCTCATCCTCATCCTCATCCTTATCTTCATCGTTGATTTCATCTGTATCCTCATCCCCATCAAATTCTTCTTCTTCTTCTTCTTCTTCTTCTTCTTCTTCTTCTTCTTCTTCTTCTTCTGCCTCAAATTTGGGACAAGACGCCTCTTTCTTCCCTGGTTGACAGCTAAGTCTTGTGTATCAACCTCTTCCTCCCCTCTATTTTCCTCAACAATATCTTCAATATCCATTGTATCTGAGTGTTGTCCCAAGTATTAGGACTTTTCGATCTGGTCCTCTTGGTATGCTGGGTCTCCAACGTTGAATGTATTTCTAGATTTAATCTTGCATACTGCCCACCAGTCAAATCGATCTCTACGACGCCTTGGGTAGCTTGTATAGTAGACTTGAACAGCCTGATTTGCTATTGTAAATGTATCGGACCCTCTATACCTCATGCGATGATTTATATCGACGAATCCAAATTGTTTATCGATTCTCCAACCGAAATTTGGTATCGTATCGAACCACTCACATTTGAACATCACAATATGCATATCATGTGGGCCAGTATATTGTAAATCTACAATATTCCAAAGCACTCCATAATAGTCAAAGTTCGGCTCGTCGTCATAGACGGTGCCTCTTATGCAAACACCGGAATCCTTGGTATTGATGCCGTCATTGATAAATTCGACATTTATAGCATTCTGAGTTGACTTAAACCTGAAGCCATTAACGACATAGCCTGGCCAAGTCTTTATTTGCTTCTTCGGTCCCAATGCCAGATAACGAACACTGTCATGAGTGAGTGTTATTTCAGGCAATAAAACCTGTAAACAAATATTTATAATTTAAATGTTTCAGATTATATATTAATAATCTCAATTATAATCATAGTTACTTACGTATTTGCGAAACCATGACGGAAATGTACAATCAACCTCTCTTTGAAGCCCCTCATCGGTAATATCGGGTCTCCTCATTTTGATTTCATCTCTAAATATACTATTAGAGAAAATAAGAATATATAAGTGTAGTCACTTACTTCATCAAATTCGAGATTATAACGAGTGCAAGTGTACTGACTAACTTCTCCAAATCTCTCACTTCTTGTATGTCACAGTTTAACAAGACATATCGGTGAGCGGCATCATACTCGTCGTCTGTCAACCACCGTCTTTTACTAGCCCCAACAAGCTTGCCCCTTACATTGAATCTTCCTCCATCCTCAACGTCCTCGTCATTCTTTTGAGGTCTATTTCGATTTGTTTTAACATGAGTATCGAAATAAATGGAGCAGAAGTTTGAAACCTCTTCGATAAGATATGCTTCGCATATCGAAGCCTCTATATGAGTTTGTTGCCAACTTTCTTCTTTAGATGGTGTAGGTATCTAGAGAGACAAATTATTTTGAGAATTAAGAAAGAATTTTAAAATAAATGGAAATTCAGCTTAAATTATATCGATATTTATGTACCTTTTAAATAGGTACATCCATCGATAATGAACAGATGCACCGACACGGGCTTCGTATGCTAGATGAATCGGTAGATGTTCCATGCTGTCGAAGAAGTAGGAGGAAATATTTTCTCCAGCTTGCAAATTGTTAAGATAATCTTCTCCTCAAGTTCAACCATGTGTTGCACAGTCAACTTAGTTGAACAAATATCCCTAAAAAATATTGATAGTTCGGCCAACGGAACCCATACAGCAGAAGGCAACAACTCTTTCAAAGCAATGGGCAGTAATCTTTCCATAAACACGTGGCAATCATGACTCTTCATTCCCGTTAGCTTGCGTTCATTGAGGTCAACGCATCTAGACAAATTTGACACATAGCCGTCGGGAAATCTTAAAGTAGATACCCACTTGCAGATTATTAATCTATCTTCCTTGCTCAATGTGTATTGTGCTATCGGCTTACTTAATTGTCCAGCAGCTCCCCATTGTATCAAGTTCAGATAAGGACGCTTGCATATCTCGGCAATGTCTTGTCTTGCTTTGGGATTGTCCTTCGTCTTTCCTTTAATGTCCATGACGGTATTGAAGACATTATCGAACACATTCTTTTCGATATGCATAACATCAAGATTATGCCTTATAAGATTATCTTTCCAATAAGGCAAGTCCCAGAAGATATTCCGTTTGGTCCAGTTATGGGTTTGTCCGAACCCATCGACACGATTGTTCGATGGATCTTCCATTACAGTGGGAAAATCCTTTACATCTTCCCAAATATCGTATCCCGATAATCTGGCAGGCGGATGAGAAAATTCTTGTTTTCCAGCTCTGAATGCGTCCTTGTTCTTTCTCCAAGGATGACTCGCGGGCAGAAATTGACGATGGCAATCAAAGAAAGAAGTTTTTCCTCCATGCTTAAGGCGGAACGCCTTACTATTTTGCATGCATATCGGACAAGACAGGATGCCGTGAGTACTCCATCCCGACAGCATACCGTATGCGGGAAAATCATTGATTGTCCACATCAGTGAAGCTCTCATGTGAAAGTTCTGTTTCCTGGAAATATCATACGTCGCGACGCCGATCTCCCACAGCTGTTTTAGCTCATCCACCAACGGCTGTAAATATATATCGATATTCTTCGTCGGATTTTTGGGACCCGGTATGATAGCTGTCAAGAACATATAAGGAGTCTTCATACACATCCATGGTGGCAGATTGTAAGGGGTCAGAATGACCGGCCAGCAGGAGTATTGAGATCCCGACTGCCCGAAAGGGGCGAATCCATCAGAACATAGCCCCATGCGTACATTTTTGGGCTCTGCAGCAAAATCTGGATAGCGAAAATCGAAATATTTTCACGCCTCTCCATCCGAAGGATGTGACAATTCTCCATCGTCCTTTGCGCATTCTTCGTTGTGCCATATCATGTGTTCTGCTGTATTCTGAGACATGTACATCCTCTGCAAGCGCTTCGTGATCGACAAGTAATGCATATACTTGTAAGGACGTCGTTTTCTAGTTGACTTTCCTTTTCCCCTAACTTCCTTGTAACGATCCGCATTACAGAAGCGAAAACTTTCTACATCCTCGTTCTCCTTATAGTACAACATGCATCCGTTGCGACAACAATCTATCTTGTCGTACCCCAGTCCCAGTTGTCGGACCATCATCTTCGACTTATAGAAGTTTTTTGGAAGCTCTTTTGATTCCTTCGGTAACACCTCCTTCATTAGTTGTGTAATCCGATCATAGCAAATTTGTGGCAAGTTAAAATCGGACTTTATGTTCAATAATCGCATCGTCACTGACAGTACGGAATGTGGATCACAACCAGGATATAAAAAAGTTTCAGCATCCTGAAACATATCATAGAACTCCTTCGCCTCGGGATTAGGATCCTCTGGATCAAAATTAGGCCCTGCCGCGTCGTACACGATATCTCGTGCAAGGTTCTGCACGTCTCCATAATCAACGGAGCATTCGTCGTCATCGACGACAAAATCCGCTGCAGCATTATCATCAAAAGCATAAGTAGCAGCATTCGCAACCTGTCTTTCGGCATATAGTTCACCTTGCGATGACCACAGGCCGTAATCACGTACGAAACCCTTACGGGTCAAATGATCTCTTACACTCACTACTTCTTCGTAACGTCTATTGCGACAATTACGACATGGACACTTGATTTTGTTACCGTCCATAAACTGAGCTTTGCTCATGGCATACTTAAGAAACACTTCCACGCCTGCCTGAAAATCGTCATTCACATCTATTCTACTCTCGTGTTGTCGTTTGTACATCCATGTACGATCAACGAAATAACGATCCATCACAGATTAGATGTAAAAATCTGTATAGTAAGACAAACTAAACAGAATTAGTATATAATCATGTAACTGGTGGATCCGCTAGTATTCTAGCTCGAGAAGAGAAAAATATAAATACAGTTGTTACTAATAGTTCGATACCGATAGTGCGATACCGATACCGATACCGATAGTGCGATACCGATACCGATACCGATAGTTCGATACCGATAGTTCGATATCGATAGTGCGATACCGATACCGATAGTGCGATACCGATACCGATACCGATAGTTCGATACCGATAGCATGGTTTAAAGTATCGGCCGATACCGATTCGATACGGCCGATACCGATACGGTTTGGCATGTTCCGATCCGATACCGACCGATACCAAATATTGACCGATACCGACTATGGAGGTCTTTGTTCCTGTCAATTCGGCAAAAACCAATCGGTAAGGATGACTACTATTTCATATAATTTCAAAACTACTAAGAAATAACGCTGAAATACTTAAAATTATGCCTAAATGTATAAAATATATGTTTTTAAATGTAAATAATTTATTAATAATTATTTGTTTTTCGATACCAAAGTCAGATACTCCGATACGATACCGCCGATACTACCGATATCGCCGATACCAATACTCATAGGAATAGTCCGAAACCGATTCCGATACCGATTGTGAACCTTGACCGATAGTACGATACCGATACCGATAGTGCGATACCGATACCAAACTAAGTCAATCTATCTATTTCTAAATTGCAAGAGTCCACTTCTAGGATATGGGAGCTATATCCTAAATATCTAGTCTAAAATTGACTTGGTTAGGATACTAGAGTGTCCTTATTATCTAGCAAGCACTACCTTAATCTAGTCACACTAGCATTAATTACCTATAATTTCTACCATGTCTACAATCACACATTACACCCCAAGCCGTCACGCATGCTAATTATAATAGGCCCATATATATGTATATCACAGTTAGATGTATAGACCATGAACCCAAACACTGACTTATGCAGATGAAGAACTCACACTGTCCTTGACACAGTGAACCTATACACCATGAACCCAAACTCCATATTCACATTTACTAATCCAAACACCACCAAACTAATGGATAACACCCAATATGGATAACACATTATTTAGCCAATATATAAACTCAGATGAATTTGATAAGCAAAGCCCCCTGCCGCCCCCGACCAAAGCCCCCCGCAACAAGCCCGCCGCCCCCGACCAAAGCCCCCCGCAACAAGCCCGCCGCCCAGCCCCCGACCAAAGCCCGCCATCCCAAGCCCGCCGCCCAGCCCCCGACCAAAGCCCGCCGCCCCAAGCCCGCCGCCCAGCCCCCGACGCCCCCGCCCCAAGCCCGCCGCCCAGGCCCCGACGCCTCCGCCCCAAGCCAGCCGCCCAGCCCCCGACGCCCCCGCCCCAAGCCCGCCGCCCAGCCTCCGATGCCCCCGCCCCAAGCCCGCCGCCCAGCCCCCGACGCCCCCGCCCCAAGCCCGTCGCCCAGCCCCCGACGCCCCCGCCCCAAGCCCGCCGCCCAGGCCCCGACGCCTCCGCCCCAAGCCAGCCGTCCAGCCCCCGACGCCCCCGTCCCAAGTCCGCCGCCCAGGCCCCGACGCCCCCGCCCCAAGCCAGCCGCCCAGTCCCCGACGCCCTCGCCCCAAGCCAGCCGCCCAGCCCCCGAAGCCCCTGCTCCAAGCTCGAATGTCCCCAAGCCCTCCGCCCCCGCTGCCCCTACGTCGACACCGCGACAAACACACACACACACACACACACACAGAGAGAGGATTACCTTCGGAAGAGAGAGAGGAGAGGACGCCGTCGCCATTCACCGAAGCCGCACGAGAGAAAGAGAGAGGAGAGAGATTGAATTTGGGGAGAATGCCAAAAGTTTCCCCCACCTTTTCATTTAAGTCTGGAACGTAAATGTAGCGACGGAATAGCGACTGCTAATAATCCGTCGCCAGGTAGTCGCTATTATTGATTATCCGACTGAATATCCGTCGCTACGTAGTCGAAGATATGTCCCGCCAATTCTCTACACAATTCCCGCTAAATAATCGACTACGTCGCGACGACCGAAGATCCGTCGCTATAACACCGACACTCTAGCGACGGATGTGCGACCTTTCCTCCCCCTAAAATTAAAATAAAAATTACAAAGGCTTGTAGTCGGTAATCAGTCGCTGAGCGGCCACGAAACCGTTGCTAATACCGACAGAATAATTCCGTCGCTAATAATCCGTCGCTAAATGAGCGTATTTTGGTAGTATCTATAATATCCTGCCAATCCCAAGAAACTCCGCACGTCAGCTACGGTCTTGGGTACTGGCCAACTTTCTACTGCTTCTACCTTCTTGGAATCCACTGCTACTCCAGCTCCTGATATGATATGACCCAAAAATAAAATGTGATCCGACCAAAACTCACACTTGCTGAGCTTGGCATACAACTGGTTCTCTCTCAAAACCTGTAACACTTTTCTGAGGTGGTCTTCATGCTCCTCTTTACTGGCAGAATATACGAGAATGTCGTCAAAAAATACAACGACAAACTGATCTAAGTATGGCATAAAGATACGGTTCATCAAATCTATAAATATTGCTGGAGCATTGGTCAAACCAAACGGCATTACTAAGAATTCATAATGCCCATACTTCGACCTGAATGCTGTCTTGGGGATATCCTCCTTCCGAACCCTCACTTGATGATACCCTGAGTGAAGATCTATCTTGGAGAAAACTCTAGCTTTGCTCAACTGATCAAACAAGTCGTCGATCCTGGGTAGTGGGTACTTGTTCTTTACTGTTGCCGCGTTAAGCTTCCTGTAATCAATGCACAATCTGGATGACCCATCCTTCTTTCCCACAAGTACCACTGGTGCTGCCCATGGTGATATGCTAGCTTGGATGAACTTCTTCTCCTTCAGTTCCTCTATGTGCTAATATACCTTGGCCTGCTCTGAATCCGCCATTCTGTAAACTCGATCTGATATCGGTTTAGTTCCAGGTGCCAATTCTATACTGAACTCAATATCTCTAATCGGTGGTAGACTTGGAAGTTCTTCAGGAAATACGTCTAAAAACTCTTCAACTACCTTCGGAACCTGAACTTCTTCCATCGTCGTTATTACTCCCTGCTCTTGTTGAGTTTCCATGGATCTGACTAAGGTGAATCTCTTCATGCCTGGAATATCAAAAGATACACTCCCACTACGACAATCTATTATCGCATGACTGTCTTTCAGCCAGTCCATGTCTAAGATAACGTCGAAATTTCTAACAGAAAATTCTATCAACTGGGCGGGTAAGGAGTGCCCGCAAACTACAACGCTACACGCTAAAATAACTCTACTAACTCCTACGAGCCCATTGCCAGTGAGTATATTCAACCTCCTTGGCAATGCCTCGAACTCCATTCCTAGCCGTATCGCAAATTGTGCAGATATAAATGAGTGTGATGCTCCTGAATCAAACAATGCTACTGCGGGATATGAGGCGACGAGAATGTTACCTGCCACAACATCTTCCGATGCTAATGCCTCCTCCAAGGACAGAGTGAATGCCTGCCCTCGACCTCCTTGTTGGTTCCCATGTTACGGCCTAGCCTGGTGCTGCTGCTGGCCCCTGCCTTGATGATGCTGGGGTGGTCTATGCTGGTGTTGCTGCATCGGCGGTCCCTGCTGCCGAAACATCTGAGCCTATGGCATTAACGGATGCTGGGCCAATGGTCTCACTGCCACTGCGGGTCCTCGATACTGTCCTGCCCCTGGTGCTGGCAGAGCAGGAAACTGCTGTACTAGTCCTCCTGTCCTCGAATTCATGGGACATATGGTAACCCGATGATCTGGATTTCCACATATCAAACACAGTCCGTTCAATGCCCGACACACATCTCTAGTGTGCCCCATCTTTCCACAATAAGTGCAGCCCGCTGGGGGTTGCTGATTCTTTCTCTGTTGCTGTTGTTGTTGCCTAGGTGGTGCTGGCCCTCGCATTGCTACATCGTGAATACGAATGCCAAGGGATGGTACTGTTGTTCGGGGCGCTGCTCCCCCTCCTTCTTCAATCTGACTGTGGGATCTCTTCTGACCCCCAGTCCTGGCCGCAATCCTCTGAACGGTGATCTCATGCCTTCGGGTTGCCGTCAATACTTCGTCAAAAGTCTGATAATTGTGCCCCTCTATCAATTGCAAGAGCTCAATGTGAAACCCTTGCTGGAACCTCATAGCCCTCTGGCTTTCTGTTGCTACCATCTCTGGGGCAAACCTGCTCAATCTGCAGAACTCCGCTGCATAAGCATCTACCGTCTTGCCGGCCTGCTTGAGGTTGATAAACTTCTGTTGTAGCTCAAACTGCGCCACAACTCCATAGTACTTCGCCTTGAATCTTGCGGTAAAATCGTCCCAAGCAACAGGACGTCTGATGCCCACTTCCTCTGATTCCCACCAATCACGTGCGAGATCCTAAAGTAACAACTTCACTTGATCCACACGTTCTTCTGCCGGTACCTTAGCGGCTGTCAAAATAGCCTCAATATCCTTAAGCCATACATCTGCTGAGATAACATCCTCCGTGGCTTCAAAACGGCGGGGGTTGAACTTGTAAAACCTGGCTGATGCTCCTGAATCTGTCCTCGCCCCTCTTTCCAAAGCTGTCTGTAATCCTTGATTGAGTAATACATTCTGCTCTTGTAACTGAGCGTGCATGCGCTGCTGGGCTAATATCTGATGTTATTGAGTAGCCATCATCCATCTCATGATCTCCAGAAGGGCTGGTGTGTCCATTTCCGCAGGGGTAGATGGAATTGTTGGTGGTGGTAGAATCTCCGGATACTGTGATCCAGCTGCTGCTTCCACTATTACTTCTTCTTGGATAGTCTCTTGAGTTAGTACCGGCCCTTGTTGCTGACCAACATGGTCAGGTTGTCCATATTGCTCTTGTTATTGTTGTCCAGTCCTGGCAGATGTAGACGAAGTGCCCCTAAGAAAAGGGACAAAAGAACAATCAAACGATCGGACAGGAAGGATCAATGAAGTCAAAGGATACCGGAATGTCAAGCTAGAGCCGAGAGTAACGAATCATAAGATCAAGGGGGAACATGGGTGATTGAGACATCCTATAAATTAAAACACCCCACAAGTCTGAAATCAGACCTGCATGGGCTACCACTAAAACCTTGTCACGCCCCAGAATACTGGAGAGCGGAGGAATGACTCAGCCAGCTACGTATTACGGGTAGATGGATACCGTATAATGCGATCAATGCTGTCTAAAAGATGAGGGGGTGCATACTACATGAAAGTCTCACTATGGTCATTTCACATCTATTGTCTCAATCATTTAAATAAGAAACAGAAATAGAGAACATGTAAGATAAAGCAGTAAGACGTCCCAAACGCTCAGTCAAAATATTCTTGATATCTGGCTTTACAAAATATAGCCAGATGATGTAGCAAAGTGTACACAATTGTTATCAGCTGCAGTCTGAATTAATTACAATTATGTAAAAGTAAGTAAAAGATAATCCGACTAACATGTCGGTGCCAAACGGCAAGGTATTAAGTAAATAACAAAACGAGCGGGGAAGTAAGGAACCCACTCGAGTCCTCCTGCGATCATCCCTCTAGTATTGACCATCTTGGAGGGGGAAGTAAGCTGAGTCCTCGGGAACCGGCTCTAAATCTGGCCATGCAAAACCAGAGAGGTTAGACCTCTAATAGCAAGTACCACAAGGAAGCACGATATGAGGAATTAAAACCAGTAATAAGAGAATATGATAAGTAGATCTCTGCTTGCCACTGGGATTCACATAACATCACGACACTTCGAACCAACCTCCCAACCAAACAAGGACAGAAGTTGGCCCATCATGCCCTGACATTCTGATCATCTCACTTAGGTAACAGAGTAGGTACAGTACACAAACAAATCAATTTAAACGGCCATGCAACTACTACGGCTTGCTACTGTGAGTTCCAAGTTATCCTGGAATTTATGCAATAAAGGATTCCTCAGCTCTTACTATGGGCAAGCAAGGCTAGTTTATCCAGTCAATCAATTGTGCCAATCATGAATTAGACGAGTCCTAGCGGGACGCCCATCATCAATATACAACATACCATAGATAATATAACCAGATACCGCTCCTGCCCGTGTGGCAGATTTGCAGTATCTGTGGGGACTAACCGACCTGTCGGGCACTACGAGTCCCAAGAGGGCTGCCATATAAGAACTCGGGAATCCATTCTCTCCATGCAATCATTATTTTATTTAACTTAATAGTCTCTACGTTGAGTGAAATCCTATGCCGTGGATCATGGTCATTCAGAATGAGTACTTCCGTACAAGTACAATATGCGCAACTCTACAACGATACCCGTGCGGTTAGGTTGTAGGTCTTACATAGCGTAATGCAACAATCAAAACTAACCATGGAATAATCATACCTTGACCATCAAGTACACATGCTGCTTTGGTAGAAAAATAAATAAACAAATTGAAGCCTGCATGTGTGCCTGTATGTCAATATTCGGGATCGGCCAATCGATGATAATAGTTCATAGTTAATATGAACGTGTCTCATTCATTTAATTCAATAAGACGACTAGCCAGTCTCTTAGTTCCAACTAGGAACGCATGATCGATTATTAGTCAAGTAACAGTCGGGGTCAATTTGTGACAAGGCATAAAAGTCAAATTAGTATTAAGCATGGTCGAGCCCATAACTTGTATAAAATAGTTGGTAACATATTCTTAAAGCCAAAAAAAAGATCAACAAATTTTATGTTGGGAGTTGAAAGAAATTCTAGCCACAATTCAGTCAATTAGGACATATAACTGTCAGAAACAACCAAATTATGCATATGCGGCCTATTCTGCGACATGCATGCAACCACGACACCATATGCGCCTACTGTAACATGCGCCTCATGCGGCTCAACTGCGACATGACATGCGCCTACTGCGACATGCGCCTAATGCGGCTCAACTGCGACATGATATGCGCCTACCGCGACATGCGCCTCATACGGCTCAACTGCGACATGATATGCGCCTACTGCGGCATGCGCCTCATGCGGCTCAACTGCGACATGATATGCGCCTACCGCGACATGTGCCTCATGCGGCTCAACTGCGACATGATATGCGCCTACTGCGACATACGCCTCATGCAGCTCAACTGCGACATGATATGCGCCTACCGCGACATACGCCTCATGCGGCTCAACTGCGACATGATATGCGCCTACTGCGACATGCGCCTCATGCGGCTCAACTGCGACATGATATGCTCCTACCGCGACATGCGCCTCATGCGGCTCAACTACGACATGATATGCGCCTACTGCGACATGCGCCTCATGTGGCTCAACAACGATATGATATGCGCCTACCGCGACATGCGTCTCATGCGGCTCAACTGCGACATGATATGCGCCTACTGCGACATGCGCCTTATGCGGCTCAACTGCGACATGATATGCGCCTACTGCGACATGATATGCGCCTACTGCAACATGCGCCTTCTGCGACACGATATGCGTCTACCGTGACATGCGCCTCATGCGGCTCAACTGCGACATGATATGCGCCTACTGCGACATGCTGTTCATGCTGCAGATGAATATAGGAACGAACAAAAAATACTTTTTTGCCATAACTTCCACAAAATAAATCAAAATCTAATTTTTCAAAAGCTAAACTTTAGTAGAATTAAATTCTCTACAACATGGAACTACTTATTTTCGAAAACAACAATGTTTGATAGATCAAAACCCTAAAATTCATATGAAAACCCAAAACTTAAAACTTAGATCTACACCCAACCATCCATGGAAATCAAAAACTTCAAGACCTAAACTTGTAGAGGAAGAGAAGATGAACAACATAGACTAAAAATAAATGGGGATGCATGAAATCCCTCATGGTGTGCAAGATGTACTTGCCTCTCACAAGTGGGTTAGGGTTTGGTGGAGGAGTAAATGTGAATGAATGAAGAGAGAGAGTGGAAGAAGAACTTTTATATCAAGGTCAAGTGGATCTCCACCATTCATTCTCTCCACTAAATCCAAGCCATCCATTCCTTTCCATGTTGAACCAAACCGAACCAAGTTGGTTTCCCATGAACCAAAATGAACCAAGAGCCAAGAAAAAGCAGAAAATAAAATACAGAAAAATTAATAAACGTGAAATTAAAGAATTTAAATACAGAATAAATGTATGATAAATATTGAATAAATACATTCAAGAAGTACACGTATAAAATACTTTATTCTGGGAACGGGGAGTGACAGCACTCGTCTTTGATCTCTACTCGTGTCTTCTAATCTTCCTGAAATCTTGACCTGATAACATGTTTAAAATCATTCACCCATCTTGGTCCTTCCTTATTGTTCCCCATGTCATTGCTTCAGTGGCATTATTACTACCGATCAGCCGGGAGGAGCTCAACCAGCACCCCAGCAGCAATAAGAAGACCAAGCCCATCACTCGGGAGCAGCATCCCGAGCCATGCACCCTAATAACCCAGAGCCCCCAGTTCAGCCAGTCCAGCCTGCAGAGTCCGACAACTGGGTCTTAATTGGATTTATCAGGGAATTGCTTGCATCGCAGGATCGTCGAGGTGATGCCCTGCACCAGACAGTAGAGTTAGCCATGGACAGAGTGGGTTACCAAGGTAATAGTACAGCCAACAATTTTAAGCACCTGAACCCTCCCTTCTTTGACGGTAGCGAGGACGCGATTGCAGCTGATGCCTGGCTCCAGGACATCGAGATTATCTTAGAAGCAGTCAAGACTCCAGAGGAAGAGAAGGTGGCCGTAGTACGCCTACAATTATTGGACTTAGCCCGCACATGGTAGGCGACGTTAGCAGTCGGATTGGCGACGCCTGTCCCATGGACGATATTCAGTGACAAGTTTCAGACCAAGTACTTTGATACAGTGGCTCGATATGATCTGCAGAAGAGATTCACCAATTTAAAGCAGATGAGCAGGACGGTTGATGGATATACGGCCAAGTGTTCAAGACTGAGTCGGTTTACTCCCACCTTGGTGGCAACCGAGTTAAATCGAGCGTAACAGTTTCAGCAGGACTCCACCTAGAGATTATTCTAGCTGTGGAGCAGTTCGAGCATCAGATTTTTGATGTTGTTTTGAGAGCAGCCAAGAGGCATGAGTTTACCTCTCAGAGGATAGTAGATAGAATCGGATGCAGAAAGAGGTCCCATAGACAGATGAGTCTGTCCTCCACACCAGCCCCGCAGCTAGGATTTTATCGATTGGAGTTCTCCGAAGGGCGAATTCAGTTACATCGGTTCAGCATTCAACAACGATGTACCCTCAGCAACAGAAGTAGAAGCAGTCTTCCATAATGGACTACTCTCATTGTGGAAAGCCAGGACACGTTGTTTCGGAGTGTCGCAGAGCACAAGGATTGTGCTTGGCTTGTGGGGCACCGAACCACAAGATAGGGTCTTATCCGAATAGAGCCAGTTCAACATCACCAAATCTAACTAGTCCCTCGGTTAGGGGACCAGCCCCAGCACCAGCCCCAGTACAGCAGTAGTACCAGTTTTCGAGGCTATTACCGCCTCAGGCTCAAGTTTTCCAGCAGCAAAGGCCACAGCAGTATGCTCAGGCCCACGCCCAGATGCAGAACAGGCAGAGAGGTTTCCATCATAGGGGACCAGCATCCAGAGGGCAAGGTTAAGAGATGTCTCTGACCGTGGAGAAAGAATTGGCATCAGGTGAGGTGGTGGTAGGTACCATTCTCGTTAACCCTTTTCCAGCATTAATATTATTTGATTCGGGTGCATCGTATTCATTTATGTCTGCATGATTCACAAGACGAGTAGGACTGGAGCCCGAGTCATTATCAGTAAGACTCAATATACTTACTGGTAATAGTCTTGTGGGAGTAGATAGAGTCTTTTCCAAGTGTAGAATCGTAGTTAGCGGTAGAAAGTTTTCTGCTAGATTGATAGAATTTTTGATGGTCGACTATGATGTGGTCCTAGGAATGGATTGGTTGAAGGAGCAATACGCAAGAATAGACTACCATATTGGCAGGATTATTTTTGGTATTACAGGCGAACCAGAGTTTTTATTTTCCAGAGGCGAAGTAGAACCTTCTCCACCAGTATTGCGGATGGTTGTAGCAGAGGCAGTTCAGTTTCCCAGAGCTGTTGAAGAGTTCCCTGACGTATTTTTCGAAAAGCTTCCAGAAATACCCCCAGAGAGAGAGATAGAGTTCACCATTGATTTGCTTCCAGGGACGGCACCGGTATCAAAGAGAGTCTACATGATGGCACCTTCAGAGTTTGAGATTTTGTAGAAGATGATTGAAGAACTCAGAACCAAGGGATTCATTCATGCTAACGGATAGCCTTGGGGAGCCCCGATGCTTCTTGTGAAAAAGAAGGATGGTACGTCAAGATTATGTGTTGATTATCGTACCTTGAACTCTGTAACAATCAAGAACAGATATCCTCTTTCAAGGATAGATGACTTATTTAATTAGCTCAGGAGAGCGGCGGTATTCTCAAAGATTGACTTGCGATTAGGATACCATCAAATCAGAGTTACAGAGCAAGACATCCAAAAGACAACATTCAGATCAAGATATAGACATTAGGAGTTTCGTGTTATGCCATTTGAAGCAACCAATGCACCAGCCGTATTCATGGACCTCATGAATCGTATCTTCATGCCTTATTTGGATCAGTTTGTGATAGTGCTTATAGACGACATCTTATCTATAGTAAGAAAAAGCGAAGAATGAGCAGCATCTCAGAGTGGTCCTTCAGATCCTCAAAGAGAGTTGTACGCAAAGTTCAGTAAGTACGAGTTTTGGCTTGACTGCATATCGTACTTGGGTCACATTATCACCAGAGGTAGAGTGGAAGTGGACCCCCAAAAGATAGTGGCTATAGAGTCATGGCCAGTACCCAGTACAGTCGTCGAAGTTCGTAGTTTTTTTATATTGGCCGACTATTACCGGCAATTTATTTCAGACTTTGCTCGGATTTTAGTACCAATGACTCAGTTGATCCGCAAGGATGTACAATTTACTTGGACAGCAGAGTGTCAGATTTTATTTGAGAAGTTGAAGCGAGGCTTGATGATGGCACCCATTCTCACGCTTCCAGATGGGACAGGAGGATTTTCAGTCTATTATGACGCTTCCGACAAGGGATTAGGATGTGTCTTGATGCAGCATGGTAAGGTAGAAGCTTATGCATCATGTCAGCTTCATGATCATGAGAGGAATTATCCAAACCATGACTTGGAGTTAGCAGCGGTAGTTTTCATACTTAAGCTATGGAGACATTATCTGTATGGAGATCGGGTGAAGATTTTCACCGACCACAAGAGTCTTAAGTATGTGTTTACTTAGAAGTGTCTTAACATGCGTCAGAGGAGATGGCTAGAGCTACTTGTGGATTATGACATCAACCTGCAGTATCATCCTGGGAAGGCCAACGTAGTAGCAAATGCATTGAGCAGAAGAGCTGAAGTTTATTTCCTAACAGAGCAACCAGATTTATTAGCAGACCTTCAAAAGATGGGGATAGAGATAGTTCTCCCTACCAATGTGGCATTAATGTCCAGCATACAAGTTCAGTCCGACATAGTTGAGAGGATCAAGATGGCACAATCAGTAGATTCCAAGCTACAACGGCTTAGGGCAGAATATGAAGCAGGACGAAGACCCGAGTTATGCATTCATGAAGATGGTACACTCCGTCATGGAAGGCGTCTTTGTGTACCTATTGGTGATATCAGACAGAAGATCATTACAGAGGCTCATAGTTCTCAGTATTTAATTCATCTTGGTGGTACGAAGATGTACCAAGACATCCGTCAGTACTTCTGGTAGAATGGCATGAAGAGAAAGATAGTCCGATTTGTCTCCCGATGTTTAGTTTGCCAACAAGTTAAGGCTGAACATCAGAGACCAGCTGGACTTCTTCAACCATTATCGATCCCGAAGTAGAAGTAGGAGCATATAACCATGTACATTATAACTGGGTTACCTAAATCCCCGGCTGGTAGGGATGCTATATGGGTTATCGTTGATCGTCTTACGAATGTAGCTTATTTTCTTTCCTTCAGAATTGGTCAGTCGAGTGCCTGTTAGTATCATATCAGACAGATTGTCAGATTACATAGAGTGCCTGTTAGTATCATATCAGACAGAAATTCCAGATTCACATCGCACTTTTGGCGGAGTCTTCAAGAGAGTTTGGGGACTCATTTCAAGTTCAGTTCAGCATATCATCCGCAGACAGATGGTCAGTCAGAATGCACGATCCAGACTCTTGAAGATATGTTGCGATCTTGTACGCTGGACTTTGATAGTTCATGGGAAGATCACCTACATCTCGTGCAGTTCTTTTACAATAACAGTTTTTAGGCCAGTATCCAGAAGGCACCTTTTGAGGCCCTGTATAGCAGAAAGTACAAATCTCCTTTAGCCTAGGATGATTTTGATGAGAGACAGATGCTTGGTCCAGAGATGATCACGCGAACTATCGAGGTGGTCAGGCAAGTCAGAGATCATCTTCGATTTGTCCAAGATCGTCAGCGCCATTAGACCGATTCTCATCAGCGTCCCCTTGAATTTTCTATCGACGACCATGTATTCCTCAGGATCTCGTCTACCCGCGGTGTCATTCGATTCAGCGTACGGGGAAAGCTTAGTCCTAGGTATATAGGGTCGTTTGACATTCTTGAGCGAGTAGGTGATGTGTCATATCGTCTCGTTCTTCTGCCATCGTTACGAGAGGTACAAGATATCTTCTATATATCCTAATTGCGACGGTATATCCCAGATCCGAGTCATGTCCTTGATCATTCGGAATTGGTTGTTGGTACCAACCTTTCATATGAGGAAAGACCCGTATGCATATTGAACCGGAGAGAAGATACTCAAGAACAAGACTATTAGTCTAGTCCGTGTTGCTTGGGATCATCACTCTTTGGGTGAGTCAACGTGGGAATGTGAGGATGATATCCGATCGCGATATCTACACCTATTTGACTCATAAGGTATAATGTCTTTCTTATGCCTTATGCTTTTAAAATTCCTTGCTTGCATGAATGATTGCTTGATTGGTTGCTAGTCGTAGATGGCTTGTGCTTTAGTATAGCTTGCCCCGATATCTCTAGCCTCTTGATTAAATTTCGAGGACAGAATTCTTTTAAGGTGGGTAGAGTTGTCACTCCTATTTTTTGTTATACGTATTTCCAGTATACGTATACGAATTTTGACCCGTATTTTATTTACTATATTTTCGTATTTTTTATGGCTTGCCTTGATGTATCTTGACTAGGGTTGACCTTGGGTTGGTTTGGTCTAACTTGACTTGTTATGGATGGCTTGGTTTGGTTTATTTTGATGATTGGTTCAATAGGTTGAACCATCCCCTCTCTTTATAAACCTCCAACTACTTTCTCTCTCTTTCTTTACTCTTCATTACTTCTTCTTCTTCCTCATAACTCTTTCCACCTACCAAGAAACCCTAGGCAAGTGCTAACTTGCTTCATGAGAGAACATATTTCTATTTGTTCCATTATTTTTCCCATATGATTTTAAGACACTTTAGAACTTGGCATTTTTCAATTTGGTAGATATTTTCTTGTAGATCTAAGTTTTGGTCATTTTTGGTTTTCTTGGGTTTTGATCTATCAAACCTCCTTATTTTTGAAAACTAATTGTTACATGTGGTAGAGAATTTCATTTTACCCAAATTTAACCTTTGAAAACCTGGATTTCGATTTATTTTGAGTGATTTATGGACTTGGAAAGTTCATGGGTTCATGAACACTTGTTCTCGAATTTGGGAAAGAAGAACAGTACTGGACGCATAGTTTGTTATGCGCCGACATCACTTCTTTCCTGGGCGCATAGCCATCTATATGCGCCCAAGTCTCCCATGTCTCCACTGCTTGGGCGCATGGCTTTCCTTATGCGCCCACCTTGCCTTAGAAGTTAGTCTCTCGATTTCTTCCAAGCACCCCCTGACTCCACCCTGTGGGCGCATGTATGTAGGCGCATGCATGTGGGTGCATAGTCATAGGTGCATAACTTTTGGTGCATGCCTTTCCAAAACCTTTGACTCTCCATGATTCGAAATGCCCTAGGCGAATAGCCTCATGTGCATAGTCGTGGGCGCATGACATTTGGCGCATAGCCGTGGGCATATGACATTTGGCGCATGCCTTGCTTGGGCACATGCCACTCCCAGTGTGTGCCATCCTTTGCACATGCTCTTCATAGACCATGTCGGCCTTAGGCGCGTGCTATCCCTGACACCCCATTTGCCCCTTTGAGCTTGATGTGCATACCCCGATGATAGCCTTGTACCATGTTATTATCTGTGCCACGTGCGTGCTTTGAGCTTGAACACGATCTCAGCATGATGTACACTCTCTGATAACTCCTTCAGTAGCCCGTCGTGGTGCACTCTTGGTCAAGTAAATTCTCAGCATACAAGTACCTTTTACATGAACACGGCATGACAAATGACCTAGCATGATATGATAATCTTAGATAATGACCCGTTGTGGTGCACTCTTGACAAGCAACATGGCATGATAATTCTTGATAGTGGTCCGTTGTGACGCACTCTTGATAAGATAAGTAATCTTGATAAGTAACCTAACATGATAATCTTATACTGTTGCGACGGCTATCTTGACTTGCTAAGTAACCCTTGTCTTGACACCTGGGTGATCGTTCTTGAATGTGCTCGTATAAGCTACCAGTCTCGTCTTGCATCATGTCTAGGACTTGCATTCCTGGTTATCATGGTCAGGGATTCATATTGAATCTGACTAGATTAATAACTAGATTGATGAAAGTAGTTCATATAGGGAGATGTTTCCAGTTACAGGCGATCCCGTTATCCCGACCACACCCGATGGACTTGTAGCCTGCCGACGAGTAAGGTACATTTCCAGCCACTGTCATGTGGGGCACTTCTTGAAACAAGAATATACACACTGTCATATGTTGCACTCTAAGTCACCTAATAATTCTTGATAACTCTTACATGAACCTCGCCTAGATAACCTGGATAACTGCAGGACTTATGACTGTTGGAACATCTCATTGTATCTTGTTAGTAACTAGGCATGTGATAAACCCTAGTTAGTTAAAGTATCAAGCCGTCCTCTTTGTTTGGCCGTGAATATTGGATGGAGTCCAATCCTGTCTAGTCTTGTCTAGATCCAGTACATGGCTATCTCAGGACGTAGCTGGAGTAATTTGGTATACGTAGCTGGCCTGTCCGTCCCTACTTGCCAGTATTCTGGTTCTGGGACGTGACAAAAGTTCATGAACCTCATCGTCAAACTTGACTTCCATCGAGAATAGCTGCTCAACTACGCCCTGAAACTCGCTCAAGCAATCCGTAATGGACGCACTATCTTTGTACCACAGAGCCATCATCATCCGGATCAGGAACAATTTTTTATTCCGATCTTCTTCATTGTTACGACCCACACCCACTTTTCGGGATGCGAATGCGTGTCCAAGCCCAGCCTATACCGCAGTATCGACGGTAGTATGCTATCTAGCTACAATGCTTATATCACATAAAATATAAATTTATTGCTCATTCACATTGTTACAACATTTATATTTAACCGAATACAACATCTCACAAAATCTATTACAATAATTCTAATTAGTCTCTAGGTTTGGCCTCCAAGAAATCTCTAACTCCACCCGAAGGAACCCAAGTAAGAGAGTAGTCATCAAGAGTCTATCAACTAAAAAAATATCCAGTCAGGATTGGAACAATTTCACCATAACACCACACTATAATATGCATGCATGAAGAAAACAATAAGAAAATGAACTATATAGATGACACGAAAGAGTTTAGCTATAACATAATGACAACATGGCAGTCAACTCAATGGAAAGGAAATGAATGAACAATATAGCAACAAGAGGTCACGTGTACTGTGTATTTTAGAATATCAATGTTCAACATGCGATTGGATTAAAAATCAGACAGTCAACACGTGAGGTGTATTGACTGAACAAACACTGTCAGACGGTTGCATGACCGAATAAACTCTGGACTACACTGGGGTACCACATATCTACTAGTCCGATTCTCCCACCTGACTGTCTCACAAGTACATGTCCAACACGATGAATATTAACAACACGATAAACAAGAATCACGATAAACTAGAAATTAGGCATAAACATGTATGTATACTCTATCGACTCTAACTCTCGTGTACAAGCAATAAACATGATAAAATCTAGAACAGTGACAACAAGAAATATGAAGATGTAACAGTGAAAAGATGACAAAAATACATGCAGTACAAAATAAAGATAATATAATGCCGTATTGAAACTTGCCTTGAGTTCAGTTGCAGTTGACGCGCATGTTGGCACAAAATAGTCGTAGAGGTCAAAACTACGTGATCAGATGATGGAACGGGCCATGTCATTGAGTCCAGAATAGTCAATTTAGCTAGGGATGATATAAAGAAGTTCAGGATTTGCAAGACGATAGGAATATGACTAGCCAGGGACAAGTTTTGAAAATCAAAAAAATTTGTATATATAAATAAATATATTTTGGAAAATATTTATTATATTTGAAAACTATATCTTATTAATCAAAAATAATTTTTAGATAGATACTTGAAAATATAGAAATTACATTTTTAGGTCAAACTATATTTTAGAAAATATGACAATAATTTTTAAGTCGAAAATTCTATCTAAAGTACCATAATAATATAACAATATATTTTAGACTTCTAACCCAAAAATAGATAGGCCCAAAGCTTAATATAATATTTATTAAATATAGTTTTTAGGTTAAAACTATATACCATAAATAATATAAATAACAATATATATATATATATTATATATATAATATATATATATATATATATATTATATATATATATATATTAATATATATATATATAACACACAACACACACATACATCTATATATATATATATCTATATATCTATTAGCGAAATCATGACAAGTAATAATAAATACTAATACCAGAATAATATTATGAAATAATAATTTTATTAGTAGTAATAAAAGTATGTATGTATACACATGTGTATACCCCCAAAATATACATACTTTATCACACTGATGTTTAGATAAAGTAATATAAAGAATAACAAAAAAATTTAAAAGAAACGGACAGCTGCTGTTCTTTGGATTATTGGAAAGAGCAAGTAAAGGGAAGGAATTCGATGAGCAGAGAGAAAACCCATTGAAAAGAGAATTTTGTTGTTCTCTTCCTTAAGGAGGACTTTATTAAGAAGAGCAGAAAAGGAAGAGTGGAGACTGACACTGTGTTTGGGAATATTTTGAGGAGGGAAAAAACTTTGAGAGAAAAGAAAATGGAGAAAGAAAATGAAGGTAAAAATATTTTTTCTTTACTTGTTTGGATGACCAAAAATAGAGGAAATTTTTTTAAAATAATATTTTTTTTCTGATGGATATAATTATCATTCAAATTGATTTTTTTTTCAAATCATAAATGAATCTAAATTTTTGAAGGATAGATGGTTAATTTATCCCACAATCCTCTCAACTCTCTTCATTTCCTCCACTTTTGGGAGAAAAACTTTTGAGTGGGGCCCGCATGAATTTTCCTCCCAAAATCCTCTCATTCATCTTCCATCCTCCTTTCCAAACACCAATACTTTTAATTTTCTACTCATTTTTACCTCAACATTTTTCTTCTCTCCATTTTTCCCTCTTCCCAAACAATACCTGAGAAAATGAGAGGGGAGGAAACGAAATTGAGAGATCGAGCTCGGTGGAGGAGAGAAAGGGGGAGGTGTTAGCCATGATATATCATGTTTTTGAATATGGCTAATCAATTAAGTTTAACATAATGACGTCACTAATATTCATGTAATCCCTATCATTGTTGCTACTTTATACTTAGCATTGTCCTAAATGTTCTATATTATATTGCTTGCTTATATCATACTGCATCATATTGGTTTTGTTCGTCTAACATGTACTTGCAGACAAGCAGTAAGTATGATAAACCAGGACATATGCAATGAATAAATTTGATGGTCCAAAGACGGCGTTATACAAGAAGATTTCTCTGAACCGCCCACGACCTACCGGGGCCTCGCATCGGGGGTTCCGCTGTTTATCTTTGGACGATTGCCGTCAAGGGAAAATGCGTCTTCAATGTCAGGAAAAAAGACGTCATCAAAAGGGCTATTGGTTTTCATATTTATTCTGTATTTTCTTTTTATTGAGTCTAGGAAAATGTTGAGATTGATCGGATCGGTACTGGCTTAGGTTTTTCTCAGTCCACAAACAAAATAAGCCTACCTACGTATCCCAAAAAATCCACAATTCCAAAAAGGCCCAAAACCTATGCAAATTTGGTTTATTCCTTACTGTTCTGAACCAGCAGAGCTCTGACCGAGTTCGGCCCGAGTTCGGTCTATTTAAATTCAAATATTTGTTTGCCTCCAAATCTGCATGCAAGTTCGTATATGCGAAATCCTAGCATCCGAACTCTGCCCGAACTCTGCTCGAGTTCGGTTTCCCAAAAATACTATAAATAGAGTTGAGATTACCATTCATTTCAACAATCCAATTTCATCTCTTCTCTTCTCTATCTAAAGGTTCTGAGCTTTTACTTTCATATCTAAGCCTTACGACTCTTAGCCAAGCCAGTACAGTTTCTATTTAATCTAGAGTTTGGTGTTGAAGAGTTGTACGAAGGTTGTATTCAGAAAACGTTCCAGTTTTCCAATTGCCTTCTGGAGCCGGTCGTGCGCTCGTCACCAAGCATGGTGTTGTGAAGTCGGTCGTACAATTATCGCCAAGCACGGTGTTCTAAGAGTTGCAAGCGCTCAGTTAAAGCTTGTGTCATAGTGGATTAAACATCGAGCAAGAGTACTCGAGACTGGATTAGTCCTCTCAGATGGATACCAGTATACATCGCTGGTGTCATGAGTTTGATCTCTCTATCTCTTGCTGTATTATTTACTGTCTCTTATTACTGTCTCTTATTTACTGTCTCTTATTTACTGCCATAGTTATTCTTAAATATTTTAATTGGTGATTATTTTCCGCTGCACACACACACTCTATTTACCCCCCCCCCCCCTCTAGAGGTGCTCAACGGTCCTACAGAAGGGAGAGCGAGAGGAAGGAAAAATGGATCTCACTTTCGGCGGCGCAACCGCGGAGGCAGCCGAGATCCGGATGTGACTGCACGAGGCCTAGGAACGACCAGGGCTCGGCGGTCTGTCACTCCCCATTTCCAGAATACGTATTTTAATACATGTACTGCTTGAATGTATTATTTAATATTTATCATAATTTATTCTGTATTTAATTCCTTAATTTACGCTAATTATTTTTCTGTATTTTTTTTTGTTTAGTTTTGCTTGGGTTCGGCTTGGGTTGGTTTGTTTTCGAATTTTTAATGGTTCATCATGAACCGAACCAACTCCCCACCTACCACATCTTCATTTAAAGCCAATTTCTCTCTCTTCATACTTCTTTCTCATTTCCTCTTTTCTTCCTTATAACTCTCTCCACCCACCAAGAGCTTAGCTAGTACATCTTGCTCCACATGAGAACCCATATTTTTATGGTTAATTTATCTTCCTCTCGTGATCCTAAGATAGTTTAGAACTTGGGATTTTGTATTTTGAAGTTTCATTTTTAGTAGATCTAGAAATTGCCATTTTCAGATTTTATGGGTTTTGATCTATCAAACTGCCTTATTTTCAAGTTTCGTTCGTTCCAGATTGTGAGATTTTTATACGCCATTATGACCGATGGAATCCCATTTTGGGCTTAGATTGAAAGTTTCATGAATTTGGAGTTCGGAAGTTCTCTACGCCCACGTTTTTACGTGTCCGCGTAATATCGAGCTCTACACCCACGATCATTCGTGTCAGCATGAATCTGGATACGCAAGTTACTCCGACTTGGCGTATTTCCTTACGCGTAATGCTAATTTTTACGCATACAAGTTCACGCGTAACGATTATTCTTACGCGTACAAGTTTATGCGTAACATCATTTTCTTTACGCGTATTGTTTTACGCGTAACAACATACAAGATTCATGCGTAAAACTCTGACTTTTTACGCGTACAAGATTCATGCATAAACCTTGACCCTTTACGGCACGTTTTACGCGTAACGTTTTTTACTCGTACTCCTCTGGCTTGGCGTAAGACGAGTTTTTACGAGCAACTTTATTCCTTTGTTTAGCGTGCTCCTTTACGCGTAAGCTTTTTCCTTCATGCGTAAACTTTCCTCACGCGTAAATTTCCCTTACGCATATTTCATTGGGTATACTCTTCTGGCTTGGCGTAATTCATTGAGCGTATCATTTGGCATACATGGCATCCCCTATTTTATCCTTAGGCCTTTTTGGCATAAACTCGATATGATCATGATATGATGCTAATATTTTAATACATATTGGGGTGTGGAATGTGCCCTGTGTCCCGATTGGTTTATAGATACCCAGTATGACTGGAACTTAACCCTGATAGTTATAGACTCGACCATATTAAATACTAGTTTGAATTTCATGCCTTGGTACGAATTGATATGATTGTTACCTTGACTAAATGATTGATCATGCATTCCTAGTTGGAACTATAGAGACCGGCTAGCGTCTTACTGAAACTGAATGAGACACGTTCATATTAACTATGAACCATTGCAATCGACTAGCCGATCCCGAACATTGGCATATGGATACGTGCAGACTTCAACTTATTTTCTACAGAAGCAACTGTGTACCTTACAATCAAGGCATGATTATTCTTTGGCTAGGTTGATTGTTACATTACGCATGTAAGACCTACAACCTAACCGTACGGGCATCATTGTAGAGTTGTGCATATCATACTTTGTACGAAAGTACTCATCCTGAATGACCATGATCTACGACAGGGATTTCAATATACATAGGGACTACTAAGTTAAATAAAATAATGATTGCATGGGAGAATAGATTCCCGAGTTCTTACATAACAGCCATCCTTGGGACAATAGTGCCCCGACATTCCGACTGGTTCCCACAGATACTGCAAATCTGCCAACGGGCAGGGAGCGGATTCTTATATTTATTTAATGTATATTGATAACGGGCGTCCCATTGGGACTCGTCTAATTCATGACTGGCGCAACTGATTATTGGGTAGACTAGCCTTGCTTGTACATAGTAAGAACAAAGGAATCCTTATTGCATATTTCCAGGATAACTTTGTCACGCCCAGAACCAGAATACTGGAGAGCGAGGGCGTACATAGCCAGCTACGTATATGAAATAGAATACATCTCAACTATCGGTCACGGCGTGTCTAAATATGAGGGTTTACTACAAGCCAACGGTCTCTTATGGTCAAGCCTATGTTCAATCTCAAGCAAGATATGATCACAAGATGTTTGACCACCAAATATACAATAAAAGGCGTCCCAAATATTACATATCAGCTGATCATGAATCTAGTCATACAAAATGCTGGGACTAGCAAGAGTTAAGTCATACTGATCAACCCTAGGATTTGTTAATCATGTTTACAGCCCGTAGGCAGACAGTAAGTAAAGTGCATCGAGCTAACAGGTGCTCGTCGGCTAAACGCCTCAAAAGAATAACTTTGCAATAGAGTGAGCGAAACAAATAGAAAACCCACTCGTAGCCCGGGGTCCTTCTAGTCGCCACCACGGGCTGGAGGTTCGGAAGATCCTCGGGAGCTGCTCTCGAAATCTGGCCACACAAAACCAGCTGGGTCAACACCAGGAAGAGCAAGTGCCACAAAGGAGGCCACGAAATAAGAACAAAGCCGCATATCAGAACATAAAAAAAGAAAGAAAGTACAAGTATTAAAGAGAACCACAGGACATAAACGACTAGGGACGTGGAACCATTCCGGGAGCCAGATTACAACCGTAAACCAAACAAGGACCGGGTTGTAATCCTTCGCCTGAATAGCAATCTGTCTATCCATTTATTGTTAGATAAGTAAAACAATCATGCTCAGGGGATCCAGATACAGGGACTAGACAAGGCTTAGACAGGGTAGACATCATTCATTCACAAGCGGCCAAGCAATTACTACGGGTTACTACCTTAACTAACTAGGGTCATCACAAGCCTAATTACTAACAAGATGCAATGAGAATTTTCCAGTCCCAAGCCCTGCAGACCATCCATTTATCCTTCCGCGGGTTGTGAGTATGGTTGGGTACATCGCCCCGGAGACGATATACCCTTAGGTGACTTAGAGGTGCAACACGTGCAGTGCGCTGGAAATGTGCTCTACTCGTCGGCAAGCTACAAGTCCAATTAAGAGCGCCCAGATAATAAGATTGTCTGTGACTGGAAATTCTCCATGAACTATAGTTAGATATAGTCATTAGCCTAATCTATGTTCAGTACGAATCCCTAACCATGGAAAACCAGGGAGTCACGTCCTAGACATAATGCAAGACAAGACAAGTAGTTGCACAAACAAGCAAGCAGGAACACCCACGGTGTCAAGTTGATTATACGAGTCAAGTTAGCCGTCGCAACAGCATCAAGATAAATCATTGGTCGGTACTTGTCAGGAGTGCGCCACGACGGGCCACTATCATGTCAGGTTGGTTATGTCAGGAGTGCACCACTACGGGTCACTGTCGTGTATGCTAGTTCCTTGTCATACTATACCATATACAATAGTCATTCCAAACATATTAAGTAAAATCAAGTTCATGACAAAAGGCGTAAGGATATAAAATGGGCACAAAATATCTAATAAAATATCAATATACAGGGCTATAGAAGAGCCATGCTTAAAGAAATAAAACCAAAACTCCAAGAGCCAATGGTTTGCGCAAGGGGTCAGGGGTTGGATTGCGCAGGGTGCCAGCTGCGCAGTGGTGCCAAGTGCGCAGGGGCACAGGGCGCAGGGACAGATGGCGCATGGGTCAAGTCGCAGGAGTCAAGTTCGCGGTAAGGCCAATGTGCAAGGGTGAGCTGCACAGGGGTCAGATTGCGCATGAGTGAAGTGTGGGATGGATGCGCATGAGCGGACTGCGCAGGAGTGAACTGCGCAGGGGTGGATTGCGCAGGAGCAGACTGCGCAGGAATGAACTGCGCAGGGGTTAAGCGCGCAGGAGCCGATGGCGCAGGTGGTTGCACAATCGGGCAGCGGCCAGGCTGTGCAGTCAGCGACCAACGCTAAAGAGCGCGGGGAGGCTGCGCGGTTCAGTGCTGTCGTAAAGAGCGCAGACTGTAGATCTTTTCTCCAGGACGAGAGGACGCTCAAGAACGCCAAAATTCCATTCTTCATATCTTGGTCAAATCAAAGCCAAATCTAGATTTTCAAAGGTCTAACTTGAGTAAAATTGAATTCTCTTCCACATGGAAGCATCAAAACCCACAAAAATCCAACCAAAATAGATCAAAACTATGTAAATCCAAAAATAGTATTAAAACCTAGATCTAGAACAATGGAGACTCCAATTCATAAAAATGTCAAGCACTAAGTTGATCACCATAGCCTAATCTAGCTAATGAACAAATAAAATGTGGTTCTCATGTGGTGGCAAGGTGCACTTGCCTATGGTGTTTGGTGTGTGAGGAGGAAGAAGAAAGAGATGAAGAAAATAAATGAAAGAGTTATGAGGAGAGAGAAAAAGGTTGGTAGGGTTTTAATGTGGGTTGGTTGTGTGTTGTTGGGG
>JANAVB010041774.1:60000-116943 GCA_029216955.1 Iris pallida | reverse complement strand
TTCTCCAAAATATGATAATAATCCTATAAAATAATATGTAACTATTTTTCCAAAATATTAATAGTAATAACAGTAATATAATAATAATAATAATAATAATAATAATAATAATAATATAATAATAATAATAGTTCTAATAATATTAATAATAATACTAAATAATGATACAAACAAAATATATACTGCTTCCTTTCCCAATCCTATACAGTAAGAGAGAGGTAGGAAGAAGGGGGGATTTTACCAGAGATGGCTTCGGCGGAAGGCGGCGGCGCGCTGAAGGGCGGAGCGGCTGGGTGCGGTCAGCGCCGGGTTTGGGCGGCGCACTGGGCGGGCGAGCCAGCGCTCACGCCGGCGGCCGGCGGTGATTTGGGCGGAGGACACAGCGGTTAGGGTTTCTCCATCGGCGGACTTCAGCGTGGTGCGACGGCGTGGGGCTAGAAGTCGGAGGGGCGGAGGCTCGGGCAGCAGAGATCGGTGGTGCGGGGACGACGCGAGGGGCGGGCATGCCGACGACGGCGGTAGATTCAGGTAGGAATTTCCCCTTTCCTGGTGGTGATGGGTCGGATGTGGTTGGTGGTAGCGCAATATTGTGTGGATGATATCGAGGTGAGGTTTGGTGGTGTTGGGTTATGGTTGTGTAGGCGGTGGTGTAGAAAGAGATTTGGGTCGCCAGAACAGATGGATGTACAGTGGTAGCGCTGGGGTGTTGACGGCCACGTGGTGGTCTTGGTTGTTACGGGAATGATGGTGATGATGAAGGGGCTGAAGTAGTGGGGTGGTCGGGATGCTGGCAGCAGTCGCCCATGGTGGTGGCGAGGATGAGGTCTTGGTCGGGTGGAGGTGTACGAGATGGAAGTCGGGGACAGTGATGACAGTGTTTGGCCGTGGGGGTGGTGATGATGATGCTGTGGCTGGTTGGAAAGGGAACGGCGAGGCCAGGTTGAATTCTGATAAAGATGGTCGGAATTGGCTCGGCAAGGGGGCCAAAGCAAAACAGGGGGCAGGGTTTAGGATTAGGATTTGGAATAGGGATTTGCTGGTGGTGGAGGGCTGCTGTGGATGGTTTTCGTGTCCTGTGTGACACAAAATAACGGGGGATGGTGTCCGGGACTGTGGACATGGGGACAATGTATTTGTATGGTGGGGATATAGTAGATGGGCGGCACTGACACGATGCACAATCGGATGGTAATTAATTTATAGATGAGTACCTCTCCTTATATAGGAGGTGGGAATTCCCAGTTGGATAGGGATTGGGAGATTTAAATTCCCCATAGATAATATCATATTAAATTAAATTCGATTTAAACTTTAAATCGTTCAAATCCAAATCAAGCATAAATAAAACCTTCACTCATTAATTCGAATTCAAATGAAATCTTTTCTAATTTAAATTAGCATATTTAATCAAATATTAAAATCAACAAAATCTCAAATATATTTTCATAATTAAATAAATATAGAAATAATTAATTTTAAAAATCACGATAAATACTTAAATATTAAATCATAAAATAGCTTTATAATAACAAAAATATTTTAAATAACAACTTTCAAATTTTGCAAAATATTTGGAATATATTTCATATAAACCACAATTTCAAATCACTACTTATTTTTGAACGACGAACAAAATAACTTTTTTTTAAATAAAAAGATTTGTCACATTTATTTGAACATGTACTTTCCTATAAATTTTTTAATAAAAATGTTTTTCTAGAACATGTACCTCGACACATATTCGCACTCGTCGAGCAAATACGAAACGTAAATTTTGCACGCTATGCAAGTACAAAAAATGCAACTCGTATGCGACGTGCAGATACTAAGTACAAAATAAATACAAAAAAAATATTTTTTAAAAAAAAATTGTAGTAGAAATTTAGGGGGTTTACATCCTACCCAACTTAAAAGAATTTCGCCCTCGAAATTTAGGGATAATTAGGATAGGTAGGCTTAAGGAGATAGAAGCAGTTTAATCGATAAGAATTTGATTCATATTGAACAAAAGCAATCAATTGTTTGACGAGAAAGAAACGATATTTCAACGGCAGTAAGTCATTCATTAGGACAAGACAATTCAATAGTTCTAATACGATCATGTGTATGACAACCCCTTAGTGTATATAATCCATCATTCATTATCATTTGTGCAAGCTCCCAAATAGGTAATAGTTTTCAATATAAATTTGATCACTAGATCAGTATCCCCGATTCAAACTTTCAGTGCACGTTTTTGTATCGTTAAAATCTCAAATCGTCCTTACCAATTAGTCATATTAACCTTTCTCACTTTGTTTTGTCCGCAAGTTTATATTCCATCTTTATCTTCTTCTTTAATTACTTCGATCATTTACCTCACATTTTTTTTTTGAATTCCAAAATGCATATATCTAATTCTGATGTTTCACAAGGAGAATTCAACAAGTTCAACTCCAATGAATCTCTAATATACCTTCCCAACATATCTATAAATATAATTTTTTTCCTCAAAATAGATTTCCTCGTTACTAATCTCTTCTAAGAGTAGGTAATCGATATTTAGTAAAAAATGAATCAACATTCTTTGTAGAAAATTTGTACTTACCCCAAAATAAAATATCCCTTCAATATTTGTGGATCATATCTTCATAACACCATCATAATTGAAATTTTTTCTCAACCTTTTAATCCATTAGTGAAGATCAATTCAATCTTACTTCAATATAAAATTATGTCTAAATATTAAAATTTGATAAGTCCAACTTCCAATTTAAATAATCTCTAATACTCTTCTTCCTACATATTTTCTTTCAAGCAAATTTCCCCATGCAAAATTTTCCTTTAAAATAAATTTTCTTCACTCAATTAGTCAAGAGTAAATTCAATCTCACCTTAATATGACCTTTATATTTACAATCATCCCATAGTTAAATTTTTGATCATTAAGGATTTAAGAAATTACATTCTTTTAAATTCTTCAAACACTCTATTTATCTTCTCATAAAATAAAGACTCAATTTGTCAAACAAGATTCTATTCTACCTTTATCAAAAATATACTTCGTCTCATAGGTTTACCGCAAAATTTCACTTATGCATGCTCAATCATCTTATTCAGCTTTACTACTTTTCTCTAGGGATTTTCTAATCTAACCTCTCTCAACCAAATGATGTCATGATCAAATTCATCTTCGAGCAAGGAAATCATAACATGAGCAAAATTGCATAAACCATAGAGGAATCAAGGTGAAATATGACGAGCAATTTAGTGAGAAGGAGAAGAGTAAGGGTTGCTAATATCACACGAAAAGTAAAAGTTGTTATTGGTCGGAGTAAATCAAGATAAGGCACAAAAATAAAAGGACAAGGGTTAAGCAATCGAGTTAACACATAAGTTATGCATAATAAGAAATTATGTCGATCAATCATATATTGGGTCGAAAGATTTGAGTCAAGATTTGGTCTTTAGATGAAGTCAGAAAGGACAATATTATCATGGTAGGGTTCACAGCTAGCCATTTTGACTCGAAAGTCGTATCATAAAAATAGAGTACAAAGGGACGTGTTTTAATAGGACATGATATACCTACATGAAGGTGAGCTCGTCTAGGTCTTGTGTGAAATTTGTTGGAAGGAAAAGTC
This sequence comes from Iris pallida, assembly GCA_029216955.1. Classification (NCBI taxonomy): domain Eukaryota; kingdom Viridiplantae; phylum Streptophyta; class Magnoliopsida; order Asparagales; family Iridaceae; genus Iris; species Iris pallida. The sequence goes on along the minus strand of JANAVB010041774.1, from coordinate 113,320 downwards.
TAGTGTGGTGCTCCAAATATCAAAGTCACGATAGGGAACATCAAATAATCAAAATAGAAAGTGGGTTTTCATAAGGTACACTACAACAGATATGGGATACGATAGCGTGCTCAGAACGCTATAGAATGCCTATTATAGCGTATATGGTCCGCTATAAATGCCCCCACTTAATTGCCCCATGTACAAGAATGCTATAAAGTTATAGCGTTCATAAACGCTATTGATGGATTATAGCGTTCCATGGCGCTATAGACAGGTTATAGCATTTATGAGCGCTGTACAAGTCTTATAGCATATAAGAACGCTATAGGTAAGTAATGCATTCATGACGCTATTTAGTTATTATAGCGTCCATGAACGCTATAGACTTGTTATAGCAGTGACAAATGTGTTTCATTAAAATTTTTGATTGCAAATTTCAATACAAACAGAACAGTGTTACAATATAGGACTTAGATGTAGTCCTAGGAGTACACTTTTATTTATCTGGGTCCCTTGTGCCGATGGAGTGAGTGGTAATGCGTTGACTATTAACGATCTGACAACGGTTATCGGTTCTCTGAAGGTCTGGATTGCTCTGGATGCTGGAGCTTGCTGAGAGGAGGAAGACGTTGAGTGTCTGTATCTACCTCTCTCGTGGTGCGAAGTCTCTGTGTGTTTGTTGTGTAGGTAGGTGTGTGTGTAAGAAGAAATGATCCCTCTATTTATAGTTTTGTAGGCTGGCTGCTCATGCGCATATAGGATGCGCCTGTACGCGGGGACGCCACGTGTTGATTGCTGATGGAGGCGCATGAACGATGCGTCCTGATTGAGGGGTTGAATTTTTCATACTATTGTTGTGAGCCGGACGTAGCAGAGAAGAAGATCTTTCTGTTGCTGAGATCTTGGATGAGTTGAGTCAAAGGACACGTGTCGTCGACCATGGCTCGGAGATCTCTGATTTGGTAGGGAATGATCTGGTAGGATGCGCCTAGGATTGGGCGCATGAGAGACTTTGGCTCGTAACCTTTAGGAGTCACGAACCATTCTGGGCGCATGGCTTTCGAGGTGCATGCAGTGCTTCAGTAGTGACGTTACTCTTGTCTTTTGGGATCAGAGAGAAGTCTGAGGTGCATGGCCTTTGAGGCGCATACAGAGCTCTAATGATGACTTTCCTTCTGTCTTTTGGGATCAGAGAGGAGTCTGAAGCATGGCTTTTGAGGCGCATGCGAATTTGAGCGCATGGCTGCGGAGGCGCATGCGAGATGGTTGGGTGGCCACGTGGCAGTAGCCGTCGGAGGAAAGTAATGATGACGCTGACATTGGCGATGCTTCGTCTTCTAAAAAAGCTGCCGACTGTTCAGACTTTGGGAAGCGTGCTGCCAACTCTGTCAGTTCAGCATTTAATATTTGCGACATTCGATGGACAGCCGAGTGGGCACGTCGATTGGCGTTCCACTAGGCGTATAGGGGTAGATGAGGGCGCATCCCTGTGATGCTCTTGATGCTGAAAGGCGCATCTGTGTGATGCGCTTGATATTGAAGGGCGCGTCTGTGTGATGTGCGGTCTGGCCGGCGCATCCGCTTCGTGACACGTCTTTAATGGTGCGACTGTTACGTTCTTCGAGTGCTTTAAATAGCAGTTTTGACTTAGCTGAATTCAAAGCGTCCGGTTCATCCATTTAATACAAATTATTGTACGAATTCGGAGAGCCATCCACTTGGCGCATGGGTTTGATTTGCCCGGCCTATAAATAGTGGCATGGAGAGAGGGTTTGCTTCTCGTTCTCTACGTCTTTCCGACATGAACTTGTGTACTCGAATGCATTCTGTTGACGAGATGCTCCCGAGGGTGAAGATGCGACGCAGTATCTTCGTTGATGCACTTGAAGGTGACTGTTACATCCAAAAGTCAGAGTCGAGGGCTTCCGAGGCAGGCGGAAGGTGCCTGTTGCATCCAAAGATAGGGATGCTCGAGCCTCGTCTTCGTTGTGCAGGAAGAGCCGTAGATCGGAATTACGGTGCTGCGGCTTTGGTGGCTCTTTCTTCCTTCAAAATGGGTGTAGCCCATTCTGGTTGTGTCGAAAGCTGCTCCTTTAGCCGAAGTTTCGATCACGGTCTTCCTTGGCCTTTGGAGGCTCTTTCAAAGCCTCCCCTGGCCATAGGTTGGCTTGTGGTTCTTTTTCCTTCTTGGCTAGAGGTTGATTGCCACCCTCGTTCTGCTCAATAAATGCTTCATTAGTCGAAGCATTTAGACGCGATGAGCCTGGCTGGAAGAGCGGCACATAACTGGGCTGCTGAAGGGATGCACATAACTGAGCTGCCAAAGGGATGCTCATAACTGAGGATGTACATAACTGAGCTGCTGAAAAGGATGCGCCTTGCTGAGGGCGCATGGTGGGATGCGCCTGGCTGAGGGCGCATGTTGATTGCTGCGCCTACTTGAGGGCGCATGTTGGCTGCTGGCTGTAGACTTTAGGATCTTTTTTTGTAGAAATTCTCCTTTGTACAGTCTTTCTTAGACATGTAATAGACTTTTATATGTTAAATAAAAAGTCCTCTTTCAATGTCTATATTTGTTGCTTTTTGCTGTAAGGTATTTTTGTCTAAGCTCTGGCGCATGTAGTCTGACGCATAGACTTTTGGCTCTGAAATTCCATGCTTCTACAAAATGCTATAGAGTTTACATAGCATTTACGAACGCTATAGTTTCATAATAACGTTTGAATAGCTATTCAATGCAAATTGGTTTCTATAGCGTTTCTTTCGTGATATTATTGTGCACCCATATCATATCAGAATGCTATTGCAGAATGCATTAGTATAAAGAAATAATTCACATTAGAATAGTATTGCAGCACATCAAAATAGTATTACAGACATACAGAATGCCACAGATATCTATTGATATATACACAAAATAAGGTATTCAAAAATTTAAATGCTTCTCGACGAATAAATCATAGAATGAATTCTGAACACAAGTAAATTCATTAATTTCACTGTCAAGAACATTCAAAATCCTTCATAATTTCTCCAAACTTAAACATTAACAGCGTAGTCAGCATTTAATTATTTCCATACATATATCCAAAATGTTGTATATCCAAAATTTAGCTCGAACCCTTCGAGCCTATCCACAACCAAAGCTCCTCAGAAATCCTCTTACTTCATCCATCCTACAAAATACAGGGGGAAACATTAGTATTCCTGATTAATAAATAAGCAGTTGAATTTATGAGTTAGCTATCAATAGAAAATTACCTAAAATGATACTGAAAACATAATACTAAAATGAACCAGACAACCAGTTGCTTGTTGAATTCTTGAAGGAACAATACAAGATTGAGTTTTTAACAGGGTTACGATAACTGAACTGAACATTTCCTAAAAGAATGTAAACTTGATCTTTCAGCTTCTGTACAACCTCCAACTCGACTGATAGATCCTTCCCACATGTCACCACTATTCTAAATTAAGCACATATGAATCAACAAAATATATTTGAATAAATAGTACCATTGAAATTCAGGTGTGTGGTTTGTGGTCAAATTAGAAGATATAAGTTCTATTTGGAAGGATCCATAATTTGTCTCATATCAAGAGATACATGATGAAGAGTTAGGCATTTTGGGGGTCATCTAAATGGAGGGCTGCATAAAAGGACAGAACTGAGTGCAGTTATCAGATAGAAACAGTACTTGCAATGCATATGTTAGACGAATATTTTCCTCAATTATATCTTGTCTGTAGGACAGAGCCTTTGATGCAGCGTCCACTAAGCTTGTTGCTGCTGATCAAATGCCTGAAAAAAAGATTTATTAGAAGATCTTCTGCAGTATCTAAAAAATTGCCAAGATTTATACATCCATATGGTAAACTACGATACAGTCATATGCTGCACCAGCTAAACAGCCAACAAATACTCTAGTAAAAAGAGCATCATTTAGTTGAAGTTGATCAGTCATTACTTCAAAGTGATTGAGGTATTGACTTGGAGACGTGCTGCCATCAAACAACATAATAGTAGGGGGTTTGTATTTAGGAGAAATTGGACCTCTTTATATTCTATAGGATAGGGCTATTTGATTCCAAGCTTCTGCATGCCATCCTTCTGTTTAAAAGCTTTAAATTGAGTACGTAAAAGTTTTACAGCCTCATTGGTATCTCTCGTTAATTGTTGAGTAGTGGATTGATTCAATGGGTTAGGAGGAGGTACTGCATGATAAGTACCATCCAGCACCGGATTGACTTAGAATTTCCTGCGCAGGAATAGAAGCGGTGTGAGGAAATTGTACCCCTAGATCAATATTGGTGGAAACTGATATTGTCACAGGTTCTTGAGTGGGAATCAGATTCATGACCGATGGAACTGTATGTTGTGCCATAATCAGCATGCCTGCCACCATCATCTCAGCCGTGTTCTTCAAACTAGCCTCCAAAGCAACAATTCTCTGCTCTTGACTGGAAGAAGTAGAAGTATCTTGATCTTCTGTGAAGGCATAAGCAGTCACTTCTCTAGCCCTTGAAGACGAGCTAGTGAAAGAATGGCCCTTTCAGAACTTTCACTGTCAGCATCAAAGTCACATAAAGAACTACCCCCAGAATAAGTGATAGGGATATCTTTTTGACTAAAGGAATCTTGATTTGAATCAAGAAGATTACTTTGACCGATTGTGTCTTAGTCGGAAGGAAGATTCCTTTGGCCGATTATTTCTCGGCTTCTTGATCTAGTATATTGATATACTCTTTAATTGGATTCATGAATCCGATATAAGTATTGCTGATTAGGATTGCGGGATGCATTACGTCTTGGACATTTTCTACCCCTAGTGCTTCAAGATGTCATGTTGACAGAGCAAAGAGTAATTCATCTTCATCCACTAGGATTGGTTCAGGAGTTTGAACATAATTCAAACAGTCAAAGATGGACCGCTTGGCTGACTGACAACCATTTGATAACAACTTTATGATAGTGGTTGCAATGATGTTCTTGTTGTTGGACCATCGCGGGACGGATGGATTTGCAACCTTCCGCTTCTATAGTAAGAGTTCACAGAGGTCACTAACAGGACGAGAAGAAGTTGCAGGAACGTAGTCCTTGATGATATTCGGGATATGATTCATGTTCCTGAGGTATCCTGTAACTTGAGTGTACAAGGACGTGCTAAGCTGTTTAGCATAAGTCACATGATCTTTCACCTCAGCATTCTTTCTCTGGTACAAGTTAGCAATTGGTGGCAGTTGTGCTTGATACATCTTATGATTTTCTGACGTTGAGCCTAATTGTCACCTGTTGATATAGGTGCACAAGTCTGACATAGGAGCTACTTGTGCATCTACTTGAGATACTAGTAGTTTGTCCCGTCGGGATCTTAAAATACATAACGTTGGTAGATCCTGTCCTGATCTCTTTGGAGTATACATAATGCCCTTTTGCAGGGAAGGTTTATTCTGAATAGAACCCATCTTCTGACAGATTTGGTTGTCTCTGTTAAGGAGAGCAGTACTTTCCATCCAGTCAACGACTCTAGCAGAATGAGAAAAGCTAAAGAGCGTTTTTCTTGATTTAGTGGCTTCTCACTAAATTTCTGGTTTGGTGACAAAGAGGGAGTCACTAAACAGTCCTTCTCTTTACATTGCACTAGTGCAGAAGCATGTGCAGGTTGTGCCAGAGTAGGAACACGCGCAAGTTGTACCGAAGAAGAAAAGGCCAAAGGGCGCTTTCCTTTATTTTGGACAGCGGTGTGTCGAGACAGACTCTCCTTCGATTTAGGGTCAGAGAAGTAGAAGGATTAGCCAAAAGGTTGTTTCCCTTAGGTTACGCCAAAGCAGTGATGAGCACAAGTTGTACAGAAGCAAGAACAGGTACAGGTTGTGCCAGGGAAGAGAAGGCCAAGGGGAACTTTCCCTTATTTTGGACAACAGTGTGTCGAGACAGAGTCTCCTTTGATTTTAGAATCAGAGAAGTAGAGGGATTAGCCAAAAGACTGTTTCCTTTAGGTTGCGCCAAAGCAGTGAAGGGCGCAAGTTGTGCCGAGGCAGGAGATTGTACCGCCGAGGACTTAGGAGTCCAAACAGAGCGCGTCTTGCTCTTAATAGCAGCAGCATGCGCTTGGCACCCCAACATTGATCATGGTCTCATAGGCTGTCTGGTCGACATGAACGACCAGGGTCTTCTGCGTCTTGCCGATTGATACGGTATCACATTGAGTTGTCACTTTTTTGTTGGAGGAGAAAGTCGTCCCCAGCAGAGTCGCCATTTTATTTACAAAGAACAAAAAGTTTTATTACAAACTAAAAAAGAGTACAGGAGTACAATTAATTTTTGGAAGTACAACTATAGGAATCTGATCAGAAGACGATCACTTTATCCCTTGGACGATGTGATATCGAAGACATGAGCCTCTTGAGGATGCAATATCACTTTTGTAGGAGATTATGATCACTCTTGATGCTTTGAGATTGATTTGAAACTCTATTTATAGAGTTCTTGAAATAACTGTTTAGCTATTCGGATTACGCGCGCTTCAGGTTGTGCGCCTCCTGTTCACTTGCACAAACAGTTGCACGAACTACTGTGAATGTATGGCATCGTTTGATTGAGATGCACATGGTCTTGAGCAGTATAGTAGGCACGTTCTTCGAAGTTAGTGGTGTACGCTACGTCACTCTGTCCTGAACACCATTTGATCACCTTGCGTGTGTTTATCAGGTTGCGCGTGGGCGCAACATAACAACCTGCACGAGCGGTTTGCACCAACTGCTGTAGACGCGTGGCATCATTTGATTGAGATGTGCGTGGCCGTGGGCAGTGTAGTGGGCATGCTCTGTGAAGTTGATGGATTGCACGCCACGTCACCCTATTTTTAAAATAAGAGTTGATCAAGCAGCGCCAATTTGTCAGGCTGCACATAGGCTCAACTCAATGATTGGCTCCTTTGACTAGGTCTTCTGTGCTGTGCTGATTAATCCTCGTGCCATACACTGACTTGCACGAACCAGCTGTCAGCATTAATTACATGTTGACAAAATCTTCTCGAGTGTCGTGTTGCGCAGGATTTGAATGGATTTTCTTAATCTCCGTGCTGTCTGTTGTTAGATAATGATGATGCCATTACAGCTTCTCGAGGAAGTGCGCCACGTGGCTCTCGCGCAACCTGACTTCAGTGCAACCTGACGTTGGCACAGCCTGATGCTGCGCAACTTGATTGTTTTGGCACAATATAATTTTTTAACGCCATCTGATGATTTGAACACCTTAATGGGTGGCGCAGTTTAATTTTTAGCCTCTACACAAATAGAGACTTATCACAGCTTTTATATAAATACTATCAACATATTACTAGCAAAATAGTTTTAAATCAAAAATAATATTCATAGCAAATTAGTTTTAAACATAAATACTAGTGACATATTTTAATATAGGAAAATAATATTTAGTAAACTTTATTAGCAAAATATTATGTAGATACTAGCAACAATCCTCAATAGAATATATAGCAAAATTATTAGATAATAACTTTAGTAAAATTTTGAAGTAATATTTGAAAACAGTTATTAGACTTAATACTTAATTTTTGAAAAATTCATTTTAGTTAGATAAAACACTATATTGTTATTTATAGATTTCCTAACCCAAATTTGATTAAATAGATTTAAAATCCACTTCTAAACTTATTTATAAAAATACTTGTTAATAATTATATATAATATATATAGTATAAAAGTTAATGTATATGTATATATTAATAAATACGCATATCTAATTACACTACATTATATATATAGGCCTTCCCTCAAAAGAAAATAGTGTACAAAGATGTACACAGCCAGAATAACAATTAAATCAACTAAATCCTAGGCCTCAGTAATGGTCAGCCCAAAATAATAAGACAACACATTTTTGTTAAAAAGAATCTAGATTGGGCTCGAATCCAGCCCGATTTTATGGCCCAAACCAATATTAGGGTTTAAAGCCTTAATCCTCTCTCCACAGGAGAGAGAAACCAAAACTCACGATATTAGGAAGAAGAAAGAGGAAGCAGTCGCTCTTCTTCATAGAAAAAGAGAAGAAAAGAGGGGGAGAGAGAATCAGAGGGAGAGGAAGAGGAAGAAAGTTAGTCGGTGGCTCACCATCGGTGCGCAGAGAGACATATGCGGTGTCGGATACCGGAGATGGCGGCGCTCGCATCGAAAAGAAGCGATCGTGGTCGCCGACTTGGGGCAACGACAGATCTGGCCGGAGGAAGAAGCTTCTGCAGAGGAGACACGACGCATAGATTATTGGCTGGGTCAGGCATGGCATAGTATCAGTGTAGTCATCAGCACTCGAGCACACTAAAGGATGACTGCAGATCTGATAAGATCTGTCAGATTTAGTTCGTCCAGGACACAGGGACGGTCGCTGCGGAGGAGATAAGTAGGAAAAACTGGACGCAATGGCAGTGAAACTGGTCGAGAGGTGGTGCTGTGCCGCGGCTGGTGGCTGGAGGCGGCGAGGTCGGGACTAGACAAGACGCAACGCGACGTATGTAGGTGAGCCGATCTGAACTCTGGTGGCGGTGACTGGATGGTGGCCTGTGGTGGAGTTAGGTCGATGGCTGATCTGGTATGAGCAGCCAGAGAAATTGGGGATAGCTTGCCAGTCGGTGGAGTGAGAAGTGGTTGTGGGGGTGATGGTGATAGGGAGCTAGGTTAGGGTTATGGAGAGATGGTGCAGGTGGTGGCATTCTGTAGATGGACATAGTTGAACGGTTAGGAGGTTGTGGTCTGACATTGGGCGATTAGGGGCGGCCGGGATCGGCCTTGAGTGGTGGAGGCAGTGGTGGTGGCAAATTGTCAAGCTATGGTGGGGTGGGCGATGCACGATGGAGGAGACAGTGGAGTGGGTGGCCGACTCGAGTTGGGGATGGGGTAGCGCTAGCGGCGTGATGGGCTGCTGCATGTCGAAGAAGAGGCAGGGAGGAAGAGAGTAGTGGTCGGAGAGATCACCAGAGTGCGGCCAAACACGACGGCGCACGACCATCGGAGGTGGAGCTCGGCCAGAGTAGAAGAAAGAGAGAGAGAGAGAAAGTAAGAGTAAAAATTAATTGTAAGAAATATTAGGGAGTCACCAATATTTCACGTAGGAGTATAGAGTGCTCCACAAGTCAATGGCATCCTATGTAATTTGTGATAGATCTAGGGGCATAATGAAAAAGCCTAACTAACCATAACTAACCACTAACTAATCATTAGCTAAGTACTAACCAATTCTATTGATAGCTTAATAAATCACTATACTGATTTAACAATTAACTATGAACCCAAAAGCTTAGTAGAATTATAGAGGAAATTAATATCGGCCCACAATCTGGACCCACGACTTGGTAGGCTAAACTAGCCCACAATTCAAGTCTCATCTTGGTAGGCTAAAATAAATTAGAATTAAAGCTAAAATGGACTTTAGCCCAATACGAAAGAAAAGTTAAATAACTTATTAGTGTAAACTATAATATTTAAAATAAAAGAATATTTATTTACCAATACCATTTTAACAATCGTTTCTTAAGGAAATTTTTATAATTTAAAATTAAAAAATGGGCAAGAAGTTTATAATTTTGAAATGTGGAAAATAGGGGTTATACTTACCGTCTTTTAACATACCCAGAATTAGGCACAAATGGTAAGTTGAGATAACAAACACCATAAGAGGTATTATGGACGTGGTGGTGTAGAGTCAATTGGTACTCAGAGGTAATATGAACATGGTAAATATCGAATCCCGTTAAAGATATCTTACTCAAGGTTATGCGAACGTTGTATGAAAAAAAACCTGTAGGAGCACATGAGACAATTCAGAGGTGATATGGATGTGAATGTCTTCTGTTGCGAGTATAGGGATATAGAGGTTGATAGGTGAGAATGTTTACTCGAAGGTAATATGGACATGGTAAACATATGATTTGTTTAGAGACATCTTACCCAGAGGTTATATGAACATGGTAAGACAAAAATCTGCATGGACGTAGAAGACAATTCAGAGGGGATATGGACATGATTGTTCTCTATTGGAGAAAATTATAAGGGAATGTCCTAGAGCGACTGGGCTCCGAGGTCATGTTTACTTGCTTGGGGATAATGACAACTGGATAGTTCAGAGGTAACATGGACGTGAACTATGACCTTTGTTAAGAAGAACTTTTACGACCCGACTGGGGATAACAAACATGAGGCATTTTGGGGAAACTGGGCCTCGTTGCATGTTTTATTTTTGCTGGAAATGGAATACAGTATAAAATCCTATATTTTTAGTTAACTCAGTTGGGGATAGGAAAGTACATGCTAGGACTAGACGTAGTACTTTGTGAGGAACTTGTCGTTGATCGACATCATCAGTAGGTCACAAAGTGGAGATTATGTTGATTACTGCTTAGTGGTGGACTTGCTACCCATGGTGTACCTAAGACTAGGTACGGGCAACAAGGCAAGGTTTTAGGGTTTAGTGGACTTGATATCCATGGCATACCTAAGACTAGGTACGGATAACAAGGTAAAATCTTAAAATACTATCAGGACCACATGAGTGTAATAGCGGAATGAGGAAATGTCTTGCTCAGAGGTGATATGGATATGGCAAGTAATTTGGGAGTCATGTAGACATATCAAAAGTGAAAGGTATTTGCTCAGAGGTAATATGGACATGGCAAATAGGTTACCTCAGGTCTAGCTGGGGACTAGAGATAAGAAATTCCATGGAGCAACTGGACTCTTAGGAATAGGTTTGTTTGTTGGTTGTTGGGGGGGAATTAGTTTAGAGGTATTATGGACGTGAACTATAGTTATTTCCCGTTGGGAAAGGAGGTTTGTGGTGAGAGTATCTTCGATCCGACTGGGGATTGAAGATGGGAGGTCTCCAAGGCGACTAGGCCTCAAAGACGAGTTGAAAGGATTTTTATTTTTGTGGGTCGTAGAGGTGTCACTGTTATGTTGAGGTTGTTTCCATTTGTCATTAAGAGTAGAAAGTTTATCCCCCAAGCGGGCCTCTCTAGCGTTTATTTCGGCATTATCGATACTAATAATAAATGTCGTCCACTCTATGCACTGAGTGGAGTTGGTCCACAGCTTAATTTCTGGCAGCATATTCTTTCGACATGCGTCCATCAATACTGGCTCGGGAGTGTCAAAAGGTAGTCTCAACGATGCCTGACGGAAGTGCTCAATATAGGCACAGACCGATTCTTTTCCTTTTGGGTGATATCCATGAGTGAGGACATTGTCATATCCATTCCCTTCATAAAATCGGAAGAGGAACAACCGCTTGAGATCGTCGAAGGGAAATGAGTTGTCAGGGAGGCTGTAGAACCTTTCATACGCCACCTCCTGCAATGACCTAATAAAGAGATTATGAGCAGGGCATCGTCCTTCGGTAGATGCCCCGTCATAGAGCCAAAATACGTCAAGAATCGACGGAGGATTCTTTTCTGTCGAACGAAGTTAACTTCTGTGGTTTATACTTGGGTAGATAAACCACATTGTTCTACTCGGGAGGGTATGGTTGCCGAATCCTAGTTTTTGGAGAGCCTTCCACTTGTCCTTAGCATCAAAGCGAGCCTATAACTCCCTGAGAGCTTCATATATGTCATCTGACATTGGCGGCAGGGGCAGGACTGCATATTATATGTTTTTAGTTGTTAGTGGAACCTGAGAGGGTGCATTAGACTCTTCTTTTGTCCCCAGGTCCTGGTTCATTGGAGCAGAGGCCCTTAGAGGCAACTTCCTTTCACTCCAAGATGACCTAGGTCAAAGCTTGCATGGATTCACTTAACGTGTGGAGACCTACCTCGAGGGCCTTTATACATTACTGATGGTTTGACCCATCACTGCTTCCTAGGTTACCTCCTGTCATGTACACTGACATCAAATGAGAGAAAGTAGACAGCGAGGTGGACCTCTCGCTCTCTGGTTCGGACACTTGAGCTTTGCTGTCCTGAAGGAAGATATGCAGATTGATATCGTCTTTAAAATCTAAGGGGTAACTACCCCACCTGTGGATAACCTACACCCCTAGAGGCATCAGTATCGGTCCCATGTGAAACCTCGTCTGGTTGAAATGATGAGTTACCATGGAATGTCAGGGATTTACTACCCCCAGCCTGTACTGTCGATAAAATAATAGTCTCCCCGATGGAAGATTTGGTCTTCGATCGGGTGTATTGGAACATACTGGTGTCAGTTACAACTAGCTTGCTTCCTTAGGGTTGGCTTTTTGATACGTTAGTCGAGGCCTGAGGGTTCTTGGAATTTTTCTTTAGAGAAGGTGAGTTCCATGTAGCACGGCACGAGGCAACACGAAGTTCATCCTCGTCTTCTATCGGCACCCTCTTTTCGAAGCGCTGTCGGATGGGAGCTGTTGGCTTCAATCATTAGAAAATAGATAGTCTTGCTAGTAGAGATGTTGCTGCCATGTTACAACAACAGTTGATGATAATGTTAGCACAAGTATGGCCTGGAATAGGCACATTGTCTGTAACAATGTCTCTCCTAGTTTACGTTTGTGATTAATACGTTACGCAAATCATATGGAGAGAGATTCATATTTATACCCACTTAATGCGCACAGTCGAGCTGCGTGCATGGGTGTATATAGAATGATGCGCTTCCTGCCCTAATTCTTGTGCATGAGATATACTTAGGTCATCGGTGGGAGGCTATTTGTAAGGCAGACCCAATTCATGCGCGTACCGAGCTGAGCGCATGAGTCTGTCATCACAATGCTTGCCCTTTGGCTTGGTTCCTATGCATAAGATGTGCCCAAATTACAGAAGAACTTTAAGAACTGACCCAATCTTGGCACAGTAGCACCTGAGTCAGTCCTATACAGCTTTCCATCAACTGTGCATATTACTGCCAACGCATGCTTCTGGCTTGCTGCCGGCGTAGCACGTTAAGCGTGCATGACGCGTGCTGCCTTGGACTTCTTCATACTAGCCCATGAAAGGGCATAGTACTCAGAATCCAAATATTCCTTGACATGTGGGCATACAATTTTGTAAAAGACAGAGGACCTTCCCTATGCTATAGGCGTCGTGCACGGGAGAGGGGCGACGCCATTCATCTTGCGTTGCACCTTCGCTTGGGAACGCGCAGATTGGGGATGGCAGCCTGCGCAGCGCTTCCCAGACCCATCCGCCAACTGAGGGGCATCAATGATAGGTGTGTAGGCACATTGAGTGCATCTAAATCCTGAGATGTGTAATGCCGCAGTCCTAAAATACGTAGGACTAGGTACATAAATATGACAGACGTATAATAAATATACGTAAACTGTAAATACAGTATAATCATGACTAACTAATCTCATCGATAGATATAAAGAATAAAGATTTTATAAAAATCAAATATGAATTATCATTGTACAAGTAGGTTGGGTGGAGACAAATCCACTACCAAGCAATGAGAAGTAATAAATGAAAAGAATTCGTTAAAAGTAGCAAAGGACGATTCAAGAGCAAGTCATCTTCGATAGAAAAGAGAAGACCATGATCTTGGCTAGAACTTTTGCAGGAAGTCAAGAAAACACACACATAGAGAGATCAATATGTCCTCAGAAGGACGTAACAAGATACAAAAAGTTATGCCGTATAAACTGAATATAAAATATGTCACAAAATTACAAGTAAAAGTAAATGTTCCAAATCATAACAAGGCTCAATATCCCAACATCAAAACAGTAGAATATCTATACAACCAAACAAGGACAAGAGATGACACACTATTATGTGATATGACACTATCCCATGCTATGATTTGAAACAGGATGTGACAAGACATAATAAGGTCACCTAACCATTCTACTGTGTATATATAGATAAGAACAAACCTTCAACGCATAGGCCTTCTTGCTATAAATAGGATCGGCATAGTCCCACTTGGAGCACCAGGGGCCAAGCTGTAGTGCCCCGTCCCGCTCAGTCAATGGAGGAATCGGAACGCTAACGGCGTTCGGACTTAGCCTTGCAATGGCTACTCGAAGACATCGCTCGGTCGAGGCGACCGCTCGCTCGCTCAGGTAGGGTAGTTTCGGTGAACTTGCCTCATCTTAGCCTTCACATAATAAATCGTATGTTTTCAACTTGCACAAGTAGGCTTGATAATAAAAGAGAAGAATCCACATAGCTAAGGGAATAATCCCGACGTGTCGAATTGAGTTAGAATATGGAAAGGTCCAACGGTCGGCTTAGAGATGGTACACGACATGCTTTGAAAATGACATTCGATCCTTCGTCCCGTGGCTTGGGAGAAGGAAAGTTGGTTGAGTAGGCAAAGTTATGAACGTAGCCTAAGTCATAGGCGTCGCCCGCATAAATGCTTAATAAGCATGCACGGTCCTATCGTCCAAGGCTTGGCATAGCCTTGGCTTGCCCCATGAGTTAAGTTGCGTTGCACGGCTTGTGACGTAAGTCTAGGCAACCAAATGACTTGATCATTCAGAAGTCGAACGCATGTGCGGACATTTTCGCAATGCGATGCTTGACGCAGCCTTTGCTCGTCGAGTCGTTGTGCGTTTAAGTCAGGCAAGTTATGTTGGGCTATCAGGAGTAGTAGCAAGCACGGTACTATGAGTTCTACAACTGGGTATAACCATATAGTCTTACGGTCTCAAGGCCGGTCATATAAAGTATGACTTGGGCGATAGCGTCGCGTAGAACATAAGTCGGTTTAAGGCACGATGTCGCGGACTTAGTGTTTGAGACAATGACCACAATTGATTCAGGTGAGTTTTGGAGAAAGGACTATCAAATAGACATTCATGAGTGGAATGAAATAATATGGTAACATGGAAAGAATGCTCGCGACCGTGGGTCGTCGAGGGGTCTCAAGGATAGAAGTCTTGAACTTAGTTTTGAAAGAGATAGTAATACTAAAAGAAGGATGACTGTGTGAGACGTCAGTTTGAGTCAAGTCTTGCATGGTCATGGATAACTTGTACAAGGTAAAAAGGAAGGGTTTCATCGGATCAACAACCTAGGGCCACAGGACCGATCTGGCCTAGGAGGAAACAGGTTTAGCTGTGCCAGGTAGAGGCAACATGTATTCGATGGACGGTCATTGGGGCTCGCTACTTGCTTTGACCGGACCATCCGATACGCAGCTATGAGTCCAGGATGGCTTGTTCTGCCAGTGACCCGTGTTCATATAGATGTCGACAAAATGGCGGCTATCCGCCCGTATGCCTTTGGAATTGAGTCGAGTCAAAGGTGTATACAAGTTAGAACATGATGCTTAGGGCCTAAGACGGGGCTTCAATATAGGCGACATGCTTGGCACAGGGGTGTGGCGTCGAGTCGTAAGTCTTGGCATATAAGTTGCATGTGTTGGATCTGAGTTGTCTGGAGTTTAAGTCAGGAACCGCCGTAAGGCAAAGTCGGTCAACACAATTTCGGTCAGATGGTGAAAAAATAGCAAGGGCCACGAGGCGATGACATGGTTAAGTTAGATTGAGTGGCGACGCACGACCTCCGTACGAACTTGTAGCAGGGTCACACGAAAATAGAGTCTATCGTGTAGTTGTGCCTCTGATTTTGGACCGTAAGGCAAGCACGACTTGATAGGTTAACGTTGTTGGCACGAGGAGGGTCTAGAGGCAAAGCATGAGTTAACATTGTTGACACAAGCACGGGATGGTCTAACGACAAAATAGGCCAAGGCGTCGTCCTAAATCTGATCCTAAGGCAAGAGTAGAAAGATTGATAAGAAGGGACTATGTTGCACAAAGTAAATTAAACGTGTCGGTTTTGTATGGGTGGACGAGAAGCTCATTCCACCAGTAAGTTGAGTACTGACACCCACATAGTTTTCATGTGCAGGCACAGGTAGAAGCTCGTGGCGCGGAGCTCGCTTGGATGCGTCGAGGCATGGAGTTCCTTGGCGAATCGAAGCATGCGGCCGCATGGAGTCAAGACTTATACGGGACATAATGTATGGACGTCGCATTCCGAAGCACCCGCTGGCTCAAGACATGTATTGAGAGATGAGAGAGAGCTGAGTGACTTGTAATGTAAGATGAGTGAGCTTGAGAGACTTGTAATCTTGGCCTTGCGCCCCATTGTAACCTTTGTTTCAATATCGATAAAAGAGTATTTTACAATGACTTGTGTTTTGCTTCAAATTTTGCTGCTATTATTCAATGTCTCTGCTTGGGACTTCTGTGCGGCGACCCCGTCGTAGCCGCTGAAATCGGCCGTTATGGAACCCGTCTTGCACGAGCGCAATCTAGGCTCGTGCGGCATCACCCCTTAGAGGACGATCACTCATACAGGAGCGGGCGTGACACAAGCGCATAACATTTCAATAATGTCAGTGGCCAACCTGAGAGGGTAATCTCATACCTTATCTCTAGCGAAGCTTTTGGGTTACTGAAAGGGAACGTACAATCGTGGTCCATACGCTAAGGAAATGTCCTTCCTATCCTATGCAGCTATCTAAGTCGTATCCATGACCATGTACCTCTACTAACTACCAAGTCTCCTAACATGCCTCTACTAGCAGTTAGACCTAACACATACATACGGATGATCAGCCAACATACAAGTACCTCTATGTGCTACTCATAACTCATAAATCTCGTGGCACAGTCGTGATAAAGTTCATGAAAATGCAAAAACAAACGATAGTCCCTTAACTCTAGGTCCATGCACAGCAAAAAATATGACTAACACTATTGTATCATATATAACTGGAAGCACAGTAAAGTAGATCATGAATAGTAACAGAGATGCAACTAAATGAACTGGAAATAAACAGACAATAATTATGCAGTAACTAAATAATAAAGATACAACAAAATATAAGCAGTAAATATGACAAGATATCTTGCTTGGTGGTGTATAATGATATGGCAAGTCCCAATTTGTCCAATAGCCATGGTTGATATGAAGGAGTCCGAATTCATGAGGAAATAGGAAAGCACGTAAGAACGATTTAGTCACAATCAGTGATGACGACAAAAAGGGAAGTTGTAATATATATAACTATTTTAAAAAATATTTTATATGCGTAAAATATATTAGTTACAATATTTAGATAAATAATAGAAAATCCATAAAATTCATGTTAGAGTTTGAAAACCAAACTATTATTTTTAGGTCAAACTATAGTTAAAATACATCGAAAATACTTTGGTAAATTTTTTAAGTAAATATTTGGAATTCTAGGAATATTATTTTAATCAAAGCTATAATTTAATTAGACAAAAATATTCACTAATATTTCTTTCAGTTCGAAACCCAACTGGAAATAAATATAAGATAATCCTAATACCATATATTTGCAATTAATTTTTTCAAAATGTATTTAACACACACCACACACACACACACACACACATATATATTATATATATATATATAGATATATATATATATAGTATATATAGATATATATATATATATATATTCCAAAACAAATAATACAAACTTAATAAACACTACTAATAAGAAAATACCCCCCCCATTCTCTTATAGTAACTTAATAATAATAATCATAATAATGATATCCATTGTGTTCACTGTATATATACATGTATAACTAATTTATACATATATGTGCCTAACAGAATAAAATAAACTAAAATCCAAAAAAAATCTTAACCAACTCACAAGACTCGGCCCAATAACTTTTTTAAAACTCAAAAGATTTTTAAAACCTATTATACTTGGGCCCAGCCTATTAGCTATCCCAGTAAATTAAGAATCAATTAGATCAAAACAAAACACAAAAATGATCGAAGAAAGAGACCCATGGAGAAGAAGGAAGAGAGGGATCATGAAAAGAAAGAGGACGAAAAGGAGAAGGGGTGAGCGGCTCACCTGTCGTACGATAATGCTTGGCTGGAGCTTTGGGGAGGTGCACGATAGGTACGGAAAGACACGGTAGAGGAGCGAGGAGGAGTTTACCTAGGGAAAATCTGGTGCTGGCCCCTCGGTGCTGCCACGGTGGTGGCACAACCAACTCGGGGATGCGTTGATCCATCGACCAGGCCGTGGAAGCCACGACGTGGCAAAGGTCGGCTGGGCCAACACTGCTCTAGTGCGGAGGTGTGTGGCTTGCGAAAGTAGATCAACCATGAGCGGCGTACATCCGGTGGCTCATGGCTGGGGGTTGGCAGTTCTAGGTCGTCGGATGGGGCGGCACAAATCTAGGGCTCAGATCTGCCGTTAAGGGTTTTATTATTATTATATATTTTTTCCTCTAGATGCGTTGGTGTCCACGGGTTCTGGCGACGAAAGTGGTCAGGAAAGGGGAGTCGTATGGGTGGCAGGGTATTGATGGTGGAGAGATAGGGGATGCCACGGTAGTGGTGAGATGGCGACGGTCCGATGGCTTGATGCTGAAGGGGTGGTTGCCGGTTGCTGCGATCAGGCGAAGTGGTAGGTGGTGGTAGCGGTTTGGTGGAACGATTGCTTGAAGTGAGGAGGGGTGGTAGGAAGCGGTCGACGATCCATGGGGCGGCTGTGGCGAGGCTGGTTGCGAGAGGAGTGCTGGCACAGTGGTCGTGGAGTCGGTTTGGAATAGGATTAGGGTTAGGGTTTAGGTGATTGGGATTGGTGGTGTCCATGTGTCGAACACGAAAAATATGACGAGTTGGATGTGTCCGGTGTGTCGGACACGAGAAAAAATTATGCATGTAATCTATTCAATATAGTAGAAAGACACCTGGGGTCGGACCCGAGGCCAACACAGGCTAACACGAGGAAGGTGGACACCGACATGTTACACGGGCACTTTGGTGATGATGGAAAATTGGGTTAGTAAATATCTAGAAAAAAAGAGCAAATGGGCTCTCCTTATATAAGAAGTGGGCTCCTAGTTAGATAAGGATTAAGACTCATTTAAATCCCCAATAGATAATCTCACATTTAGTTCAAATCGATTTAAAACCAATTCGATAAAAATCCAATCCAATTTAAAACTAGATAAGTCCCATCTTTAATTTAAAACAAATTAAAATCAAAATCTGTAAAACCTAATCCTAATTTAAATTACAACAAATAAATTTAAAATATCTTTTATAAATTAAAAATAATTTTCAAAAATTTTGAGAATCAAATTATATATGAATCTATTTTCATGTACCAGTGCATGTCAAAATAAAACATACTATTTATAGAATATTATTTTCTAAATTATCACCTATACTTGTATAACAATGAAACAACCTTTTTATAATAAATAAATAAAATAAAGTTTGGCAAATCTTGTGTGACATATTTTATATCTTTAAGCAGAAATAAAATATTTATATTATACTATATCGAAATAAATATCTATTTTCTATATTAAATAAAAACAATAATGAAAACTTTTTGTATAAAATAAAATACTTTTTTCATACGTATTCGTACTCGACGTATAAATACTAAATAAATAAAATAAATACCAAATAAAAAAAGTATAGTAAAATTTTAGGGGGTTTACAAGATGCTTGGGGCACATCCCCTTCAGTTGTGTTGTATGACACAATGGTCTTAGACACCTAGGTGCGGTTAGACTTCTTCGGATTTGCTAGCTGCTTCGAAGGACTTGCACTGCTTTCAGAGAGCAAGTCCTCAAAAGCTTGCTGATCGAAGCGAACGACCAACATCTTTTGAGAGGACCCAAGCATGTTGTCATCAGATTGCATCACTACTTTTGTAAGAACCCTCCCAAAAAATTAGTTTTATTTATAATTTAGTAATTTCTAATTTTGTAATTCATTTCAATAATCTTTTTAATTTTCATGACTACAGTTTAACTATTCATTTTTATTTATTTTCGGTGATATTTACTCTTGTTGAAATAATATTATTATTTAGAGAATTCTATTAGTGGTAAAATGTTTATATTTTTCTTTAATAAATAATAACAAGTCTACTACTTTCCATTCCTATTTAGCCAACCCCAACCTCTTCTCATTCCTATATAGCTAACCCCCAACACTTCCATTTCGTAACCCCTGACTCCTTTCATTCCGTAACCCCCAACTCAACCTTTTCCATTTGTAGCTTTCCTTCATTTCACTATAGAAAGAGAAATGTTAAAAACCCTCTCTACAAGCAATCATGTTGGTTCAAGCAATCATGTTTGTAAACATGTTGGAATAACCCCTTCTTTCCACAACCTTTTCCATCTATAGCTCCTGGCTTTCCATTTATCTCTCTTAGATATTTTAGCATAATTGGAACAACCCCTTCTTTCCACTCTCTGACCATGATTATTTCTCTTTGTCACATGTTGGTTCAAAGCAATCATGTTTGTAAATTTGTATAAAAACCCTCTCTATAAACCAATAGTGCAATCAATCCAACTCATCTCCACCATCGTTTTATCTTACACAACATGTGAATAGGTAATTGATAGTTGAAAATGAGCCCTCCATTAATTAATTTTTCCAAATAAACCTCTCTCTTTTTCTATGTGTTTGCACAACACATATACACAACAACTACACATACTATTCACGTAAGCAATGCTTACATGTGCACTGGATCCAACTAAAGTTGGTGGCATAATTACATATAGTACCTTCCACTTCTAATTAAATTTTATAACTACATACTACCTTTAATTCACATAAGTCTTAATTACTCTATAGTAACTAGTACATAAATCATAAGTAATTAATTGTCTACCTTTATAATAAATGTGTATATTATATATATACACCTAGGTAGCATTAATAATAATATTTTATATATAATAAACTTAATAAATTATATAGGCTAGTTAGACTTGGGACCGAATCTCGACGTTAGCGTTGGAAGCATGCAAGTATGCCTTGCCAACTTGTACAATTAATCTTATATGCATATTCTCTACTTTTTTATTATTTTTTTCCTCATATTGTTATATTCATGTTGCTTTATCATGTTTCTAGTTTTACTTTATCATATTTCTATGCTCATACATGTTTTTTTGTTATATTTTATTACCTGTTATATTGGTCTTTGCGTTCATATGTGTCCCATGATAGAGATGCCTAGTCCTACGCCACTATTCCTTTGATTCGACTTGACGTGATATGATCTGACTTGAGTATGACTTGACTTGAGATATTCTATAGAATGTGAGCGCTTACCTTGGCTACAGTCTATAGGATCGACTTGACCCTTGTATTTCTCTAGGAGATTGATACTAGGATTAGCTACGTTCTTGATTAAGAGTCTCTTGCCTTGGATTACAATTAAGACTATAAATTGGGAGTGCTTACCATAACTACAGTCTATAGGATTGACTTGCTAGCCACGTCTAGTCTGGCATGACACTGTCTTAGTTTCCTGAGACATAGTTAATTCTTTTGTAACTATTTATTTTTTCCCTACATATTTTATACTGTTATATTTGGCATATTTTTTGTATCTTGCTAGTCTCCTGAGGACCAGGTGATCTTTTCAGATATTAAATGAAGTTATCAAGATTTAATACATTGATGGATGATGGTTGCTTTACCAATACTACATGTATATTTAGTTGATGCTATTATCATTATCTTTTGTTCTCTAATTGACTCATGCTGTTATTATAGCCTAGTCTTTTATAAGCTTTATATTCTTCTAGCTTGTTCATGATGAATGTATTATTGGGATTCACTCTAATACATTTATCTATTCTTGAATCAGTGTATTATGGTCTGATCAGCCTTAGTGCACTTAATTCGTTATTGTTAACGATAATTAGTTGATTGAAGATATAGTTGATTTAGAACAACAAGACAGCTTATACGTACTCGAGCTGGGCCGGAGTCCTCTCGATACGTAGATGACATGTATACAATCTTCTAGTCCTACGTATTTTGGGAAGGGACTGGGGCATTACAACTTTCTTATTGGAGGAGAAAGTCTTCTCCAGCAGACTCGCCAGCTTGTTTCGCCATAGACAAAAGTTGGAAAACTTTTTGTATTAATCGAACTAGAAGAGTACAAAAGAAGTCTCAATAGGAAATCTAAGTACTAATGAATCTAAAAAAGTGTGACGATGGAGAACGAATAATGTAGTGGTTCCTTTACTCCGTTGATGATTTGACGACGAGAGAAATTGTAAGTCTTCTGCTCAGCGACAAGGTAGACAAAAATTTGGCTCTCTGAAGTTTGCTCTCACTCTCTGGATGTCTGGGTTTATTATCCGACCGAGAAAAATAAAGAAAGGCTCCTTTTATTTATAGGTGGATGGAATGAACAACCCTATATGCATTTATGTGATGTGCACAAGGGGTTTTTAGTGCGTAGAAATAATGCACGCATGGTTTGAAACCGAATTATGTTACAACTGATCTTGTTAGGATGTAGAGGAGCTGACACGTGGCAGTTTGTTAGAATTCAGTTGTCACTGAGATCTCGTTGGTTGGCACCCTGTTCATGAATATGACTGAGTCAATTACACGTGGTGTGTGTACATTGCTCAAAGATCTTATTTTGTCGTCTGTGGATGATTTGGTTGTGCTTGAGAGGTGCTGTGCTTTTAGTTTGAAAAGGTACATGAGGCACAACTAACTGCCACATGGCTGTGTTTGGGGTGTGGCTGTTGCTGAGATCCTGGGCAGTTAAAACCCGTCATATCTTGACCAAGTCAGTGACATGTGGCACGTGCTCATTACTTGAAGATCTCATTCTTTTGGAACTGAAAGATTTAGCTGCACTAGCAGGATCCATTGTATGAAAGGGACTTTAGCGTATGGCCTCCGGGGCAAATGGCAAGTCCAGGCGCATGGCTCTAAGGCGCTTACTAGGGTTAGTAAGATCAATCCTCATGGCATGGCACACTTGTAACCTGCAACATTGGTCATGATTGCTCTGACGTAAGTGCTGACGTTAGTCATCAGCTTGTACTTTGAAGCATCTTTATCTGCAGATAGCTTTGTTGTGTCAACTCCTCATGACACTGATGCTGTATTGGCACATATGATCATAACATGCTGATGCCTCGTTGGTTGTGCAGCCGTCATTTGTGAGAAGTTTGAAGCGATTATCGACCTCTGACACAACTGTTAATATAGTATTAATTGTACCAGGCAGACCAATGTATTAGGCGCATGATGGGTTGGCGCACGAGGCTTTAGTGTAGCAGGGGGTTGTTGCCTCAGTTCTTCTTCTGAGTGCATGGTCAAGGGTGAGTATTGTTCGCTATGTGCAGGAATAGTTCTGGCGTATTAGAAGTTAGATGCATAATCCTTCTACTATCTTCTGCACATATCATTGGGGGTGTGCATGTTTATTATGCGCATATCCTTTGGAGCTCAGTGCAGATTTTGTGGCATTTGGAATAGTTGGATGCGAATCAGGGACCAAAGATGGGCCTTCAAGAGCCAGGGTTGGATAGATAGCAGATGTGACATTTCACATAGGATACCTCTCCGCCTCCGATAAAGGGTATAGGATGGCTTTGTATGATTTTCCATGCTTCTATAATAATATACAAAGAGCCCAAAGTATTCACAGGCCCACTAAAACCGATAAGTACCCAAACTTTTAAAGCCCAAAATTAATTTTAAGCTAAATAATCATATGGCTAAACCCATATTAACCTACTGGGCTCATTATAATCACATTGATTTTTGGAAGTTAATTTTTTATATGATTTTTTTTGTTTATTAGTTTTTTTAATTATGACTATAGATGTACTTTTTTGTAGCTTTGATTTTTTGAGCACAAGAAATGCCAATCTTTCGAAATGTCCTTCATGATTTTTGAGGTAGACAAGTCCACCTTCAATTTGATAGATCATGTCCCATCCAAACTTGTTCTCTAATATTCTTTTGACTTCGCACAACTTTTGGTCAATTGAGGCCCTTTGACAATTTACCGTAATGTTAGACCTAACTTCCAACTTGAGTTCGGGACTCGAGATAGATCAAAACTATTTAACCCAATGTATGGTTTGGGTCCATTTTGAGCCTATTACGCACATGCTACTAGTGTGCCACCCAATTAAGTTCCCATATGCTATTTATTTTCAAACGGCAAACAAGGCCAAATTAATAGACTTTTAGAGTCTATTTCAGTTCAATAAACCATACCGACTCCAAACTAGGTCAACGAGCATGGGTGGAGCCTATGTTAGGCTGCCATGACCTAGTAGAATTATTTGACTTTATTCTATGAGATTTTGTACATCCAAATAGGTTTAAATACAATCAAATATTTTGTTTCTATTTTTTGAAAACCAGTTTAAATCTCGTTAGGTATAACTTTCAATCTCTTTTGATTGGGCTATTAAATCCCAATCAAATCTAACCCCAATATGCATGTAGTACTTGTAAACCCCCACCCTAAGTTTACTATGTTTTATTTTAAGTATAATTTATGTATATATAAATACTTCCCTAAACCGTTATATTTGTACTTTCATAAAGTATATTTTATTCGTACGTATAAATACCTTGAAATATGTGTAATATAGTATGGGAGTTTATTTTATATGAAAGATATAATCAATTGTATATACAATATATAATGGATATGGAAAATATTTTAATATTTGTTTATAGATTGTATTTACCATATATAAGAGTATATATATATATATATATATATATATATATATATATATATATATATATATATATATATATATATATATATATATATATATATATATATGTATATGTAAAAAAAAAAAATGTATATGTATATATATGTATATATATATGTATATATATATGTATATAAGATATATATATATATATATATATATATATATATGTATGAGGAAGGATAGGCATCCCCACAATTTTGTTGCATCCCCATGCATCCCCATGTTCACATCGTTGGATGTGCTTTAAGTCATCTAATCTTAACCATTGGTAATCACGGTTAAGATTAGATGACTTAAAGCACCATCTAACAGTGCAAATAGGGGGGATGCATGGGGATGCAAAAGTATGGGGATCTTGATCCTTCCTCTATATGTATATATATAATGTATATGTATATATATGTATATATATATACATATATCCATGTATCTACATATATGTATATATATATATATGTATATGTATATGTATATATATGTATATATACATATATATGTATATGTATATATATGTATATATATATGTATATGTATAGTATGTATATGTATGTATATGTATATATATATATATATATATATATATATATATATATATATATATATATATATATATATATATATATATGTATATAAAAAAAAAAAAATATATATGTATATGTATATGTATATGTATATATATATGTATATGTATATATATGTATATATATATATGTATATGTATATGTATATGTATATGTATATATATTATATATATATATATATATATTATATATATATATATATATATATATATATATATATATATATATATATATATATTTAAGAAACTCCCTCTTTTTATAAATCAAGGCTCAAAATGCTGAAGCCTGACACGTATACAAGAAACAAGTATACCACAAAAGTAAAGAAAGGGGGAGAAGGGCGGACGCAGCCGCCAAAACTAAGGGGTGTGCAGTTGCCCGAATGCCGGAGATCTGTAGGAGCAGAGTGAGCTCCTTTTGCCACATTGCCGGTGAATTTCTCGGATTAGCTGATCGGCAGAGTATTGGTGTCCTTCGTATCTCGCTTTGTTGCGATTTTTCCAGATTGCCCTGGTAGCGGCCGCTGCAACGATCTGGTGGCCGTGGGAGGCGGCTCCCCAGTGGGCCAGAAGATCGATAAAGCGCCCGTCTCCTGGAGAGGTGTTGTAGATGTGGTTGAGGGTGCTCCAGATTTTGTCAGGGAGGCTTCCCCCCCCGAAAGATGTGGTCGATAGTTTTCCGTCTGTCGCTCAGTGCAGCAATTACAAGCGGACGTCAGGCTGAAACCGATAGAGTTAAGGGTGTCATCGGTAGGCAATTTCTTTCTCATGACTCTCCACAGGAGGAAAGACCATTTCTTAGGGATACAAGAGTGCCAATAACGCGTGATAAAAAGGTCTGGCCCGTTCTCTTGGATCGTGAGTCTCGTCGATCACAGGGAGAAGGCTCCAGAGGCTGCCGACGACCACCTCAGTTGGTCAATATCGGGCCCTATGATAAGTCCGTGCTGACGAATGCTGTCCACTGTCTCGTTGCCTGACCAATCTCGAATCCTGTCCTAATTCCAAACGTTATTGGAGGGGTTCCAAAGGTCTTTGATCTTGCTATTTCTGGGGGAATCAGTAATGTTCGGGATAAGGCTGTCACCTATCCACCTTTCAAGGAAGGGGTTGGCCTCGCCAGAACCCAGTTGGAGTCTGATCGCGGGCTCTGCCAAATCTCGGCCTCGTAAAATACGACGCCAAGCCGCAGAAGATCTACTGTTAGCTGTAGCCGTCGCCGGGTAGATGTGTTTGAAGTACCTGGCCTTCATAAACTTGGTCCATAGGTTTTGGCTTGTGCGTAATTTCTACCACAGTTTCATCTAGAAAGCTTTGACGATGTGATCGAGTTTGGTAAAACCAAGCCCTGCCGTTCTCGATCGGGGTGGCCATAGAATCCCAGCTGGCCCAGTGGTGTTTGTCTTGCCCCTTGTTGTGCCCCCAGAAAAAGTTATAAAAGATCCTCTCGATCGACATGATAACCTTTCTGGTTGGAGAGCAGGCCGCTAGGGTGTGGATGGAGATGGAGTTGAGCACATGTTTGATGAGGATAATTTTACCTCCTGGGGATAGGGTGGTGTTATGCCATCTTTCGATTTTGTTCCTGATTTTGGAGATCAAGTTCTCGAAGATGCTGGCGTTGGATTTCCCGTACACTAGAGGGCAGCCGAGATAGTTGAAAGGAGGATGTGCTACCGCAATGGAAGTTAGGTTGGTGAGTCTGGTCCGTGTTCTCGATTTTGATGCTGTGGTGGGCGTAGATGACGCTCTTGGAAAGGTTGATCTTCTGGCCTGAGCATCTGGAGTACCGCTCCAGGGTGTTGTGAACCACCTCCATCGATCCTATGTCCCCGGATGAGAAGATGAGTAGATCGTCGGCAAAGGCCAGGTGGGTGATGGTGGGGCATCCGCTAGCAGTATGGTAATGCTGGAAGTTAGGGGTGTTGACCATGTTATTGAGGTTTCTTCTCAGGGCGTCGGCTACAATGATGAAGACCGTGGACGATAGAGGGTCTCCCTGTCTAACACCTCGGCTAGATTTCAAAAAACCCTCAGATTGGCCGTTGATAACTGTGGAGAACCATGAGTTGCTGATGGATCTCCACACAATATTGGTCCAATTCTCGGAAGAATCCGAAAGCTCTGAAGACCCATATCATGAATTGCCAATCAAGTCTGTCGTATGCTTTTTCCACGTCGATTTTGATGGCGATGTTGCCCCCTCTTGCTGGAGATTTCATGCATGTGATAAGTTTTTGGGCCAGCATGATGTTGTCTTGGATATTCCTACCGCAAACAAATCCACTTTGCTCCTCCGAGATGATTTTGGGGAGAGTTTCTGTCATTCTAGTAGCGATGATCTTGGAGATAATTTTCTTGGTGAATGTGCAATGACTGATGGGTCGGAAATCAAGAAAGGAATTGGGGTTATCTTTTTTCGGGATGAGGATGAGATTGGCGCTGGAGATGGCTTTTGGGTAAGGGGCTCCTTCAAGGAAGGCAACAGCCGCTTCGGTGATGTCCTACTTGATAATATCCCAGCAAGTATGAAAGAAGGTGCCAGAAAAGCCATCTGGGCCGGGAGCGCTATGCGCGTTCAAGGCCCACACGGTGTTTTTCACTTCCTGTTCGGACAGAGGGCGATCGAGCAGCGCATTGTCGGAGGCGTTAATGATGGTGGGTATTTGGTTAAGGAAGGAAGTGTCTTTGTGGACCGACTCCTTGACGAATAATTTGGTGTAGAATTCGGTGGCCGCCTCTTGGATCCCTTTTTGGTCAGATCTGATGATGCCTTGCTCGTCCGCGATATGGTGTATCGAAAGTTTGTTTCTTTTGTCGTTGACGCAGGCGTGGAAGTATTTGGAGTTTTTGTCCCCGTCATTGTCCTATTTCAGTCTGGCTTTCTGCTTCCAGAACTCGGTCTCGACTTTGAGCTTGAATTTGAGCATGGCCTTGGTAAGATTCAAGGCTCTCCTAGCCTCAGGAGATCGGTTGGAAAGGAATAAAGCTTCTGCTCGGGTGACATCGTCCTCTGCGACGCGGATAGCTTAGAAAATATCCCCAAAAGCATGTTTGCTCCAATTGGAAAGAGCTTTTCTGGTGGCTTTGAGCTTGTTGCTGACCCGAGTGAGAGGATTAGGGGAGTCCTGACTGTTCTACGCTTCTGCCACGATGCTCAAGAAATGCGGGTGATCGGTCCAAAAGTCGAGGAATTGGAAGTTCTTTTTGGATGGGTGGGATTTGTTTTTAATTTCCACCAGGATTAGGGCGTGGTCAGATTCTGTGGAGTTGAGGTGGGACAGGGTGGAGCTGATCCTCATACCGTGCCAG
This sequence comes from Iris pallida, assembly GCA_029216955.1. Classification (NCBI taxonomy): domain Eukaryota; kingdom Viridiplantae; phylum Streptophyta; class Magnoliopsida; order Asparagales; family Iridaceae; genus Iris; species Iris pallida. The sequence continues at coordinate 84,897 of JANAVB010041774.1, read as the reverse complement.
CACGCGTTGGTGAGGGCTCTGTCCAGACGGGAGTATTGACGACGGTCTCCGTCCCGCATGTTACTCCATGTGAATTCGCTGCCTTTAAACTGGAGGGGAGTGAGGTGAGCGTTGAAGATGAAGTTGTTGAAGTCTTGCATGGCTGATAGTAGTGGGGGATGGCCTCCAATCTTCTTTTCTCTGCAGGTGATTGCGTTGAAGTCCCCTATGCAAAGCCAGGGTATGTTGGTGTTGTGGAGATAGGTGTTGAGAAGGTCGTTCCAGAGGTGTTTCCGTTCAGCGATGACACAGCTACCGTGGACCGCTGAAAGGATAGCCCGCTCCGGAAGGGTGGGGTGAGAGATCCAGCAGGAGAGGGTTTGATGAGTGTCCTGAATGATATCGACTTTAACGTCCTTCGATCCGAGAATCCAGATGTCGTGCCTGCCAGCAATAGCCGTTGGGAGGCCCAGAGCCAACTGAGTTGATTTTAGACGTTTGGAGGGGATTTTGGGTTCAATGATGATGAAGATGTCGATCTTGTGAATTTTTCGAAGACTGGAAATTCTCCTTAATGTCGGTTTATTTGCCAGACCTCGAACGTTCCAAGATATGATGTTAAGCATTTAAGAGATTGTGGGGGTGTTTTTTGTTCCGCCTTACGGCTGATCTGGTTAGGATGGTGACGGTTTTGTCAGTGCCTGATTTGCTCCGTTGGGAGTTGGCTGGGTCTGCTTTTAATGTAGAGGGGGATTGTGGTTGTGGCGCTCGTGCGGACCGGAGGAGGGCCTATCAGATTGCCAGCTGAGTCGACTGCCGTATCCTTCGAGGGGATGGCTAGGAAGTCGTGCGCACTCTCAATCAACAGTTGCTGGAGGGGAGATCCTGCGGCGAAGACTTGGAGACCTCTCCTCACTTGGTCGGGTCCGAGGATTGCTAGGGCGTCTTCGACTTGGGTTGCGTTGGGGGATTGATGAGTTTCGTCGTGGGAGGGGGGATGGGCTAGGGGGTTGGCCCCCTGGCTGATGGTGAGTTGTCGGTTATCTGCTATGCCTGATTCGGTGGTGTCCTCCACTCGAGAGGAGATGGGGGAGGAGGGCGGTGGTTCGGGGGTGCTGGATCCTTCTTGATGGTTATCGGACTCCGGGTCCTTTGAGTCGAGAATGGCGAATTGATTGGAGATCTCTATGTGATGGGGAATGAAAGGGATCAGGGCCCTGCTCGGTGGTTCGTTGGAGGCTGGCTCTCCGTTGTTGGAATCGAATCGAATGTGAGAATTCGGAAGAGGAAGAATGGGCGACTGCGGGAGCTTCTCTTCCGAAAGGTTGCTGTCTTTCCTAGAAGTCTTCTTTTTAAGCTCCGGATGCAGGCGATGATAGTGCTTGGGTAGGTATCCTCTTAGGTGGCAGTGGTTGCAGAACAATATGTGGTTGTCGTAGAGGATTTGTTGGGTGTGGGTGTGGTCGCCTAGCTCGATTGTGATGAAGTTGAGCGGTTCTGATGAGAGATCTAGTTCAACACAGATTTTGGCGTAGTGGACTTTGGTGAGGTTGCTGGTCTCGGACGCCGAAGCCACGTACATCCCAAAAGAGTTGGCGATGCGCTTTAGCACCGCAGGGACAAAACAGATGAGAGGAAGGTTGGGGAGGGTAACCCAAGCTGCCACCAGTAGCTGAGTCTTCTTTGGTGTTGAAATCAGGAGACCACTTGATAATCTTCATCTGGTGGGTGTCGATCTTGCAAGTTCCCTTGGACCACACAGTTCTGTGATCGCGATCTGAGGATAGGTGTAGGAGAATGTATCTGGGGTCGAGGGGGCCACTCGGTAGTCGAACGAGAGATTCCATTTGGCGATCGCTTCCTGCACCCTGGGAAGTTTGGGACACCCGGAGGAAAATTTAAGGATGAAAGTGTGTGGAAAGGCCGCTGACAGCGAAGTCAGTTCCATGTCGGAGAATGGGATGACGGGGGTGGAGGTATCGCAAGAAAAATTGATAGTCCGACAGCTGGACGTCGGGAAAGATAATGCCCTTCGAGGGGATGAGGTCCGGACGAAGCATGGCGGCAAAGGAAGGAGGGGGTGGTCCGGAGGGAGTGGGACCCGGAGGGACGGAGCGGGGGAGCGGCGGGCCGGGCAGAGGGATAGAAGGCCCGAAAACGGAGAGGGGGAAAGAGCAGGGGGGTGCCCCCCTGGAGAGGCGGCAGGGGGGGGGGGGGGGAACAACCGCCCCAGGGGCGGAGGCCAGGGAAGCCACAGGAGGAGGACGGATGCCGGAGAGGACGGGATCGGGGAGGGACGACGAGGGTCCCGGGGCGAAGGGCGCCGCCGGAGGAGGGGAAGCAGAGGCTAAGGCTGACAAGGAGACGGGGGTTGCGAAGGGCGCCGGAGGCGAGCTAGGGAGGGCGGGAATGCCGGGGGAAGATGGAGGGATCCTGGGTGGCAAGGAGACAGCGGGAGGTGGCAGAAGGACGACGTGGCGGGAAGCGGTAGGGTGGTACGCAAAGAAGGTGGGAAAGGAGGGGGAGCGCATAGAGGGGAGAGCAGGGAGGCAAGGGGGTAGGGGGAGGCGCCAAGGGGGGCGGGATGGCACTGGAGCGCAAAGGGGGGGAGGAGTGGATTGTGCACATACAGGCAGGGGAAGGGGGATTAGATTGCGCCAGAAGGGGTAAGGTAAGAGGGCTGCGCCAAACCACATCTGCTGATCCAACAGGGAGTGCACGAGCGTATGGAGCTGTGCGACAGAGGATGAAAGCTCAGCATGCGCAACTGGGGGAGAGGGCTCCGCGCAAGTGAGAGGGGGCTCCTCGGGGAGCGCGCCCGAGGAGGGGAACCCGAGGTGCCCAGAGGCGGGGGGGGGGCCGAGGCCTGCTCTGCTGGGGTTCACGCCTCCCGAGGGGGGGAGAGTTGGATTTGAAAACCAAGAGGGAGCGGGAACGGGGGAAGGCTGCGACAGGAGTCCGCCTGCGCCGAAGCCGGCGGAGCCGAGCTCCAGGGCGGAGGAAGGCGGGGGATCAACCAGAAAACTCTGCGGGAGGGTGGGGGGGCCGCTCCGCGACACCGAATAGGAGGAGCTCCTGGCGGCGCAGGGGGAGGGACATCGGGCGGGGAGGGAGAGCTAGGATGGGGAAGAGGAGGGGAACACTGATGAAGGGCGGCGGGGAAAAATCTGGTGGAGGAGGTCCAGCACCTCGGGGGCCAGGGGGTCGGCATCGGGGGCCGTCGACCCGAGAGGGGCGGTTGGGGCGCACGCTCGGAGAGGCAGGGGGGTGGGGAAGGAAAGGGGCGGCCGGCCTAGGCCGGCCGGAGGAAAGGGAGCTGTCGCTCGAGGGAAAGAGGAAGGAAGACCATGGGAATTATATATATATTATATTATACTCTTATATATATATATATATATATATATATATATATATATATATATATATATAATATATATATATAAAATATATATATATATATATTATATATATATATATATATATATTTATAACTATAAAAATAATATAACTATGAGAATAATTCCAATAATTCCTATATAGAGTATATCCTATTTTTATAAATATATTCTTAGTTTTTCAAATATTATTTATATATTTATTATGCATTAAAAATATTTTATTGAAATAATAGATACATATTTACATATATTCATATCCATATATTTTAATTTGCATACTATATTTATTTTATACCTAATCTAATATATATATATATATATATATATATATATATATATATATATATATATATATATATATATATATATATATATAAAATATATATATATATATATATATATATATATATATATATATATATATATATATATATATATATATATATATATATATATATATCCTAAACCTAATTTCTAATCCCGACCCCCCCCCCCCCGTACAAGGAGGCCTGATCTGGGCGTGGCACGTCGGTGCATGGTACGAAGGACTGTGGTCGAAGGAGGTTTGCGGTGGCTGGATCTGGATCTTGGGTTGAGGAGTCGACTGGGAGGGCGACCGTGTATATATATATACATATATATATATATATATATATATATATATATATATATATATATATATATATATATATATATATATATATATAGATATATATATATAGGTATATAAAAAAAAATATATATATATATATATATATATATATATATATATATATATATATTAAAAAAATTAGGTTTAGGTTTATATATATATATACCTAATCCTAAACCTAATTTCTAATCCCGACCCCCCCCCCCTCCCGCACAAGGAGGCCTGATCTGGGCGTGGCACGTCGGTGCATGGTACGAAGGACTGTGGTCGAAGGAGGTTTGCGGTGGCTGGATCTGGATCTTAGGTTGAGGAGTCGACTGGGAGGGCGACCGTGCTCATCGGGGATGGTAGGCGGCACGATGGAAGTGGTGGAGGCTGGTGGTGGTTATGGTGGCTATGGTAACGGTAGTGGTTGTGGGCTGGCTGGGAGAGGCTGTTCTGGTGGTGGGTTTGGTGATGGAGGTTGTGGTCGTAGGAGTTGCATAGGATGGGGTGGATACTGGGATCAGTCGGAGGTGAGTATAGGGTGGAGGTGGTGGTGTGGGTGGTAATTACCGGTGGATGGTCGGATGAGGAGTCGGACGAAGAGATGACGGTGTCGACGATGGTGTCAAGGGTGGTAATGGTAAGGCTGACGGTGGCGGTAGAGGTGACAGGGGGTCGGTTCGACGGGGAGTCCACGACAGAGGACGACCTGGTGGTTAGGGTTATGGTCAGAGTTTGGGTTTTAGTTTCGTATCGGTATATCCTGCATAACACATACATGGGAAGGGATTGTGGGTGTGTCTAACCGTGTCCGGGGTGTCAGACACAAAGATAGTGATTGAAAATGTAATAAAAATAGTGGAAGGTAATGGATGAAAACAAACATGGTGCTACGGACTCGAATGACGATGATGGTGGCTGTTGTGGAATGCATTAGGCTGGAATTAGGGTTTTGGAAAAATTGGGAACATGGTCCCCTTAAATAGGTGGAGAAACTCCGAGTTCGATAATGATTAGGAATCTATAAAACCCATTAAATAAATCTCAACATTTATAAATAAGTTTAAAAACAAATTTAATCAAATCTTAACTCCCATTTCAAATCACCATAAATAATTAAATATGAACATCTAATAATTTTAAACACCGTTTAATAATTTTGAAATTATTTCAATAAAATTTATCCTCAAAATATTTACAAATATATATGATATATTATCATGTTATAGATCGTATAAAAAATATTATATATATATATATATATATATATATATATATATATTATATATATATATATATATATATATATAATATATATATATATATATTATATATATAGATATATATAATATATATAATATATATAATATAATTATATATATATATATATATATATATATATATTATTATATATATAATATGTATATAAATATATAATGTATATTTATAGATCGTATAAATATATATATATATATTATATATTATATATATATATATATATATATATATATATATATAATATTATATGTACTATATAAATATATTTATATATATTATATATATATATATATATAATATTATATATATATATAATATATATAATATATAATATATATATATATATATCTATATATATATATAATAATATATAACAATTCTTCTCTTATATATACATTAGCAAAATAATATAAAAAAACAACTATATATATTATATCTATATATATATATATATATATATATATAAAAACAGTTGACTAACTGGATGTTGTAACTCATTTTATAAACAATAAAACAAAATATATCTACCTTATATGTATATTAAAACAAAATATTTATTTCCTATATTTATTAAAACCTATAATAAAACTTTTGTATACACAAATAAATAACTACTATGTATATACGCATTTGTACTCAATGTATAAAACCATAATACAAAGAACAATCTAAAGATCCGAGAATGTTTACTATCCCTTGCAAGATAGGTAATTCAAAGAAAACTCCCTATGAAATGTAAAGATCCGAAAATGTTTACTATCCTTGCAAGATAGGTAATAAATATAAGAAAGACATGATAGATTTTGGAGCTTCTATTAATCTCATGCCATATTCTATATATGTATCTGTAAATCTTGGACCTCTGAGTAAGACTGGTATTGTGATTCAATTGGCTAATAGATCTAATGCCTATCCTAAAGGTGTAGTTGATTATGTTCTTGTCCAACTTAATAATTGGTTTTCCTACTGATTTCTACGTTCTTGATATGGAAAATGGAGATTAAACTGCTCATATTTTGGTAGAAAGGCCATTTTTATAGATAATAAAGACTAATATATATGTTCATAGTGGCACACTTACTCTGGAATTTGATGGTGAGATTGTTAAGTTTAATGTTTGTGATGCCTTGAAATATCCTGATGATGATAATTCTGTATATTCTATCGATGTGATTGATTATTTAGCTAAGAAGTTTTTGAACTTGATGGCAAAGATTGAATATTGGAAGTTGCCATTGGTGAGCATCTTATGAAAGAACATGAAGAGTTAGCTTTGAGTACTAATTTATAGGTAAACTATTGCAGTAGATCTTCCAATAGTATAGCAGTCTGGTAATGTTCCATATATTTCGTTACCAATTTCTAATAGTCATGTAAATTATTGGAAGCTTTTACCCTCTGTTTTGTAGGCCCCTATTCCTAGACTTGTAGCCCCTCCATAGTCACCTCAAGTATGTGTTCCTTGGAGATGGAAGGACGTTACCAGTGATCATCTCTAATAAACTTAGAGTGCCGTAAGAAAAAAAAAGCTTGTATAGGTCATTAAGGAGCATAAGACGACTATTGGTTTGACAATTATGGATATAAAAGGATTAGCCTGTCTACATGCATGCATCACATGTTACTTGAAGAAGGGGACAAAACCCTTCTGTTAACCGGAAAGAAGATTGAACCCACCCATGATGGAGGTAGTAAAGAAGGAGATCCACAAACTTCTTAAGTTGGAGTGATTTATCCTATTTCAGATAGCCAGTAGATTAGCCCGGTTCAAGTGGTTACTAAAAACATCGGTATAACTGTTATGAAGAATCAAAATGATGAGTTAATTCCCACCAGTATTCAGAATGGTTGGCAAATTTATATAGATTATAAAAATTAAAATTAAATACTGGAACTCGCAAGGACTACTTTCCTTTACCTTTTACTGATTAAATGCTTGTAAGGTTAGCGGGTCATTCCTACTATTGTTTTCTTGATGGCTATTCAGATTATTTTCAAATTGCAATTGCTCAAGAGGATCAAGAAAAGATAACTTTTACATGCCCATTTGAAACTTTTGCATATCGTCGCATGTCATTTGGTCTTTATAATATGCCAGCTAGTTTCCAAAGGTATATGGTTAGCATATTTTCAAACTATGTTGAGCATATTATAGAAATATTTATGGATGATTTTACAGTTTATGGAGACTTTTTTAGTAAATGCTTGCATAACCTTACACTTGTTCTTCAAATATGCATAAAAATGAATTATGTTAAACTATGAAAATGTCATTTTATGTTGAACAAGGCATAGTTCTGGATAGTGTTGTTTCATATAAATAAATTGAGGTAGATAAACCAAAGTAGATGAACTATTGACTTCTACTACAGTTATCCAGCCCCTGATTGGAACGTTCCTTTTGAGAAAATGTATGATGCGAATGATTATGCAGTAGGGACTATTTTGGGTCAAAGGATTGGAAAGTATCTCATGCTATTTACTATGCTTCAAGAAATCTAAATAATGCTCAGAGAAATTGTTGTAATACTGAAAAATAGCTTTCAGCTATCGTTTTTTACTTTAGAAAAATTTCAATCTTATTTGCTCGGTACTAAAATTATTATTTACTTTGATTATACAGCTCTTCGTTATTTGATAATAAAGAAAGAGGCAAAACATGACTAATACAATAGGTACTTTTTGAGTGAATTTGATTTGGAGACCAAAGACAAGAGAGGGACAGAAAATTGTGTCGCAGATCATTTAAGTCGTTTATACATGTGGAGGATGAACTTCATCTACAAGAAACGTTCCCTAACGAGCAATTATTTTCTGTGAATGTAATATTACCATGGTATGTGAATATTATAAATTATTTGGTTACTAATTTATTTTCTCCTGGCTTGTCAAAAGATCAAAGAGATAGGATCAAGAATGCCAATACTATGTGTGGGTTACCTATATTTACAGAAGCATTGTGCATATCAAGTGATAAGAAGGTGCATTTATGAAAATAAAATTATTTCCATTCTCATATTTTGCCATTCTTATGCATGTGGAGATCATTTCGGAGCTAATAGGACAACAAGAAAAGTGATATAAAGTAGATTCTATTTGTCGTCTTTATTTCATGATTCGTGTTCTTTTTGTAAGACATTCGATAATTGCCAAATGATAGGTAATATTTCCCAAAGGAATGAGCTGCCACAAACCCCCACACTATTTTATGAAATATTTGATGTTTGGGGCATCGATTTCTTTGGACCATTCACTGTATATTTTGGTTATGTTTATATTTTTGCTTGTTGTCGATTACGTCTCGAAATAGATAGAATCTAAAGCTACTAGGGTTTATGATTTTAAAGTTGTTTTAGATTTTATCAAGTCCAACATATTCTCCGGATTTGGGACTCCAAAATCTCTAATTAATGATTGAGGCACTTATTTTTACAATCAACCGTAGAGTCTTTAGCTAAGAACTAGTAGACAAGCCGAAGTATCAAATCGAAAGATCAAGTCTATCATTGAGAAGACGATCAATCCAAAGAAAAGATTGGAGCTTACGTTTAGATGGTGCTTTGTGGGCGTATAGGACTGTAAATATACTTGTTCACTACAAATGTAAGATGGATCTCAAGAATGCCTACAAGTATAGCCTATTGTTTACACTATTCTAAATTTAATAACCAAGGGAATATAAATATTTAGGCTGGGCCATGGAGAAGTAGTCATGCACAAGCTTTATAGGACCTTTTAGCCCAAATAGAGCATCATGGGATGGGCCACCATGTTAATTCATACTCATGATGTCATGAACCCACTCCCAGGTCTAGCGGTCATGACTGTCCGTGCATGTCATCCTTCCTAGGATTCATGTGGGTATTATAGGTGTAATGGAAGCCTAGTAAGTAGAAGTGGCATGTACGATGAATGACACAATACTCCATGTATTGGGAGTAGAAGTACATAAAAGTGGATGATACAATACTCCCTATCCATCAAAGTTCTGTACTATGGAAGGTTAAAATGGAGGCGTCCGATGGAGGATGATACAATACTCCATGTCCATCGTATCTAAGTTTCCCCAAATACCACTTCACGCTAAGGCACTTTGCTATATAAGATGCCCAAATTCAGTGTACTATTTTAGATGGTTCGAATATATTTCAAAGTTGTTGTCATGTCCTTCTCGGCCACATCATAATTAGTGGTATCCTTCCAAAAGTAATCTGACCTAGAAGGATAGAGTATACTATTTAAATTGATCATATTTGGTGTCAATATGTACCCACATAAACTGAAGAGCTATCCTAGTGATAATCATTTATATCAAACATGGCCTTCCCATCTAACACAAGGAAAAATCATACTAGTGTCAACAGGGATAGTTGTCCAACTCCCGTATGTCAACTATAATTGCTAGTGCTCGTGCCTAATAATCCACTCTACTATTGGATCAGAAAGCTTTGATTCATCCGCCAATGGTTGAATGATTCGGTGTTTCATCAGATCTCCATGGAGAGTTCTGCAAAAGCACTTTGGAAGAAGCTGTCATTCGTTGTACGAATGGAAGATGGTTGGCAACAAGATATTTCTTATTCGCCACTCATCAATTTGAAGTTCACCAGAGGGTGCCTCTGTGAGACTTATCTCACAACATCTGTATTTGTATACGAATACGTGTTTTGTCATATATCTTGTATTTTCTTGACTTTTGGAAGAGCTTTTTTTTTCAAATTATAGATTTTTCTCCTTGACCGACATACTGTCGGTATACTGGAGTATAACGCTGGTATACTGTCCGGGTGATATTTCCACCTTTAGATATTTTTTATTTCCTAATATTTTTTGTGAATAGTATTTTAATATTTTCGTGAATAGTGCTGATACTTTCTATTATCCATTGGTTTCTTGGTTCTGAAATACTTTATTATCCAATGGATACTTAGTTTTCTTTTGAATGAACAATATTGATTCAGATCAAGACGTGTATCGCTGACGTGGTAGATTCGACGGATCATGATTAATTTACCTCGTTTATATATACTCCTTCGTTTATTTTGGATTTTTTTACTCTCTACTCTTTTTCTCTCTATTTTCTTGTGAGCTAGGAGCTTTGTCTCGAGGCCTAAGAGTGTGGTTTTTGAACCCCTCTTGGTGGTGGAATAGAAGAGTTAGGCTGGAAGCTTATTTTAGGTAAGTACATTTTGCCGAACTAATGAACAATATTAATTTGATGTTGTTCTCACTTTTCTTAGTATTGATAATTTATTATTGTTCATTACATGCTTTAGTAAATATGTTTCTCTTGAGATTTTTGTCTACTTTCCTATCTCAGTATTTGGTTTGAACTAGGTTTGGTCCTACAAAGTTTTGTTATTTTTTTAGTAGGAAAACTTCGTATCAGGAATAATACAAGAGTGATTACCATGAGACTTAGTATAAATGCTATACAAGTCCTTCCTCTAGTATTGTTGTCATTGTTATACCTTATTTCTGTAACTTTCAAAACGTATTCTGTCACGACCCGCACCAGCTTTTCGGACGCGAGCTCGTGCGCAAGCCAGCTACGCATCAAGCGGACTCCAGCCCGACTCGAATATATAAACGCTGTCAAGGCTATGGTACACTGCCAATCATGGCAAAATAAATCTATATCTCAATCCATAATAAGAGTATAAAACATGAATGAACAATTATGGGTCATGGTCTGCAGCCCATTAGCATATTGTTCAATTAGACTTCAAGAACGATATGAGTCTATAAAATAAGCAGAATATATCCTGGTATGGAATATAAAGCACGAAAGGATAATAAGAAAATATCACAAGCAAATACCTGTATCCCTGCAGGTGTAATCACTACCATCATGATCCGCTAACTAACTCCACGCAATTAGCTACCAGAAGAGATCATCAGGTCCTCTATGGACATAGTAAGATACATAAAAATATGCCTATCTAACAATTTAATCATGCATAAGAGTATAAACAGGCTATAAACATGAAACAAGATGGAAACTGACAAGTGGCTACTGACAGGTAACTATGAACACGGATACGGGATCAACTACGCATAAATGAACTGCAAGAAGAACAAGTAAACAGGAGGTCAATGGAATACCAAACCCTCGCCCCGAGTGTGGACTCACAGGTTTGAACTAATCACTAACCCTCGCCCCGAGTATGACTCGCAGGTTAGTTCACGACAAACACCCTCGCCCCGAGTGTGGACTCGCAGGTGCAAACAGATCAAGACAAACACCTTCGCCCCGAATGTGGACTCGCAGGTGGAAACGGTCAACCCTCGTCCCGATTGTGGACTCGCAGGTTGTGGAAACGATACAGGAATAGCAGTTCAATTATACATACTTGTGGACACAATCCAGTCAAGATACAGGTGACGATACGGTACAACTCAGTCATGACGCAAGTAAGGACAACTCTAGTATGGCTATAATGTGAACAAGCCTGGTATAACTACACTATCAAGTCATAAAATACTGATATACAAGCAAGACAATAAACTGGTAAACGCGGTATCATATAAATCTTGTAAAACCCCTAAATTTCTACTATTTTTAAAATAAATTTGATACTTATTTTTTATTATTTTTGTATATTATACGTCGCTTAGTTGCAATGTACGTCGCACACGAAATTTTATTTTTCGTAATTGCTCGACGAGTGCGAATATGTGCGAGCATACATATTTTTGAAAAAAAATATTTTTTTATTTTTATAGTTTCAAAATAATATATATAATAATTATTTTAGCTATCGTACCAAAATTTCCAATTTCATTATTTTATTTATTTTATTTACACAAAGCCTTTCATTTATAACATATTTTGATAATAAATAATATTTTCGTGCATACATATTTCATAAATATTTTATGAGTTTATTTTTAAATAATAATATAATTTTTGAAATTAATTATTGTTATAATTTTAGTGTTCATAAAAATAAATTTTAAAATGGTTAATATTTGTTAAAATTAATTATGATGATTTACAAATATGAATGTATGGATTTAGATTTATCTATATTTAACTTGGATTGAATTTGGAATTGATTTGAATTGCTTTAAAAATTATTTAAATTAAGTAGAGAATCATCTAATTGGGTTTAAATAAATCCTAACGCTTATCCAACTGGGAATTCCCACCTTCCTATATAAGGAGAGGTACTCATCCACATTATTATTCCACAATTACTCCATCCATCCACAAACGTGTCATGCATCGTGTCCGTGTTCCGATATTCATAATCTTATTCCATCCTTTACATATACAATTATTCTTTCGTGTTGACAACCCCGACACCATCAAATCCTGGCCTACCCCTGACTCATAGCCACCGCAAATCGTCGCCATCACTCTTACCACCGCCATGAATACTCTATCGCCAACAACTCCATCCCGTCCAACTTCGTCCCCTACGGCAACACCACCAGCCCATCTACGAAACTGTTGACCATCCTCCGCGACCGCCAACATCAGCCCAATCCGTCACCACCACAATCATCCAGACCACCCGTACCCCAGCTTTGCTATCACCGATCACCCGCTGCCCTGTCAATCCAGCCACCACTGTCGCCAGCATCACCGTCCCCGCGACCATAACCAACGTCATCTACTCTCCAACACCAGAACCGCCACCGCCCGACCACCTTCCAAACCTCGCCATCCCGGCGTCCCCGCCACACAAACCCCCATAACCACCATCACCAGTCATCACTAGCCATTGCCACCGCGACCGTCCGCGGCCACCAAAACCTGAAACCTCCAAAACTTAGAGAAATAATAAATAAACACACCCATCACCGCCACCACCACTTACCTCCGTCCGCATTTAGCCCCGTCCCAGCCTTGGTAATCGCCTTCACAGTAGCCACCCCATCTTGCCACAAGGAGCCTGTGTCGTCGAGGTGGTTCCCGTGCCACTACGGCCTCTAGAACCCCACACGTCGCCGGTGTGCTCCACCACCACCGACAGATTCGACGCCGCCCCTAGCCTACCCAGCCCTCGACTCCTTCTTGGTCGGCGATCTCCGCCCCGGGAAGAAGCCCTGTCTCCTCGCCCCTCAGTGCCCGGTGCCGTCCTCCTCCTCCGCAGTCGAGCACCGTACCGCCTCTTTCCACGCCGATCTCTCCGCCGACCTCCGCGGGAGTCGCACTCGACCGCCCGCCGCTCGAGAACCCCAGCGGCCGCCAGCCGCGCGTCCGTCACTCCCCCGCAGGCCGCATGACCGGCCGCCCCCTCTCATTCCCACTCTCTCTCTCTCCCTCTCGTCCCTTTCTAAAAACTCAAGAAGAAAAGCCAACAGCTTTGTTGGTTTTAATTTTTGTTTGTTTTGATTTTTAGTATTTTGATTAGTTTTGTTCATTATTTGTTTCTTTTAATATCTATTATTATTATTATTATTATTATTATTATTATTATATTCTTACTTTATTCTGTAATCTTTTAACAGCTGTGCTGTTTATCATTAGTAATATTTTAATATTATTATTATTGTTATTTTATTATTATTATTATTGTTATTATTATTATTATTATTTTTATTACTATTATCATTACTATTATCATTATTACTACTGTTATTATTATTATTTGGTTGTCTTGCTAAATTTATTAATTGCATTATTATTATCATTTTAGAAAATTTTATAAATATTTTTCTAGCGAAATTCAAAGTAAATTTTGACTCTAAAATATTTTCTCGAGTTATATGTACGTAAATATATTTGACAAGTTATCTCTCAAGCTTTTTTTTCGAATTATATGTATATAAATATATTTGACGAGTTATAGTTTTGGCCTAAATAACTCCTTATTATTTTTGAAAAAGTACTTAAATATTTTCATATATAAAATATAGTTTTTCTACTTAGAAATAATTATTTTGTCAAAACTTAGAGTTTTTCTCCCTAAAAAGATTTTTTGGATTTACAAATAATTAATTTAATTATTTTACTAAATAAAACTATTTTCAAGTATTAACAAAAGTTTATAAAAACATATATAGCCAATTTCTTTAGATATTTTCCTGTCCATGCCAAATCCTATTATTTATGTTCCCTCGCCAATTCAAGCCTACCTTATGTCGAACCTAACTAATTTGACCTTTCTAGACCCAATGGAACCATCCGTGCCACCATCAGAGGTCACTTTGCATAGTGGTTGCACCGAAGTTGCAGTTCGTGCCACATTGATCATTGCAGTACACTAGATAAGACACCTTGCCATTTACTGTTTATTTATTTTAGCTCATATTTCATGCATTATTTATTATTTTCTTTATGCAAAATAAACTGTGATACATGGCATAACCTGTTAGAACTTACTGTTCATTTATATTTTCTGCTATGTATTATTTTTTTTACACATTAAACCTAGATTTAAGGGACCACCTTGTGTGTTGCATTCATTGGCCTTGACACGTTGTAACACGAAGTTGTGTGTCGCATGTAGAACACGGACATGCGTGACTGGCTGGCCACCGGTACGTATAAGCCGTGCGATAGGAATAACCTCTAATAGAATTGTATGCTAGTTTGACTTAGCGGTTATAGAGGTTTACTGTTGTGGATATAACATAGTAGGCATTGGGCGGGTAGGACAATTCCTTAGCGTATGGACTTCGATACACTTTCCCTTTTTTAACCCGTGAGCTCCGCCGGAGACGCGGGTGAGATTACCCATGATTACTGACGGCCACTGGCATTCTGCGGAACGTTATGCTTTTATTGATTGGGCCTCTGGTGCCCCAAGGGGGGACTACGCCGATCCTATTTAGCCAGGACCCATGCGTAGGAAGGATTATTCTTAACTACATTTCACTTAGAACGGTTAGGCACCTTTATCCATTAGGTACGAGTACTTTTGGTTTGGGTACTTGTATCTGACCGTGGCTTGGGATAATAACTTGTCGCAGATTAGTTCGTCACATCTTGTCCTTGTTTGGTTGTAGGTGTGACTTACTACTTCGATGAGAAGGTATTGAACCTTGTTGGGGTTCAGATGCATATTGGATTCATAGCATGGAAAGATACGTCATCGTGAATTAGTTTACCATCTCCTGTCCTTGTTTGGTTAGGGGGATGGTAAGCTAGTTCAATAGGTATGTATTGGACCATGTTATAATTCAATTGACTTATTTATTTGAGCAATATTTATTCAGTTTATATGGCATGATATTATGTGTCTTGTTACGTCCCTCTGAGGATCTAGTTATCTCGCCAGGTGTGTACTCTTGTCTTCCGCAGGCGTTCTAGCTCTAGCCGTGACCATCTTCATTTCTTCGAGGATGATTGCACTTGGATCGTATTCGCTTCGCTCGCCAAAATTATTTATTTCCCATGTATTTTTCCTTTACTCGTTGGTAGTGGATTTGTCTCCGCCCAACATATTGTATCAAGACAATTCATTATCGTTATATGATATCTTTTATTCATTAATTTTTTTGTGTGGATGAGATTACTCGTGGTTCTTCTGCATTTTACAGATTATGTATCCATACGAGGCCCATGTACTTCGTATGAATACAGCTGGCATGTCTACGTGCGTAGTCCTACGTATTTTGGGACTGGGGCGTTATATATTTTTGTGGTGGCCCATGCAGGTCTAGATAAATTGTTTGGTTACTTTACCGTACCAAGCAAGCCTGCGTATAGGATTAGAGTCTAGGATCTCATCCACATACTTGATCTCTTTTCTCGATTCCATATTTGAATTGTTCGACTCATCGACTGTATCTTGCTTGATTCCTTCTATCGGAATTCTTATCTTCCCTTCGTGCTTGCTAGAGGTTAGACAGGTGATCCCTACTAGTTAGACATGTTTCTTTTGTCCCAAAACACCATTAGTTTAAATTCTTTTAAGTTGGGTAGAATGCCTTGTGACCTAGCAATTCCTTTGTCCTTGTGACCTATATTAGCAACTTTACTTAGGTTCTAGAATTTAGAGGACCCTAACCCATTTAGCCAACCAAGGACTTGGACAAGAAGACTATAGGACGACTGTATAGAGACCAACATATGATATAACTTAGAGTCTTAAGGAGTTTGAACTAGTTCTGCTTTCTTTCAATCTTAATCTCATATGCCTATATTTTTACTATCTAGACTAATGATGCTAATGTAGCCTAGTTTTTGCAAGCTCAATTCTTTATCAAGCTTTTCATGACATATGTTATTGGAGGCCTCCACTAACGGATTATCTACTCAGAACCGGTGCATGATGGTCTGATCAACCTAGTGCACCTTGGTTCGCTTTTATCTATCGTTCCACGTGGATGGGGACATAGCTAAACTTGCCCTCTAGAGTCCCATCCGCGAATGCCTTAGCAACTCCTTTTGAATTATTTGGTCGCCTTTGAACCACGTATTCGTATTCAATAACGCCTCCTTCGAACTCTATATTGCTTGTGCCCTTCACCTGTTTTAGGCAGACGAAAGCGCTAGTACTTTAAATTTTCCTCTAGCTATCCTATCACCTATGACCATTATCACTCGAAGTTGCTATATCTTCGTCTTAAACTACTCGTCCTTCTTCTCAACCCTATATTTACTATCATGACCTTCTAATCGCTTAATTTAGGCGTGCACCTAATCACTCTCTTAATCGTGCCCCCGACATACTCTCAAGGAACCATGTCTTTAAGTTCTCAAGTTTATTTCTCTTGATACCGTACTATTTCTTATCGCATGTTAACTTGATTAAACATTAACCATATACCTTCTGGCGTAGTTAGCCATATCCATAATTATTTTTATTATTATTTAAAATTGCAATTTTCTAATGCATGATTGCATTGAACGTCGTTTCTTTGCCTCGTCCAGTGGCTTGATCGTGTTCATTATCGACATACCCATGTCACCCACCCCTATTATTCCTAATTTCGAGGACGAAATTCTTTAAGTTGGGTAGGATGTAAAACCCCTAAATTTCTACTATTTTTTAAAATAAATTTGATACTGATTTTTAACTATTTTTGTATATTGTACGTCGCGTAGTTGCATTGTACGTCGCATGCAAAATTTTGTTTTTCATAATTGCTCGACGAGTGCGAATACGTGCGAGCGTACATATTTTTGAAAAAACATTTTTTTTATTTTTATAGTTTCAAAATAATATATATAATAATTATTTTAGCTATCGTACCAAAATTTTCAAGTTCATTATTTTATTTATTTACATAAAGCCTTTCGTTGATAACATATTTTGATAATAAATAATATTTTTGTGCATACATATTTCATAAATTTTTATTTGTTTATTTTTAAATAATAATATAATTTTTGAAATTAATTATTATTATAATTTTAGTGTTCATAAAAATATATTTTGAAATGGTTAATATTTGCTAAAATTAATTATGATGATTTACAAATTTGAATGTATGGATTTAGATTTATCTATATTTAATTTGGATTGAATTTGGAATTGATTTGAATTGTTTTAAAAATTATTTAAATTAAGTAGAGAATTATCTAATTGGGTTTAAATAAATCCTAACACTTATCCAACTGGGAATTCCTACCTCCTATATAAGGAGAGGTACTCATCCACATTATTATTCCACAATTACTCCATCCATCCACAAACGTGTTGTGCATCGTATCCGTGTTCCCATATCTATAATCTTATTCCATCCTTTACATATACATTTATTCTTTCCTGTCGACAACCCCGACACCATCAAATCCTAGCCTACCCCTGACTCACAGCCACCGCAAATCGTCTCCATCACCTTTACCACCGCCATGAACACCCCATCGCCAGTAACTCCATCCCGTCCAACTTCGTCCCCTGCGACAACACCACCAGCCCATCCACGATAATGTTAACCATCCTCCGCGGCCGCCAACATCAGCCTAATCCGTCACCACCACAATCACCCAGACCACCCGCACCCCAGCTTCGCCATCACCGACCACCCGCTGCCCTGTCAACCTAGCCACCATTGTCGCCAGCATCCCCATCCCCATGACCACGACCAACGTCATCTACTCTCCAACACCAGAACCGCCACCGCCCGACCACCTTCCAGACCTCGCTATCCCGATGTCCCCGCCACACAAACCCCCATAACCACCATCACCAGTCATCACCAGCCACTGCCACCGTGACCGTCTGCGGCCACTAAAACCCGAAACCTCCAAAACTTAGAGAAATAATAAGCCAACACACCCATCATCGCCACTACCACTTACCTCCACCGGCGTTTAGCCCCGTCCCAGCCTTGGTAATCGCCTTCACAGTAGCTGCCCCATCTTGCCATGAGGAGCCTGTGTCGTCGAGGTGGTTCCCGTGCCACCACAGCGTCTAGAACCCCACACGTCGCCGGTGTGCTCCACCACCACCGACAGATCTGACGCCGCCCCTAGCCTACCCAGCCCTCGACTCCTTCTTGGTCGGCGATCTCCGCCCCGGGAAGAAGCCCTGTCTCCTCGCCCCTCAGTGCCCGGTACCGTCCTCCTCCTCCACGGTCGAGCACCGCGCCGCCTCTTTCCACGCCGATCTCTCCGTCGACCTCCGCGGGAGTCGTACCTGCCCGTTCGCCGCTCGAGAACCCCAACGTCCGTCGCCGTGCTTGCATCACTCTTCCCGCAGGCCGCATGACCGGCTGCCCCCTCCTTCCCACTCTCTCTCTCCCTCTCGTCCCTTTCTGAAAACTCAAGAAGAAAAGCCAGAAGCTTTGTTGGTTTTAATTTTTGTTTGTTTTGATTTTTCGTGTTTTGATTAGTTTTGTTCATTATTTGTTTCTTTTAATATCTATTATTATTATTATTATTATTATTATTATTATTATTATTATATTCTTACTTTATTCTATAATCTTTTAACAGCTGTGTTGTTTATCATTAGTAATATTTTAATATTATTATTATTGTTATTTCATTAATATTATTATTATTATTGTTATTATTATTATTATTATTATTATTATTATTATTATTATTATTATTGTTATTACTATTATTATTACTATTATCATTATTACTACTGTTATTATTATTATTTTGTTGTCTTGCTAAATTTATTAGTTGCCTTATTATTATTATTTTATAAAATTTTACAATATTTTCTAGCAAAATTCAAAGTAAATTTTGACTATAAAATATTTTCTCGAGTTATATGTACGTAAATATATTTGAAAAGTTATCTCTAAATTTTTTTTTGAATATATGTATATAAATATATTTGACGAGTTATAGTTTGGCCTAAATAACTCATTATTTTTGAAAAAGTACTTAAATATTTTCATATATAAAATATAGTTTTTCTACTCAGAAATAATTATTTTGTCAAAACTTAGAGTTTTTCTCCCTAAAAAGATTTTTTGGATTTACAAATAATTAATTTAATTATTTTACTAAATAAAACTATTTTCAAGTATTAAGAAAAGTTTATAAAAAACATATATAACCAATTTCTTTAGATATTTTCCTGTCCATGCCAAATCCTATTATTCATGTTCCCTCGCCAATTCAAGCCTACCTTATGTCGAACCTAATTAATTTGACCCTTCTGGACCCAATGGAACCATCCGTGCCACCATCAGAGGTCACTTTGCATAGTGGTTGTACCAAAGTTGCAGTTCGTGCCACATTGATTATTGCAGTACACCAGGCAAGACACCTTGCCATTTGCTGTTTATTTATTTTAGCTCATATTTCATGCATTATTTATTATTTTCTTTATGCAAAATAAACTGTGATACATGACATAACCTGTTAGAACTTACTGTTCATTTATATTTTCTGCTATGTATTATTTTTCTTACACATTAAACCTAGATTTAAGGGACCACCCTGTGTGTTGCATTCATTGGCCTTGACACGTTTTAACACGAAGTTGTGTGTCGCATGTAGAACACGGACATGCGTGACTGGCTGGCCACCGGTGCGTATATGCCATGCGATAGGAATAACCGCTAATAGAATTGCATGCGAGTTTGACTCAGCGGTTATAGAGGTTTACAGTTGTGGATACAACATAGTAGGCATTGGACGGGGAGGACAATTCCTTAGCGTATGGGCTTCGATGTACTTTTCCTTTTATAACCCGTGAGCTACGCCGGAGACGCGGGTTAGATTACCCATTATTACTGACGGCCACTGGCGTTCTGCAAAACGTTATGCTCTTATTGATTGGGCCTCTGGTGCCCCAAGGGGGGACTACGTCGATCCTATTTAGCCAGGGCCCATGCGTAGGAAGGATTGTTCTTAACTACATTTCACTTAGAACGGTTAGGCACCTTTATCCGTTAGGTACGAGTACTTTTGGTTTGGGTACTTGTATCTGACCGTGGCTTGGAACAATAACTTGTCGCGGATTAGTTCGTCACATCTTGTCCTTGTTTGGTTGTAGGTGTGACTTACTACTTCGATGAGAAGGTATTGAACCTTGTTGGGATCCGGATACCATATTGAATTCATAGCATGGAAAGATACGTCATCGTGAATTAGTTTACCATCTTCTGTCCTTGTTTGGTTGAAGGGATGGTAAGCTAGTTCAATAGGTGTGTATTGGACCATGTTATAAATCAATTGGCTTATTTATTTGAGCAATATTTATTCAGTTTATATGGCATGATATTATGTGTCTTGTTACGTCCCTCTGAGGACCTGGTTATCTCGCCAGGTGTGTACTCTTGTCTTTCGCAGGCATTTTAGCTCTAGCCGTAACCATCTCCATTTCTTCGAGGATGATTGCGCTTGGATCGTATTCACTTCGCTCGCCAAAATCATTTCATTTCCCACGTATTTTTCCCTTAATCGTTGGTAATGGATTTGTCTCCGCTCAACATATTCTATCAAGACAACTCATTATCGTTATATGAAATCTTTTATTCATTTATTTTGTGTGTGGAAGAGATTATTCATGGTTCTACTGTATTTTACAGCTTATGTATCCATACGAGGCCCATGTACTTCGTATAAATATAGCTGACATGTCTACGTGCCAAGTCCTACGTATTTTGGGACTGGGGCATTACAAATCTATAGCAACTAAGGTAACTAAAGATAACATACTAAAATAGATGAACTATAAGCATGAAAATGAACTGTAGAGGGAGGCAAGGTATCTTGCCTGGTGGTAGGTAAAAAACCAATAAGATACCGTCAACTAGTACGCCATAAAGTCCAAAATCCACAAATGTCTCCGAAAGCTGAAACAGATATTGCCAACATTCTCAGAATAGTCAAATTATCTAGGATTGCCTGTCCTTAAGTCCAATTCTGGACACAGGAGCGAAACGATAATTTCGGGTCAAAAAGGTGTCCGCCGTTGGACCCACTTTGCACCGAAAACTGTGCCAGAGTCAATGGTCTCTAAAGTCATCAAACAACATGTCTGAGAATTTGTTTTGATGATACGAACCCAACTGGTATGTCCAATTTTCGATTCCGGTGGGCCATGCACAAAATCGCCCATTGAATCGGATCGTAGGGCCCGCAAAATGGCGATCCGATCAACTGTCTCAGAATTGGACCAAACTTGGCGTACAGGACCCGAAAAATGATACAGTCCTGATGGCACAAATTTTGTCTCGATCTGACGAACGTGCACAAAGAAATTGCAGTTGGTGTAAAGTGGCCGATACGAAAGTTTTTTGACGGATACGCATCAAATTCGTCGCGTACACGCGACCAATTTGAATTTCGTCAAAGCCCACACGTCCACGAAGCCATTACGCACCTTTTGATGCCTTTGGTTCCAGACCACGTCGCCCGAATTGGCGGAACGCGCGTCGTGTGGATGAGTTTCTAATGTTTTCGAAAACAGTTTTAATAAGTTTTTCTTGATTTTCAAATCGGTATTTCTTGATGTATAATAGTTGAATTTAAAATCCGTAAACAACATTTTGAAGCTGTATGGGTTGACTAAAAACCTATTCAATTAGATTTTGTGTTTCCTAACAGGATCGACCACTTTTGGCCTCCCAAGATGGGTGTCTGGATTCGAAATTCTGTCCCGATTTGGATAGTTTTTACTCAACTTCGCGTCGATTTTCTTGGCATGTTAATCGACTTGGTCCTAAACTCTTTACTGATATGTCAAGGTGGCTAGATAGGCTTCTAATCGAATCAGGGGTTTCGGGATTACGTCGAGTATGCAGGAAGAAATTGGATTGAGAAGTCGCTTACCTCAGCCCGAACAGAACCTGCTCTGTTCTGCTGCTGTGCCGCACTTGCCCGTGCGGTTATCGGCCGTCGGCGGCTCATGGCGGTGCCCAGAGGCGGCGCAAAGGCTGGGCGTTGGCGCTAGGGTTTGTGGTGGCATCTCGAGCTTAGGGTTTCGGTTTTATGAGATCCCCATCTCCCGTTCTATTTCTATATATATATATACGGTTTTGATTTTGTTACACAGGGGGGTCGGGCTTCCTGTTTGCTCGGCTGAGAGTGTATTGTCCTATTTTATATACTCTTCTTTCTCTATACATATATATATAGATATATATATATATATATATATATATATATATATATATATATATATATATATAGTTTATATATATATTTATGTATATATAGCTATATATATATATATTTTATTTATGTATATATATATATATATAGTTTATATATATATATATATATATATATATATATATATATATATATATATATATATATATATATATATAGTTATATATATATATATATAGTTATATATATATTTCCTAATTCCTAAAACCATAATATTAAATCTTCCTATTATAGGGTTATTATAACAATAAGTACACGGGTATAAAATATATTTATTTTCGAAATAGGAGATAGCCAATATTTATAATATCTAATAGTAATAAATATATTTATTTAATCACCACAAAATAATAGAATAATAATAAAATAAACATATGGTGGTTTGGTGAATTCATACTACTCACCTTTATTCGGGTCCAGAAAATTGTACAAATATTGTAAAACAATATTTAATAATAAGAATACCAATTTTTGTACAAATATTCAAATAATTAAAAATGTACATTAATACCTAAAATAATTTAGAAAATATTTGTACACACATAAAATAAGCCTACATGGTCATCTTTGGTCTCACTACAAGATTACATGGGCTCGGTTTTGGTTCGGGTCGAGTCCGAGCTAAATTGACACAAACCGGGTCTCCTACAAGTCAATAATATAATTAATAAATAATTAAAATGTTCTATAGGGTTAAGTCACAAATTGGCCTGGTTTTTCTAGTTAGGACATCACTATGGCTCGGCCTTCCTTGGCATGGCTAATACACTAGTCAAGGCACGCCACTGCACTATCCGTGCCATGATTTCTAGTCGTTTGGTACCTCAAAACTCAACCATGGCTAAAGTCATCTACCATAATAATTAACTAAATAATTATTTATAAAATCCTAAAATCACCATTTTAAATCAAATAAATAATAATAAAAAAAATTTCAAAAATTTTCGGAAAGGGGAGCTACAAATCTATCCATCTTAAAAATAATTTCGTCCTCGAAATTCTAACTCATAAACATGCATAAAATTCAAAATTAAAAAAAAAAATCCACTATTACTTTAATCTTCTCAAAAATATTTTATGACCTTCTCTAGTCATTTTATAACTCCGAATACTTGAGGACTTCTACCCACTTTCGGTCACACTACTCCTCAAAATATGGTCACTAAAGTCTTATAATCTTCTAACTAGTTGCTAACAATTCTACCGACAGATATCTAGGCATATGGTAACTACAATCCTTCATATCTATAAGCAACCAAAACTCAATAATCATGCAATATTATACTATAATTTAAGAATTTCTGATGAATTTAGACAGCACGATCGTTCGTCACCCCGGAATAGGAAGGGACGAGAATCAATGGTACGGGAGGGCAAGGGAGAATAATTGAGAACAAATATGGAGTTTTCAAGGGCGCAGAAAAATTTCTAAAAGAATTTTCAAAACAATGTGGATTGAGATTCCTAAGGATTTAGTCAAATTCGCAGGCTCGTATCAGTACAGTTACGTAACCGATACGATATGCTCTGACCTGCATGGGCCACCAAAAAAACTTGTCACGACACGCACCCGCTTTTCAGACGCGAGCTCGTGAGCAAGCCAGCTACGCATCAAGCGGACTCCAGCCCGACTCAAATACGTAAACGCTGTCAAGGCTATGGTATACTGCCAAATCATGGCAAAACAAATCTATATCTCAATCCATAATAAGAGTATAAAACATGAATGAACAATTATGGGTCATGGTCTGCAGCCCATTAGCATAGTCTATAAAATAAGCAGAATATATACTGGTATGGAATATAAAGCACGCAAGGATAATAAGGAAATATCACAAGCAAATACCTGTATCCCTGCAGGTGTAATCACTACCATCATGATCTGTTAACTAACTCCACGCAATCAGCTACCTGAAAAGATCATCAGGTCCTCAGGGGATATAGCAAGATACATAAAAATATGCCTATCTAACAGTTTAATCATGCATAAGAGTATAAACAGGCTATAAACATGAAACGAGACGGAAACTGACAAGTGGCTACTGACAGGTAACTATGAATATGGATACGGGATCAACTACGCATAAATGAACTGCAAGAAGAACAAGTAAACAAGA
>JANAVB010041774.1:52500-55000 GCA_029216955.1 Iris pallida | reverse complement strand
TCGGTAAATTGTTTGGACCCAATCCTAGCTCAAACAACTTAGTGGAGCCTATCCTAGTTGCCAAAATCAAATAGACATATATTTGATTGATTTTTATCAATTAAATGGCAGTCCACATGCATAGATTCAATGCACTTTGACTTAATATTTCCTATTTCCAAATTAGGAAACCTAAAGATACCCATTACCATATTAGTTGATTGGAGGACCAAATCTCAGCCAAATCAATCCAGATCAAAGCCAACAAACCCCAATATTAAATACCTCGACACTTTATATTTTAAACTCCTAAAATTATCCCTCTCTCCAATCCTCCCTAAACCGTGCGCCATCCAGCCTTTGGTCGATAGCTCCACAACCCTAGGCTTCCACCTCTTTTTTAACTTTTTGACCTCCATGTATCGAGCTACTATCTCCATAATAACCCCAAGAGACCCCTATTAAACCCTACAAAGCCCTGAAGGAGTCTCCTCTACTTATTTGGTCGTTTGAAGGCAAAATTCGAAGGTTATTTCCAGCCGTAATAAAAATTATGAACCCGGGTTGGTCATCTTCTCTGATGGGTTCATCTAATTTTTCTCATCCATTAGACCTAAAACCAAAACCAATCAGTAGCCCTATGTGTCTACTTTTATGTCTAATTACTAACTGAGACAGTTTGTCACGACCCGCACCCGGTGTAAGGGCACGAGACGTGGGTATGTCCAGCCTACGCCGCAGTGTCGGCGGTAGAACGCTGTCCTAGGTCCAACATCTAACACAATCTAGAATATGCTCCAATTGGAGAAAAATATATATATGGTACAACTCAATCACAATAACTAAGATGGAATAGAAGAAAGATAATCTCAACAGAGAGTCACAATATGAATAATAATCCCGGTGTAAACCACACCATAAAAAATCTCAACACAATCACAATGTCTTATAACTAGGTAATAATATCAGTCTAATCTAACTCATGGCAAGTTCTCAGCGACTACTGGATCCTGCTGAGGGTCCAGGTCACTGTGTCAACTAGGCCTGCTCCATAATAAGTGTCGCAGCAATCCTCATCATCTGTAATATTTTAACAGGTCCAGTCAGGACATGAACGAATACATATCTCTCACACAGTTTATTACATGAAAGGAAATATGAAACAAGCTATAGAATAATATACATGAACTGCTGATAAAGAAATGAGACTGTAAAAGAGAGCATGATATATGGAAATAGATATACACGATATAATAAGAGAAATAAACTAACTACGTAGTATAGAGCACAATCTGGTTATGTAAACTGGCTTAGATTATACATGACTTAAATGTAGTTTAGAGTTGCACATGAAAAGGGTGTAGATCACATAACCAAATAAATACTCCCCCTGCCCCAATCAGTACACAAGGATCTGTCCAGGTTATGTTATTGCACATGAAAGTAGTGTATCACATGGATAGCTAGTCCACATGCACACTGGGTTATACATGAAGGCTCACATGATCATGAGTGTACATGAATGTCACATAAGTATACATGAATGTCACATAAGTATACATGAATAAATACGAATACAATGAGTAGACGATACACATGATAAAGTACATAAGCATAATATACCCGATGTATCCGAGGGGATAACATCGCATGAAGAGATCCATATAGTACTAATCCGTGATAATATCGTGACAACAACAAGTAAACTAGTCTATAACAAGTAAATATGTCCAAGCAAGAATGAAATGGTCAGAGAATGTACTCGCCTGACAATCCGAGCTGCTGATGAGGATGTGTAACTGAACTGGAGTGATGTAAACCTATTTAAAGTAACCACAAGTCACAACATGGTCTAACATATTATAAGAAAGGGCTACAATGTAATTCTACATACTTCTAGGTCTTTCTAGGTCAAAGTCAACCTTGATCAACTCTAGTCAAACCTGGTCAAATCTGGTCAAACCTGGTCAACTCTAAGTCAACCAGTCCGTTTACTAATTTTTAGGTCACACACAAGTTTACAAGTCATTCCGAGTTCGTTTGAGTCGATTTAGAACAAGTTTGACCCAAGTTGACTTTTGTCAACTTGTCGGTCAACTCGACTAAACTAGGCTCATTGGGCCGATCCTAATCTGTCCCAATACCCTATGGTTACATTCATAATCAATCCACATACATATAGGGATATTCACATTCATTAAGGTAATATATATATATACATACACATATATATCTATACATACACATATAAATATATAATATGTGACTTGAAGGAAGTTGTGTGTGATAAAGGACTGCTGTTATGAATCAAATCTGAGAACAAAAGGTTTAAGATACAACTTTATGGATATATTATATAATTACATATATTCACAAGTCTAATGAAAGGAAAACTATATATATATATATATATATATATATATATATATATATATATATATATATATATATATATATATATATAATATATATATATATATATATATATATATATATATATATATATATATATACATTTACA
>JANAVB010041774.1:0-47500 GCA_029216955.1 Iris pallida | reverse complement strand
GTGTCTAAAATAAATGCATCTCAGAATATCTCAAAGTCTAGTACAATAATCCCAAATAGTAAGACAATCCTAAACTAATGGAGTGTCGTCTACAGCTAAAGGATCCTGCTGCTGGTCCAAATCTGGGTACTCATCTAGTGTGGCACCGTAGTAAGTAGGGCAGAACGCCTCAGCCTCATCCTCTGTAATATTTCAACAGGTCCAGTCAGAACGGGAACGAGCACATATCTCTCAACAGTTCATATCAGGTTAGGAGTATAAATCATTGCAATAGAGTAAATATAGGAAGTGCTGAATGGAAGTATAAGTAAAACATGAGATATTTGTAACTGGAGATACATGATAGTAAAGACTGTAAGTGACTACGTGATTTAGAGTACAATATGGTTATGTAAATGGCTTAGGGGCACATGAATACAAATAAGGAGGCACATTTATACAGCTACTTGGGGTAGTTGTTCACATAACCAATTCTACTCACCCTGCCCCAATCAGTACACAATGATCCATTCAAGTTACGTTATAAGCACATGAATACAACTAAGATACGTGAACTCATGTAATGAGTAGTACATGAGGCACGTGAAAGCACATGAGAACATGTAAAAATATGAACTAGTACGAGTAAAAGGAGTACCTGATGCACATGATAAAGTACATGAACATGAAATACCCGATGCACCCGTAGAGGGATAACATCTCAGGAAGGGATCCATATAGTACTAATCCGTGAAGATACGTGTCAGCATCATGTAGAGTAATCTAGAGCATGAATATATCCAGACAGGTATGAAAAGATCAGAGAATGTACTCGCCTGTTGTCTGAAAGTCCGAGATGAAAATACTGTCCGAGGAGTGGTGTCTGGCTCCTATTTAGAACAGTACGAGTCACAACAAGTCCAGAATGATAATACAATGCAAATCTAATGCATTCTACATGAAACTAGGTCAATCTAGACCGAAGTCAACTCTTGGTCAACTCTGGTCAACCCTAGAAGTCAAACTAGGTCAACCAAGTCAAACCTAGGTCAATCTAGTCTATACTAGACTAACTAGTCCATTCTAGGTCTAATAAGACTAAACAAGTCTAAACTAGACTCACTAGCTAAACAACACAATCATAGGCCATAGGCCAAAAAGCTATACCATGGGCCAATAGGCAACCCATGCTAAATCATCCTTCAAAACATTTATTTACTACACACACATATATCTAATCTATGATAAGCATAGATATCATAATATACCCTAATATAGGAATACACATATATCTATTTATAAACTAATAGGATAATCACATATATATACATATATGAAAAGTGAGAGGGGGACACATGGCTAACAGTGAGAAACATGTGTGAAGAACAAGTGTCAAGTGTTGCTAGGGTGTGATACATATGTGTGAAACAGACAATCCATAACCAAATACAGTTGACAGTCCAATAAAGCTCAGATTTTTCATTGAAACAAAAAAAAAACAGTTTAATACTAGCACTAAACAGTCCCCTCACTTAATCTCAGTTTTTGCTTCTCAAAACACACCAACCATCCCCACATAATACCCAGGAAACAGTCCATAATGATATCACAGGTTTCTAGAACTAAAACTCAGATTTGCACACAATATTAACATTTCAGAAAAAGCTCATGAATCACACATAACTAATTAACAAACTTCCTATCTAACTCAAGTTAACAACTACAACAAAAGGGGTTGATTATTCTCAATACAAATCAATGAATCAAAGAATCATTCAGTCCAACTCAACCTTCCATTCCCAGGTAATGAAAAACTGGGAACACAAAGTCCCATCTAAGCTAAAACATTGAGTCATTGGTTATACAATGAAAAAGGTTTAAAAACTCCTCCAGTGAAGTTCATTAGTAAGGGGGACATGTCAGGTTATACAATAAGACCCCACTCCAATTCCAGTTATCAATTAACAGTAAAATGAACAGGAATAGAAGGAACCAATGTTATTCCCAGGTTTCAAAAAAAACTGAGAACAACTCTCAACAGCCAATACACTGAATCAAGGAAATAAACTCAGTTTTACAGTTAAGAAAAGAATACTAATTCATGTCATGAATCCTTTAACTAAAACCCAAAATCAGTCCATAGTAATTTCATTCACAGGTCTTTAAAAAGGAAGGGAATTTGATTTAAAACAATTTAAGAACCATTCCCAGTTTTTGAAAAACTGGGAACACAAACCAAATTCTATATCACACTATACCAACCCAAAACTTGAATGAAAATACTTAGCCAACATGTAACATGATATGTGGGTTAAATTTTAATTGAAAATCATAACAGAAAAAGGAAGATCACACTGTTTGGAAAACTGGAAAACCAGTGTCAGTGAATGCATCAGAAAAACATCCCATTCCTCATGTTCGAATCCAATAATACAACATTAAACCTAAAACTAATGTGTAACTAAATGCAACAGGGGTTTAACATGATAGTTAGGATCCATCTAATAATTTAAACATGATTTAAAATATTTAAAATCGATTTACACAACAACACACAATCCAGAACACACACACACCAGTATTTGCCCCGTGCACACGAAATAACGTGTCCGACACGACACGAGGACTCATGGAACTTTGCGAGCCTTGTGTCAGTTATTGTCCCTAACCTCAGGCCAAAAATCACGTGTCCACGTGGAGAAACGGGCGCGCAGTAGCCCCCGAGTAGCAGGGGAGCTACAGTGCCGTGCGCACGCCCCCGACTTGCGTGTTTCCGTGTCCCCATGACTCGACACAACTCACAATCCATCACAAGACACTGGGAATCCCTAGACGACACCTAGGGCTAGCTTTCCATTCAATTAGAATCGAAAAACTCGAACGAAATGTCCTTTGAGACATTTCGTCGAACACCTTGTTCAATCTCTGATACGTGTCCGATACGGACACGAAAAGAGTCCAAAACCTAGGGTTAGCCTACCCTACAGTTGGGTGAGGGCTAGGGTTTCCTAAAAATAATTTTTACCAGAATTTAGGAGCAATAGATAGGGTTTTACCTATAGGTGTTCAATCTCCCAAAAAACTCTAAAGAGAAAGGATCCTTCAACCCACCAAAGCTCTCCAAATTGTTCCTTTCCTGTCAAAACTTGTCACAAATAGCAAGAACATAATATTTAGGTTCTATTGCAATTTATTTGAAGGAATTTGGAGAAGAAATGGATTTTCTAGGGATTTACAAGGATGGGGACTCACCTCTTCCAAATGGCAAAGTTTTCTAAAGAGGCAACCCTAGTTTTGAGAGCATATAAATAGGGGAGGGGCTGACCATAGAGGTTAATCAGAATTTCTAGGGTTAGGGCTTGGTTCAATGGGTGTGGGCTATGGGCCATTAAGCCTATTAGTCATAAAATGACTTGTGACTTCACAAGCCATTTCCATATGAAACTAACTCCTAATTTCACCAAATTAATCCCAATGGGTTCATCCTCATGAACTTAAGTCATCCTAGGTTTTCAAATCCTAATCACAAAGTCAAGACCTAGGTTAGCCACTAGGTTAGTCTACAAGGTCGATTTAAGTCAAAGTCTCTATAGGGTCAAAATCAATTCTACTAAAAATTACTAAAAATTATATTAAATATATTAAACCCAAATAATTAATAATAATTCCAATTAATTTACAAATTTTCAAAAATGACCAAAATATTCTCAAGCTAGAAAAGTGGTAGTGACATTGGTAGTGGACCTTGTCTCCGCCCAACGATTGTATACATGACAAATTCAAAGTTGCTTTTATATCATTTATTTATCTAGTGGATGAGATTTAGTTATTATGGTTCTACTGTATTTTATAGCTTATGTATTCATACGAGGTTTCCATATATTGGAGTATACTTCGTATGTATACAGCTGGCATGTCGATGTACCTAGTCCTACATATTTTGGGACTGGGGCATGACATGTTTTTGTGGTGGCCCATACAGGTCGAGTTCGTCACTTCGGTTACGTAATTGTACCGATGTGAGCCCACAACATAGGATTAGAATCTAGAAATCTCATCCATACAACTTGACCTTTTTCCCTTGGCTTCAAATTTTGAACTCTCGTTCGACTACCTTGAATTGCATCTTGCTTGATTCCTTTCTACCTTTGATTCTTATTTTCGTGCTTAGTGTCAACTAAGAAGATGACTACACTAGTATATGCTCATAGGTCAAACACATATGGCTAAAATGGTTATATTGGCAATTGGAATACATTCAAGACTCTAATTGAGTTAAAAATATTTTTTGTGTGAATTAATGATTAGTAATTTGTAAAGTTGGATACTACCAAAGAAGGTTTTAATCAGGAGATTTCTAAATAGTAAACACCGTAGGATTAATACTGCAAGAAGAAAAAAAAGCTAGAATCTTTATACCCTTGATTTAAGAAATTGATTGGCTTTTTGAGATTTAATATTTATGATTTATTGGGTTATAGTTATACATCCTTGCACAAGTATAAAATTGATTTGCTTTTCGAGTTGTGATATTTATGAGTTTTGGGTGATAGATATACATCTTTGAATAAATATAAAATTTATTTGATTTTCGAGTTTTGATGTTTATGATTTATTGTATTATAGTTATACACCTTTAAACAGTTATAAATTTGGTTTGAGAATGATCTTAGCTTTTAAAAATGGCCATAGAAATTATTTAAATTTGAGTTGTACAACTTGCGAATTTCGTGTTTAGTAAATTTAGAAGTTTAAGTAGAAGTAATGATGGTGAATTTTGGTTTAAAATATTTGAAAGTTATGAAAATGATTTTTGAGAAATTTTTATTTTAAATGGTGTCCTATGATTGAGGATTTACAAATCTATTTAGATTTTTGGTAAAAAAAAGATTTTGACTGATATGATTATTTGAAAATTTAGTTTAATGAGGGATTGCTAATATTAAAATTTTTGGAAGAATTTCGAAGGATGTGATGGAAAGTTATTTTGATTGATTAAAGGAAGTTATCATTTAAAAGTTGCGATTTTGTTGGAATAACTTAGCATGAATAGAAGTTAAAATTTATGAGAGCATCGAGCTAAATTTTTTTGAGATTGCTTTTAATATGCTAAGAGTTTTATTATGAGTTATTGGAAAAAATTTAGAGTGTAAATTTTTGATTGATTGTGAAATTTTTATGGATTCGTAAATTATGAACTCTTGAGTTAAATAGTTGAAAATTAAACGTTAATTTTGGAAAAGGTTAGTAGTAACGTGATAAAGTTTGCTTTGAGATTTATGAAAGTGATTTCATTGTGGTCATGATTAAATTGAACGACTTGCAGTGAATACAAATTTTGGGTGGTTATTTTTGAGAATTTTATTTAGAGATTTTTGGAGAAAATTTGAGCAAAATTTTAATGGTGGACAACCAAGAGAGTCCAAATAAGATGGATGAATTCCACAGTATTCCACACTAAACTGCCATATCACTCATGACCATGATAGTAGTATGTACACAAGTGTTGTTAGTCATCTACCAAGCTATGTGACTGTAATTCCACATTGACTTACTCGACCTTCCTTCAATTCTAGATCTTTTAATTGCGACCTTCTAACCAATTTGCATTTGAATAATAACTTAATGGTTCCTTGACTGTATTCATCTAATGGACTATCTTCTCTCTAGAACTATGTCCCTAAATAATTTTATTGGATTCTCTAATTAATTTTATTTCATGCTTTAACTTGATCTTCTTTATTTTTGTACATTAATTATCACCTCGTGAACTCCCACTTTCTATTTTTTGATCTTCTGGCGTTCCTTACCGTGACTTGGATATTTGGAGCACAACACTAGACTTTTCTTTCCAACAAATTTCATATGTAAGGCCTAGACAAGTCCACCTTCATGTAGACATATCATGTCCCACTAATACCCATCTCCTTGTACTCTATTTCTTGATATGACCTTATGGTCAAAATGGCCAAACTATAATCTTTACCATGATACCGATATATTTTTCGACCACAGATAGGGATTCAACCTCGACTCAATTCTTTCGACCCGATATGTGATTTTGTTCTACTTAATTTCTTAAATGCTTAGATTTATGCTTTATCTTGATTGCTTAACCCATTGTCCCATCACACTACTAGCTTAACTCTTGTAAGTTGGGTAGAATACCTCATGACCAGACAAATCTTTTTTTTTTCTCGTGAACCACATTGGTAAGTTCACTTAGACTATAATTCAGAGGACCCTACCTTATCTAGTCTACCAAGCCATAAATGAGAAACACTAGGACAACTGTATAGGCCCAAACTTCGGACGAGCCTTGATTTTAAAAGATCTTGGACTATTTAAAATTTCCTTTATCAGTACCTCCCATGCTCCTATTTTGACTATCTCATGCTGCTAATGTAGCTTCAGTTTTGCAAGCTTATTTCGTTATCAAGCTTGATCATGACATATTTTATTGGGTGTACCCAATAACATATTGTCTAATCAGAACGGTGCATGATGGTCTGATCAACCTATTGTACTTTGCGCTTATCACATATTATTCTACGTGGATGGAGACATAGTAAACTTGCCTTAGAGTCTCATCCGCGACAGCCTTGTCAATTCTCTTTTGAATTATTTTTGCCGCCTATGAACCCTGCAATTCGTACTCAATATATAACACCGTCTTTGAAACCTTTGTTGTTCTTGTCTTTTACTTATTTTAGGAAAGACAAGGTACTGTACTTGCTAAAATAGACTCAAGGTATCATCTTTGGTTGTCCAATCGGTTAATTATACACAAATGTAGATAGCCACCGACCGACTCATGTGGCTGTATCCTCGCCTTTAACTACTCCTCGTTTCTTAACCTTAGAATTGTTATCGTGTCCTTCCAATTATTCTTGAACGCACGAGAGTGATTCTAATCATCACTTAATCAAACCCTCGACTAAGACGATTAGTATCCATTTCTTCCTTAAGGAATCATATTTCCTAAATGTCTAACTTATTCTCTTTGGCCTACTCAATTCCTTATTGTTCTCTAGAATTTGATATTCAAAATTTTGTTACCTTCACTGGCAACTCTTATTCAATTCCATAATCATGATATTTTTGTATATATTGACTCCACAATTTTCTATTGTATGGTGGTGTTGAACGCCGTTTTATTGCCTCCTCCAAAATTTAATTGCATTTTTGTATTGACGAACTCTTCCTATTCCTCAACCCTATCTAACCTATTAATCCTAAATTTCGAGGACGAAATTCTTGTAAGTTGGTTAGGATGTAAAATCCCATATTTTTTAAATTATATTTTTTATTTTATTGGACTTAAAAATAAATTTATATAATTTATGGTTTTATTTATTTATTGATGACCCGGTTTGGCCAATTCAGTCCGAACAGGGCCCGAACAAAAATTTAAGCCCATGTGAGCATGTGGGGTGACTAAGATGGCCATGTAGGAACATTTCATGTGTGTACAAATATTTTTAAATAATTTTGAGACTTGTTGAATATTTATTGACTTTTGGTACAAAATTTATGTTTTATTAATAAAATAATATTTTACAAGATGGTACAATTTTTTGGACCCATACATGGGTGAGCGGTAAAGTTCACCCATTGGGACGATTATTATTATTTTATTATAATTTAAGTTATTTTATGGAGATTTAATAAACATGTTTTTCTATTTAAATATTATTATTATTTGAGTTGATTTATTAAGGATTGAATTTATATATATGTATGTAGATATGCTCAAATATATTAAATAATTGAATAGTTGACTTTTAAATGGTATTGAATTTTAAATAGATTTTTGGTGTATGTATGTATATATATATATATATATATATATATATATATATATATATATATATATATATACATATATATATATATATATATATATATATATATATATATATATATATATATATATATATATATTTAAAAAGTTGAAAAGATAAGAAAGAAAGAAAAATATATATATATCATGGAGTGGTCGGCCCCACCACCTGGCCGACCACCCACACATGCATAAGGAGCAGCAGCCTCCTATATGGGGCGCTCCTCCCCCCTTTAGCAAAGCAGCAAGTGCCTTGCCGAAACCCATTACATGTGTATATATGTATAGTTATATATATATATATATATATATATATATATATATATATATATATATATATATATATGAGTTTTAGCAAATTAAAACCCTAATTTTCTATATATATATATATATATATATATATATATATATATATATATATATATATATATAAAATATATATATATATATATAGAAAAAAAAATATATATATATATATATATATATATATATATATATATATATATGAGTTTTAGCAAATTAAAACCCTAATTTTCTTTCACCTCCTAATTTCTTCCACCTCCATCCTCTCCTCCTTCCTCCTCCCCACTCCACGGCGAAGCTCATACGCACCATGGCGAAGCCGTGCTCGCGAAGAAGACAAAGGAACCATCGACAACAACATCAGATTCCCACTTTAAGGTATCCCACTTTCCCGTTTGATTTTTCTTTCGATTCTAGTCCATTTTTAGATCCGTAAATTCGTGTAGAAAGCCCACATGACCCTCTTCGAGATCCCCTAGGTGGATTTCGACATGGCCATCCAACTTGCTCGAAAAATCGAGACGAAGTTGGAGAAAATCCACTTTTCTGAAATATTAAAAACTGTTTTAAAATACCAAATTGTCGACCACTTTTCTTTCTGTGCACTAGGATTTTGTAGAAACTAATTGAAGGCAATCAAAGATAACATAATCGAGATTGTAACGCACCTTTTGGATTCACTTTTCATTTAGTATGTAGAAAGCTACACGTTATTAAAGTTTTCCAAAAAATTGTAAATTCTGTTTTCAAAAAGTGGAAAAACATCCGATACGGCGTGCGCCCTGACAAACCGGGCGACGTGATCGCGCACTATACACATCGAAAGGCGCGTATGGATGTTGTTGACGTGTGACAACTGACGGAACTCGATTTTGTTGCATGTGTGCGACGAAATCAGTGCGTATCCGTCGAGATACCCCGTATCGACCCTTGGCAAATTAAGTCACAACTTTGTGCACACTCATCATATCACGATGAAACTTGCGCCATTGGACTCGAAATATTTTTCTGGTCCTGTGAGCCAAGTTTGGTCCGATTCTGAGACCGTTGATCGGGACGCTATTTTGGTGGGCCTACAATCCTATTCAACGGGCGATTTTGTGCACGGCCCACCAGAATCCAAAATTGGACATACCGTTGGGTTCATCTCATCAAAACAAATCTGTAGACATATAGTTTGACGACTTTAGAGACCATAGGTTCTGGCGCGTATTTCGGTGCAAAGTGGGTCCAACGGCGGACATCGTTTTGACCCAAAATTATGATTTTGCCCCTGTTCTAGAATTTAACTTTTGGACAGGCGTTTCCTAGGCATATCTTATATTCCAAACTCGTTCGTGATGTTTGTTGCAGCATCCAGAGTCATCTGCAGGACTTGGCTTTTCTTGCTTCGTTTAATTGTCTGTTCGAGCTACTTGATTATTCTCTTTGCACATAACCTCAGGCAAGATACCTTGCCATTATACTGTTTATATTCAATTTACATTTTATTACATATCACTGTTCATTTATTTCTAGTTCTTGATTTACTGTGTGCTTAGTGATATTAGATGTACTTTGTTATTTATCCTTTGATTGCATATGGACCTAGAGTTAAGGGACTACCGTTGTAGTGTAATGTATATACCTTGACCCAGTCGTACCACGAGGATGTGTGAGATGAGTAGCATGTAGAGGTTCTTGTGTGTGGGCTGATCCCCATGCGCATGCGTTAGGGCTAACTGCTAATAGAGGCGTGTTAGAAGACTTAGCAGTTGGTAGAGCTACATGGTCGTGGATGCGACTTGACAGGTACATTGGGTGGGGAGAGCATTACCTGACGTATGGGCTTCTATGTACTTCCCTTATTACCTGTGTGCTCCGCCGAAGATGCAGGCTCTAGGTGCCCTCTGACGTTTTCCAGAGCGTTATGGACGTAACCCCTTGCACATGATGCCCTTTGACGATCTTCGGACGTTACGGACGAAGGCCCCTGGTGCCTTAAATGGGGACTATGCCAATCCCATTTACAGCCAGGTCTCATGCATCAAAGGATTGTTTCTCAAACTGCATGTTCACTTTAGTTTGGTTAGATTACCTTATTTATGTCTTGTCACTTTCCTTGATTGTGGCATATTTTATATTCAGTATTTATATGGCATGTTTATGTATCTTGTTACGTCCCTATGAGGACCTGGTTATCTCTCCAGGTGTGTGCTTCTATGATTTTGTAGGTGTTCTAGCCAAAGCCGTGATCTTCTCCATTCTTTCGAAGATGATTGCGCTTGGTTTGTCTCGTTATTTTATCGATCACTTCTTGTAGATTTTATTTGAGATAGTTGGTAGTGGACTTTGTCTCCGCCCAACGATTGTATACATGACAAATTCAAAGTTGCTTTTATATCATTTATTTATCTAGTGGATGAGATTTAGTTATTATGGTTCTACTGCATTTTACAGCTTATGTATTCATACGAGGTTTCCATATATTGGAGTATACTTCGTATGTATACAACTGGCATGTCGATGTACCCAGTCCTACGTATTTTGGGACTGGGGCGTGACAGTCGAAGAATGCGTTCCTCGCTCGATTGAGCGCTACACGCACAACGAGAAGCCTCGTGCTCGTGCACACAGCTAGGTATGGTCTCGGGGTAGGGCTAGGACATGCTGACATGACACCATGTCCCGCCTACGCGACACAGCGACCCGCGACGATTGTGCGGCCTGAGCGCGCTCGTGCGTGTGTGCCCGTGGGCGCGTGTCGAGCCTCGTGGCTCGCGATTCGAGCCACGTCGCGACTCGTGATCGGGTCCCTGGGTAGTCTAGGTATATGGCTATGTGCTCATGCTCATGGTATAGGTCCTCGACGCGCCGTGTCCACGTACGAAGGCCGTGTCAGCGACAAAATTTAGCCACGTGCACTGTTGGACTGACCAGTGCACGTCGGATTTCTCCGCGCTCGCTCGACGAAATGTCGTGAAAGTTTTGGAGCATGTGTCACCCCCACTTTTCTGAATAAGGCTTATGGTCATTTACATTATTTCATTTTTTTTAAAATATTATTTAAATATTATTGTTAGTGTTTTTTATTATTATTTAAATAAATATTTTACTGATAGAGTTTATATTTATAAAAGTTTAATATATTTAATATATATAAAAAATAAAATATTTAGTTTTGTTATAAATAAATTCTGATTTTTATTTATATATATATTTAGTTATTATTCCATTTATGGGATATATATATATATATATATATATATATATATATATATATATATATATATATATATATATATATATATATATATTAATGGGTAAATATTATGGGTTTATTTTATATAAATAAATATACGTATGTATGTATGTATGTATGTATGTATGTATGTATGTATGTATGTATGTATGTATGTATGTATGTATATGTATGTATGTATGTATGTATGTATGTATGTATGTATGTATGTATGTATGTATGTATGTATTTATGTGTGTGTGTATATATATATATATATATATATATATATATATATATATATATATATATATATATATATATATACAAAGGCTTAAAGAAAGAAAGAAAGAATAGAAAAAAAAAGAATAAAGCAAATAAAAAAACAAAGAAACACACAAACACACACGCGCCCAACCCCCCTTAGAAACAAGGAAAGCAGCAGCAGTAGCTACTGCTTAAAATCCGAGCGCCCCCCCTGTTACCTTTTATTAAACCGAACGACCTATTTATATATGTATATATACATATTTATAGAGAGAGAGAGAGAGAGAGAGGAGAGAGAGAGAGAGATTTTCACAAAATCTAAACCCTAGCCGTCACCCCCAACCCAACGTGCACCCCAACGTCTCCGTCGACCAACCCGTGGCCGTTCATCGCCGGAAAACGTGCAACGAGCATCCCACCCGCGCGCGGGAAACTGTCAACGAAGAGCCAACTTCGGAAATATATTTCTTTTTCCTCGCTCTGTCGTTTTGCGAACCATATAGTCAGGTATGATCCCAACATATACACCTTTATTTTCCTTCAAATAGTTCGTGCTGATTCGCAGCATGTGCGACGAAAAACGAGTTCCAAAATTGAGAAAAAACTCGACTTTCTGGGTTTAGAAACTATTCCGAAACCCCAACTTTGTGGCCGATTTGCGACCAGCATGTTGTAAGTTTTCAAAATCGGTCTAAAGAGACTTGTAGACAACCTATAGGGCTTTAAAACCTTATTTTTAGAATTAAATTTCATGCACTGTACAAAAAGTTATTGATTTGTAAAGTTGGAGAAAAAACAGATTTTCAAAAGTGGATTTTTAGTAAAATTGTCCCGATACGCCGTCCATCCCGTCAATCCGGGCGACATGGTAGCGAACCGAAAGCATCGAAAGGTGCGTATCGACTCCGTGGTCGTGTGGGCTTTGACGGAATTCAAATTGGTCGCGTGTGCGCGACGAATTTGATACGTATCCGTCCAAAATTTACCGTATCGACCTTTTGCATATTTGTCAATTACTTTGTGCACACTCATCAAATCGCGACGGAACTTGCGCCATTGGACTCGAAATATTTTTCTGGTCCTGTATGCCAAGTTTGGTCCAATTCTGAGACCGTTGATCGGGGTACCATTTTGGCGGGCCCACAATCCCACTCAACGGGTGATTTTGTGCACAGCCTACCGGAATCCAAAATTGGACATATCATTGGGTTCGTCTCGTCAAACCAGACCTGTAGACATATAGTTTGATGACTTTAGAGACCGTAGATTCTGGCACATTTTTTGGTACAAAGTGGGTCCAACGGCGGACACCATTTTGACCCGAAATTATCGTTTTGCCCCTGTATCCAGAATTGGACTTATGTGTAGGCGTTTCTAGCTAATTTGACCATTCTAAGAATATTGGTAATGTCTGTTTCAGCGTTAGGAGACTGTTGTGCTAGTTGACCGTTCGTGGCTCATTGAGTGGGTTGTAGTTTCGATTTGCTCAGCTCAGGACAGCAGGCGAGTACATTCTCTGATAGTTTTCATTATCTTAATATCTACTATATTCGATTCAGTTGTAGAGTTATACTTGATTCTCGACACGAGGATACACGGACTAGTATATGTGAATCTCGTCATGAGATGTCATTCCTGGTTTACCTGGTATATGAGTACATTGTTCGATATTATTTTTTGTACTTGTATAGACACCGATTTGGGAGTGGACTGGCCCCCTGCTCTTTGAATCCTGTGTCATGATCTGTCATGTCTAGATTCATTATACTACTCGGGGATGGGGGAGTTATTAGAGGTTATGTGATCATTACCCCTACTTGTTTATTACTTGTGTATAGCTCTACCCTCACCATACGTAGGGTGTAGCCTGACCTTATACTACTTGTGAATAGCTTTCCATTTTGGCCGGCCTGATCCCTATACTATTATACTACCTGTGCATAGTCGGTCAAATGGAACAGCCTGATCTTGACCCAAGCCGATCACATAACGCTCTAATATCTTATGGCACTTTATTTTTATGTTACATCATACCGCAGATTACTTTCTATTTATTTATATTCCAGTTTTATTTTATATCTCACACATGACATAATATCCAGTTCTCTTGTACCGTTTTACTTTCAGTCTTGATATTCCATCTCGTATTTCATTATGATTGTCTCTTATAGTATTTGTCAATTCACATGGAACTGCTGTTGGCATTTGTACTTGCTCATATCCTGACAGGATAACCCCCGTTGTTTTTCAGAGGATTTAAATACAGATTTCTCGACCTACTACGGGTTTGGCATAGATGGAGCCAACGACCAGGACCAGCCTGTGGACCCCGTGCTCGTAGAGGACGCACCGCCAATAGTGACCTAGTTTACTTAGATTTTGTCTTGATTACATTCCAGTTTGATACTTTGAGACTTGTAGTATTTATTTTGGGATATTGTTTTATGTCTTGGTCTTTGAACTTATGATTGTGGGTCGGCACTATTTAGACTATTTATCTCATCTTTATCTTTATCATCGTGTTTATCCTCCTTAGAATTATATGATTGAGTTGTGGTTATATTTCTCCGTACGGAGATGACAGGTTATATTTGTGTCTTAAATTCTATATATTCTATATGACCTTTACAGCATTCTACTGCCGATACTGCGGCGTAGGCTGGACGTACCCACGTGCTCGTGCCCCTAAACAAGGTACGGGTGACACGTTTTTATGGTGGCCCATGCAGGTCAGAGTCGCAACTAGTACAATTTTGTAATGGTTCTCCACTTAGAGTGCTAATTACGAGCCTGCTCTTAGGATATAGGTTCTAGGTTATGATAGGAGTTACTCAATCACATATTAGAAAAATTCTAATCTTTTGATTACCATGACAAACTCTTCTTGTACTTCGAAATAAATTGTCCTTCCTTGATGATATCCTATCAGGTGACATATTGATCTCTTTGCTTAGGACTTTTGAGAGATTCCTGGGACGACCCTCGAGAATCTTGGTTGAACGTCAATTTGAAATCCTTTCCTCTTGTTTCTGTTCACCCTTGCTCCTTGTTATTGAATTTAATTTTGATGGATCATCGTTGATTTTTATATTCATATCGAGATGACTTTTATAGCCTGAGTTACGGTATCTTCTGATAACATATGTTGACGAGAATAATCGGGAAGGTAAAACGTCTACTTAGTTATGAAACCTGGAGTTTATCGCAGCTATATTAGCCAGCGTGGCGGAAACGTAGAGACCTGACTTCGGATGTACTTATCTTGGTCATGAGATTTGAGATTTCTCGCAGCTATACTAGTCGACATGTCAAGGATTCTAGACGATATGATTATAGAGGTGCATACCGGGTTATAGAATCTACCGTTTATCGTAGCCTTGCTTACTGGCGTGGCGAGGATTCTGAGTATCATGATTTAGGATAGACATGTATGGTTATCAGATTGTATCTTGAGAAGGGTCCTAACATGTCATCTTTATCATTTTACTTCAATTATTATTGATTCTGTTCTAGCCTCAATTAGCTTAGGAGTATGGATACTTTCGGTTCTGTAGTCCAGGTCCTTGTAGATTCTCATTTTATTATAGGGTCTTCGTAGTATGATGGCTTGGTAATTTGCAATTGGTCTGTGTCCTTGAGTAATTGTGTTAATAGTTTAGAGTATGGTTAGAAAGTATTGTATATGAT
Organism: Iris pallida; assembly: GCA_029216955.1. Lineage (NCBI taxonomy): Eukaryota > Viridiplantae > Streptophyta > Magnoliopsida > Asparagales > Iridaceae > Iris > Iris pallida. The sequence goes on along the minus strand of JANAVB010041774.1, from coordinate 32,201 downwards.
TGTTGATAACTAAATATAGATGAGAACCATAAAGTGATTAATAAGTGTTAAGGTAGGAGTTGCACCAGGTACCAGAATAGGAGGAGTACCCTAGTAACTAGAGACGAAGTATTTCAAGTGTTATAGAAGTTTAGGCACCAACAGTTTAGTGCCTAGTTGGAAGAGGGACATGAGTAACCTAGTACCATCCAAGTATCATATAGATGAGTTAGTGCCTTGTGTAGATGGTATCAAGACTTGGGTAGACACCCTAGAGAGAGAGTATCCTAGATAGACGAATGGTCTTTTGTGACTTTGAATTCTGCAGCGTCAGAGATGTCAATCTTTGGAAACTTCCTTCATGAGTTTGTAGTAGACAGGATTATTTTTATTTTGATATATCATGTCCCACTCAGACTCGTTCTCTTGTACTATCTTTGTATTGCACAACTTTCGGATCAATTTAGGCCATTGACCATTCCCACTTTTATTTGTGATTATCATATGCATATTGCCATGACTTTTAATTTAGGATCACAAGACTAGTTGTTTTCTCAAAATTAACTTCATATGCATGAGACAAGACATACTACGCCCATGACCTTCGTGTCCCACTCAGGCACACCATCTTGTTCTTCATTTTATCACACGACTTTTCTGACACAAGACCCAATCTTGATTCACCCTACGAAGTCACTTTTATTTCTGACTCGAATTTGGGGGCACCATTTTCGACCCAAACTTATTGACCCAAAATATGGACACGACCCACATGACACTTGTGTCCCATTCAACTGAGCCCCGTATGCTACTTATTTACCTACATTCATTTGAGGAAGACAATGGAAGTTATTATCCTATAAGTGTAGTATAGTATCCCGGATAGAGTGTGCCAGTAAGTGGAGATCTTCACGGATCACAAGAGCTTGAAGTACATGCTCACCCAGAAGGAATTGAACATGAGGCAGAGGAGATGGCTTGAGCTGATGAAGGACTTCGATATCTCCTTACAGTACCATCCAGGGAAGGCCAATGTAGTTGCAGATGCCTTGAGTAGGTATCCAGTCGCTGTGTATTTGATGACAGATCGTCATCTATTGGACGATCTGGATAGTTTGGGTATCGAAGTGATTGTTCCGGGCATAGAGGTTGAGATATGGGATTTACAGATTCAGTCTGCGTTGATGGACAGAGTCAGATTAACACAGTTTGATGACGTGATCTTGAGGGGCATCATGGAGCAGGTACAGGCCGGTAGCTAGACGATTTCTCTATAGCCGAAGATGGATCGCTGAGGCACGGTACTAAATTGTGCATTTTGAGTGGAGAGCTTCGGGAAGAGATTCTGCAGGAAGTGCATCGTTCCCAGTACTCTATGCATCCTGGAGCCAACAAGATGTACAAAGACCTGAGGGAGCACGTTTGGTGGTATGGCATGAAGCGAGATGTAGCTCAGTTTGTATCTCGATGCTTAGTGTGCCAGCAGGTGAAAGCCGAGAGACAGAGGCCAGGTGGTATGCTTCAGCTACTATACATTCCAGAGTGGAAGTGGGAGCACATCATTATGGACTTTGTATCTGGACTTCCACGATCTTCAGGAGGAAAAGACGCGATTTGGGTCATCGTTGATAGATTGACCAAATCGTTCCACTTTTTGTCTTTCAAGGTGGGACTATCTACGGAGAAGCTGGCTGAGATGTATGTGTGGCAGATAGTCAGATTGTACAGAGTTTCGATGAGCATAGTCTCGGTTCGGGATAGTCGTTTCACTTTCCACTCTGAGGAGTTTGCATACTAGCTCGGGCACCCAGCTCAAGTTCAGTACCGCATATCACCCTCAGACAGACGGTCAGTCTGAGAGGACCATCCAGACACTCGAGGATATGCTTCGTACTTGTATGTTAGATTCCGAGGGATCTTAGGAGGACCTTCTTCACCTGGTGGAGTTTGCTTACAACAACAGCTATCAGGCCAGTATAGAGATGTCGCCATTTGAGGCTCTATACGGACGAAGATGTCGTACTCCTTTGTCATGGGACGATGTCGGTGAGAGAGTTTTGCTTTGCCCGGAGATGGTGGTGGATGCCGCGAAGAAGGTTAAGTTGATCAGGGATAGACTTCGGGTAGCTCAGGATAGACAGCGACGGTGGGCCGATAGCCACCGGAGACCGTTAGAGTTCGAGGTTAGTATTTGTTTCAGTTTGTGCTTGTTTGCTTTAGGGTCTTGTATTGAGTCTTGTCTTGTGTCTAGGTTGTCGATGTGGTGTTCCTGAGGATTTCTTCGACACGGGGCACGATTCGTTTTGGCCGAGGCGGGAAGCTTAGTCCACGCTTCATCGGACCTTTCACTATTCTTGGAAGGGTCGGTGCAGTGGCCTATCGACTAGACTTGCCGCCTATGCTCGAGGGAGTTCATAACGTGTTCCATGTGTCGCAGTTGAGGCGGTACGTGGCAGACCCTAGTCACGTATTGGATCACTCCGAGTTAGAGGTGGGACCTACTATCCGCTATCCAAAGCAGCATATGGAGATTCTGGATCGTCGTGAGAAGGTGCTCCGGAACCAAGTTATTCCTTTGGTTCGTGTCGCATGGAGGCATCACTCTCCAGGAAAGTCCACCTGGGAGAGAGAGGACGAGATGCGGGAGCGTTACCCTTATCTCTTCGAGCCTTGAGGTATTTTTTTTTGTTATTGCTACTGTTATTGTGCTAGTTTGCTCTAATTTTGAGGACAAATTTTTTTTTAGGAGGGTAGATTTGTCACCCCCACTTTTCTGAATAAGGCTAATATGGTCATTTACATTATTTCATTTTTTTAAATATTATTTAAATATTTTTGTTAGTGATTTTTATTATTATTTAAATAAGTATTTTACTAATAGAGTTTATATTTATAAAAGTTTAATATATTTAATATATATAAAAATAAAATATTTAGTTTTGTTATAAATAAATTCTGATTTTTATTTATATATATATATTTAGTTATTATTCCATTTATGGGTTATATATAAATAAATAAATAAATAAATAAATATATATATATATATATATATTTATATATATATATATATATATATATATATATATATATATATATATATATATATATATATATATATATTAATGGGTAAATATTATGGGTTTATTTTATATAAATAAATATACGTATGTATGTATGTATGTATGTATGTATGTATGTATGTATGTATGTATGTATGTATGTATGTATGTATGTATGTATATATGTATGTATGCATGTATTTATATATATATATATATATATATATATATATATATATATATATATATATATATATATATATATATATATATATAAGCAAAGGCTTAAAGAAAGAAAGAAAGAATAGAAAAAAAGGAATAAAGCAAATAAAAACAAACAAAGAAACACACAAACACACACGCGCCCAACCCCCTTTAGAAACAAGGAAAGCAGCAGCAGTAGCTACTGCTTAAAATCCGAGTGGCCCCCCCGTTACCTTTTATTAAACCGAACGGCCTATTTATATATGTATATATACATATTTATAGAGAGAGCAAGAGAGATTTTGACAAAATCCAAACCCTAGCCGTCACCCCCAACCCAATGTGCACCCCAACGTCGCCGTCGACCAACCCGTGGCCGTCCATCGCCGGAAAACATGCAACGAGCATCCCACCCGCGCGCGAAAACTGTCAGCGAAGAGCCAACTTCGAAAATAGATTTCTCTTTCCTCGCTCCGTCGTTTTGCGAACCACATGGTCAGGTATGATCCCAACATATACACCTTTATTTTTCTTCAAATAGTTTGTGCCGATTCGCACCTTGTGCGACGAAAAACGAGTTCCAAAATTGAGAAAAACTCGATTTTCTGGGTTTAGAAACTGTCCCGAAACCCCAACTTTGTGGCCGATTTGCGACCAGCGTGTTACGAGTTTTCAAAATCGGTCTGAAGAGACTTGTAGTCAACCTATAGGGCTTTAAAACCTTTTTTGTAGAATTAAATTTCATGCACTGTACAAAAAGTTATTGATTTGTGAAGTTGGAAAAAAACAGATTTTTAAAAGTAGATTTTTAATAAAATTGTCCAGATACGCCGTCCGTCCCGTCAATACGGGCGACGTGGTCGCGAACCGAAAGCATCGAAAGGTGCGTATCGACTCCGTGGTCATGTGGGCTTTGACGGAATTCAAATTGGTCGCGTGTGCGCGACGAATTTGATACGTATCCGTCAAAAATTCATCGTATCGACCTTTTGCATATTTGTCAATTACTTTGTGCACACTCATCAAATCGCGACAGAACTTACGCCATTAGACACAAAATATTTTTCTGGTCTTGTATGCCAAGTTTGGTCCGATTCTGAGACCGTTGATCGGGACGCCATTTTGGTGGGCCCACAATCCCACTCAATGGGTGATTTTGTGCACAGCCCACCGGAATCCAAAATTGGATATATCATTGGGTTTATCTCGTCAAACCAGACCTGTAGATATATAGTTTGATGACTTTAGAGACTGTAGATTCTGGCACATTTTTCGGTACAAAGTGGATCCAACGACGGACACCATTTTGACCCGAAATTACCGTTTTGCCCCTGTGTCCAGAATTGGACTTATGTGTAGCGTTTCTAGTTAATTTGACCATTCTAAGAACGTTGGTAATGTCTGTTTCAGCGTTAGGAGACTGTTGTGTGAGTTGACCGTTCGTGGCTCATTGAGTGGGTTGTAGTTTCAATTTGCTCAGCTCAGGACAGCAGGCGAGTACATTCTCTGATAGTTTTCATTGTCTTGATATCTACTATATCCGATTCAGTTGTAGTATTATACTTGATTCTCGACACGAGGATACACGGACTAGTATACGTGAATCTCGTCATGAGATGTCATTCCTGGTTTACCTGGTATATGAGTACATTGTTCGATATTGTTTCCTGTACTTGTATAGACACCGATTTGGGAGTGGACTGGCCCCCTGCTCTTCGAATCCTGTGTCATGACCTGTCATGTCTGGATTCATTATACTACTCGGGGATGGGAGAGTTATTAGAGGTTATGTGATCATTACCCCTATTTGTTTATTACTTGTGCATAGCTCCACCCTCACCACACGTAGGGTGTAGCCTGACCTTATACTACTTGTGCATAGCTTTCCATTTTGGCCGACCTGATCCCTATACTATTATACTACATGTGCATAGTCGGTCAAATGGAACAGCCTGATCTTGACCCAAGCCGATCACATAACGCTCTAATATCTCATGGCACTTTATTTTTATGTTTACATCATACCGCAGATTACTTTCCATTTATTTATATTCCAGTTTTATCTTATATCTCATATATGACATAATATCCAGTTCTCTTGTACCGTTTTACTTTCAGTCTTGATATTCCATCTCGTATTTCATTATGATTGTCTCTTATAGTATTTGTCAATTCACATGGAACTGCTGTTGGCGTTTGTACTTGCTCATATCCTGACAGGATAACCCCCGTTGTTTTTCAGAGGATTTTGATGCAGATTTCCCGACCTACTACGGGTTTGGCATAGATGGAGCTTACGACCAGGACCAGCCTGTGGACCCCGTGCTCGTAGAGGACGCACCGCCAATAGTGACCTAGTTTACTTAGATTTTGTCTTGATTACATTCCAGTTTGATACTTTGAGACTTATAGTATTTATTTTGGGATATTGTTTTATGTCTTGGTGTTTGAACTTGTGATTGTGGCTCGGCACTATTTCAGACTATTTATCTCATCTTTATCTTTATCTTTATCATCGTGTTTATCCTCCTTAGAATTATGTGATTGAGTTGTGGTTATATTCCTCCGTGCGGAGATGACAGGTTATATTTGTGTCTTAAATTCTATATATTCTAGATTACCTTTACAGCGTTCTACCGTCGATACTGCAGTGTAGGCTGGACGTACCCACGTGCTCGTGCCCCTAAATAGGATGCCGATCATGACAGCATATGAGCAGAGGTTGCCCCCATGTGCTCATGAAATTTTATGCGAGACGGAGCCCTGTGCGTCGAGTTATGATGCATACACAACAGGGCGTGCACGGGATCTCGTGCACGCGTGTCCGTGTCCGTTTGGACACTGAAATCGTGTCGATTTCCGATCCATCTTCATAAAAGTTGTTACAAATCATATTAGGAAGGAATTCATGAAAACAAAATAAAAAATCAACACTTTTCTGTTCTAAGTGGTATTTTGCCGAACTCGTGCTACATAAGACCGATACGTGTCCGATACCGCTATCAAACGAAACCAAAATCTTACCAAACTTCATACACAGATCGAGGGTGCCTATATGGATGCAATAATGAAGAAAATTCTGAAGAAACAAAGGTAGAAAGAGGTTTACCTATTGAGAGTCGAAATCTCAATAAAAGGAATTCCCCGAGTGCTTTGTCGGCCAATTTCTTCCGAGAAAATGCCTCCAAATCCTTGCTAGCGGTACACCAGCAATTTCTCCTGTTCCCAACGAGCGCAATGGAATTCATTTGAGGTGAAACGAACTCCGGATGAGAAAACTAGGGTTTTAGAGAAAAAAGAAATTAGGGTTTGCTCTAGATCTAGTGGAGGCTAATGATTTCTACAAATGAAGGGGGGCTGCTTGTGGCCGTCCATGCTAGGGGTGTTAGGGTTAGGGTTTGTACATGGGCCAAGCACTCCATGAGTTGCTGAAAGGTCCATGTCAAAAAGAGTTGAAAAGGCTTATAAAAAATGACTTAAAATCATTTAATTCATTGCCAAAAATGGAAATAAATTCTGAAATTAATTTCTAAGGTCAAAAATAATTCTATTATCATATTAGGCTCTGAATGAAGGATGACTAAGGTCAAACCACCTTATGCTACTCAAACACCAATTAAGCTACAAAGCATTACATTAAATAGTAAATTAGTAAGAGAATTCAAATAAATACATAGTGACTAAAATACCCCTAAATTAAAAATGGGTTTGATAAATCTACCCTCCTTAAAATAATTTCGTCCTCGAAATTAAAGAAAAAACGCAATGCATGAGAAGGATAGAAAAATTATACCTCAAGACTGAAAAAGATAAGGGTATTGCTTGCACATCTCATCCTCCCTCTCCCAGGTAGACTCACATGGAGAGTGATGCCTCCAAGCTATGCAAACTAAGGGTATCGTCTGGTTCCTTAGCACATTCTCTCGTCGATCCAGAATCTCCACAGGCTGCTCTGGATAACTAAGAGTAGGGCCCACCTCGATCTCGGAATGATCCAGTACATGGCTGGGATCTGCCACATACCGTCTCAACTACGACACGTGAAATACATTGTGGACTCCCTCCAATGCAGGGGGCAAGTCTATTTTGTATGACATGTCACCGACTCTTCCGCTGATAACGAAAGGTCTGATGAAATGGGGACTAAGCTTTCCACCTCCACTGAAGCGAATAGTACCACGTATCGGAGATATCCTCAAGAACACCAGATCTCCAACCTAGCACAAATATGGTCTCAACATAACTATAACAATCACATCATTAAAAAAAATCACAAAACAAACAAGATTCTAATCCTAAGTCTAAGCTGTACCTCAAACTGCAAAGGTCCCCGGTGGCTATCGGCCCAATGTTGCTGTCTATCCTGCGCCACACGAAGTCGATCTCTGATGAGCTTCACCTTCTCGGCTGCGTCAACAACCATCTCAGGTCCCAATAAAGCTCGCTCTCCAATGTCATCCCAAGACAATGGTGTACGACATCTACGCTTGTACAGTGTCTCGAATGGTGACATCCCAATGCTGGCCTAAAAACTATTGTTGTATGTAAACTCCACTAAGTACTAGTGATCCTCCCAAGATCCTCCAAAATCTAGAACACAAGTCCGCAGCATGTCCTCGAGTGTCTGAATAGTCCTCTCTGACTGTCCGTCCGTCTGAGGGTGGTATGCAGTACTGAACTTGAACTGAGTACCCAAACTAGTCTGCAGACTCCGCCAGAAATGGAAAGTAAAGCGACTATCCCGATCCGAGCCAATGCTCACCGAAACTCCGTGTATCCTGATAATCTGTCGCATATATATCTCTGCTAGCATCTCCGTAGACGTACCCACTTTAAATGGCAAAAAGTAGGCTGGTTTGGTCAACCTGACTACGATGACCCAAATCGCGTCTTTCCCTCCTGGCGTATGCGGCAATCCAGAAACAAAGTCCATCGTGATATGCTCCCACTTCCACTCTGGAATAGGCAATGGCTGCAACAGTCCTCCTGGCCTCTGCCTCTCTGCCTTAACCTGCTGATAGACTAAACACCTGGCTATAAAGCGTGCTACTTCCTGCTTCATTCCATACCACCATACATGCTCTTTCAAATTCCTATACATCTTATTGGTACCTGGATGCATAGAGTACTAAGAACGATGGGCCTCCTGCATAATCTGCTCCCGAAGCTCTCCGCTAGGCACACACAGTCTGGAACTGTGCCTTAATGTGCCATTCTCTACAATGACAAACTCATCATCTACCAATCCTGCTCGAACCTGCTCTCAGATACACCACAGAGTAACATCGTCGAACTGAGCCGACTTGATCCTCTCCATCAAGTCTGACTGAATCTGAAGGCCCCACATCTGCATCGGAACTCCTGGCACGATCACCATGATCCCCAGGCTCTCCAAATCTGCTAACAAGTGACGATCCATCGTCAAACACATAGCTACCGGGTACCTACTCAAGGCATCGACAACCACATTGGCCTTCCCTGGATGATACTGTAGTGAAATGTCGAAGTCCTTCATCAACTCCAACCATCTGTGCTGCCTCATGTTGAGCTCTTTCTGTGTAAACACTTACTTCAAGCTCTTGTGGTCTATGAAGATATCCACACACTCTCCGTATAGATAGTGCTTCCACAACTTAAGAGCAAAGATAACTATCGCCAACTCCAAATCATGGGTAGGGTAGTTCTTCTGATACGAACGTAATTGCCTGGATGCATAGGCAATCACCTTCCCATGCTGCTGCAAGACACAACCCAAACCCTTCCCTGAGACATCACTATAGATAGTGAACCCGCCTGATCCTGATGGCAATATCAAAATCGGGGCTATCGTCAGTCACTTCTTCAACTCATCAAAAGCAACCTGACACTCCTCTGACCAGATAAACTCTACGTCCTTCCGAGTCAGCCTAGTCAATGGCTCTGCAATCCGGAAGAAATCCTGAATAAACCTCCTGTAGTAGCCTGCCAATCCCAAAAAGCTCCTGATCTCCGTAACTAAACTCGGTGCTGTCTATGCCACAACTGCTCTGATCTTCTTCGGGTCGACTGAGATCCCATCTCCGGTCACAACATGACCTAGAAAATCAACTCGATCCAAGAAGAACTCATACTTCGAGAGCTTGCCGTAAATCAACTCTCAAATGCTCCTCATGCTCCTCCGGGGTCATCGAATACACCAAGATGTCATCGATGAACACCACCACGAACTTGTCCAAGTACTGGTGGAATACCTTGTTCATCAAGTTTATGAACACCGCCGGGGCGTTAGTTAACCCAAACGTCATCACCATGAACTCAAACTAGCCATAACGTGTCCTGAATGCTGTCTTCGGAATATCCTCCTTCTTCACCTTCACTTGATGATAATCTGACCTCAAATCAATTTTGGAGAATACCTTCGCTCCGCTTAACTGATCGAACAAATCATCGATCCTCGACAGCGGATACTTGTTCTTGATCGTGAGGTTGTTGAGTGCCCTGTAGTCGATACACATCCGTACCAACCCATCCTTCTTTGGTACAAAGATTAATGGCGTACCCCATAGCGAAGAACTCGAATGGATGAAGCCTTTATCCTGCAACTCATCCACCTGCTTCTTCAACTCTACAAGCTCGCTGTTGTTCACTCTATAGACGTGCTGAGATATTGGCTCTGTACCGGGCACCAAGTCTATTGAGAACTCTACATCTCTGTCCGGAGGTAAACATGGCAACTGCTCCAAAAATATATCCATAAACTCAGCTATCAATGGATGTGGCACGTTCTGCTCCTCTACTGAAACTATACAGAAAACTCCGCTGCTCTGCTCTGTCTCCCGTTTGGTGAACTCGAACTTTGGCTCTCCTGGCACTCTGAAAAGAACTCTACCACCTCGATAATCTATACTGGAATAGTGCCTGCTCAACCAATCTATACCGAGTACAATATCGTAGTTCGATAATGGCATTACGAGCAGACTCACATCCAATTCTCGGCCTCCCAAAACTACTTTTCGATCCTTGCAAACATCACGGACGAGGATAATACTACCCCCAGTCGTGATCTTACAAGTCCTAGGCAATGGTTCAGAAGAAAGCTGGTGTCTAACCGCAAATGATACAGACACGAAGCTATGGGAAGCACCCAAATCAAATAATACGAATGCGGGAAAAGAGTCAATAAGAACAGAACCTGCTATAAGATCTCCTACTGGCTCGGACTCCTCAGCTGCTATGGCGAAAGCTTGCCCCTGCTGACCTCCTCTGGCCTGCTATTGGTGCTGAATAAACTTCTGCTGCTGGGTCGGAAATGGTCCTTTCTGTTGCACTACCGGAGCCTTGGCTCCTGCTCCCTGAGCTGTACGTCCCACAGCCATGGGACAATCCCTCAACTGATGCTCTGCTGCACCACAAAGTTTGCCGAGCCTCTTCCTATACTCATTCTATACATGTCCTGGCTTCTTGCAGAAGGTGCAACTGATGGTCTGCTGCTGTTTCGGTGCCTGCTGAAACTGCTTCTGCTGAAAAGGCTTCTACTGATGCTACTACTGCTGATAATAAGGCCTCTTGGTCGGGCCCCCATTACCACTGGCTCTATGTGAATTACGACCTCTCTTCGTCTTCAGTTCCAGGTCATCTTCTGCTGCCATAGCTCCTAACAAAATCTCTTCGAATGTAGCATTCCTGTTGCTCTTGGTCAAGGACTTGACTTCTTTAACCAAGCCCTTCCTGAACCTCCCAGCCTTTGCTGTCTCGCTAAGGCCCTCCACAAATCTGCCCAGGCGGTAGAACTCTCCGGCGTACTCCTCTACTGTCTGATTCCCCTGAACCAGGTTCTCGAACTGCGTCTCCAAAGTGCCAAGTGCTGTGTCGGAGAAGAACTTCTCCTTGAAAAGCTTCTTGAAAGCCTCCTAAGTTTGCCCTGCTGTACCAACCCTGGGGTCGGTCTGGTACCAAGTGCGGGCAAGGTACTGCATCTGACTGCCCGCGGCTTCCACTTGGAGCCTAGCTGGTATCTCCGCGAGACGAAAGATCTCCTCTATATGCTCGATCCAGTCGTCGGCATATAGGATACCCTCAGTACCCTTGAAGTCTTGCGGCCGCATCTTCTGGAAGTCCTGAATGCCTGGAGTCCTTGGCTGGTATGACTAGATTTGCCCTTTCTATGGTGGGGCAGCCACCTTCTCTACTGCCACAATTGCTAACTAATGGGCATTATCAATGCCCAGCCAGCCTCATATCTTCTACTTGGCATCGTTGAGTCTCTATCATCTGCTGCATGAAGGCGAAGAACTGCGCCATATTAACTGTCCCCTGAGGCGGTGGTGGTAGCATCCCCTAAACTCCTGGGAAAGTTCTCAGAACCGATGGAGGAGCACCCCCAAAAGTTGCAGACGGGCCCAACTGAGCTAGAACAAGAGGTACTGTGGTCCATGGGTCCTGCTGAGTCAGGCGAGAAGTGGCAGACCTCTCAGCGGTATCCCTTAGGCCAGAGCGTTGCGATCGTGTCTCCACCATCCTGAAGACAGATCAAACAAGGAATCAATTACTAAAAAAGAAGCGATATAATCAAAGGAGGACAGTTTGTTTTCAAAAGAAGACAATTAACAACAAGAATTAGATAAGAATTTTCTAATGTGATTGAGTACATTAAATTATATCTGATATCCTACGGCAGGCTGTAGTGATACTCTAGTTCGAGTACCACTACGAAATTGCACTAGTTGCGACTGAGAGGACCTATATGGGCCACCACTAAAAATGTGTCACGACCCGCACCCGGTGTAAGGGCACGAGACGTGGGTACGTCCAGCCTACACCGCAGTGTCGATGGTAGAACGATGTCCTAGGTATATCATCTAACACAATTTAGAATATGCTCCAATTGGAGAATAATATATATGGTAAAACTCAATCATAATAACTAAAATGGAATAGAAGAAAGATAATCTCAACAGAGAGTCACAATATGAATAATAATTCCGGTGTAAACCACACCATAAAAAATCTCAAATCAATCACAATGTCTCATAACTAGGTAATAATATCAGTCTAATCTAACTCATGGCAAGTCCTCAGCGACTACTGGATCCTGTTGAGGGTCCAGGTCACCTGTGTCAACTTGGCCTGCTCCATAATAAGTGTCGTAGCAATCCTCATCATTTGTAATATTTCAACAGGTCCAGTCAGGACAGGAATGAATACAAATCTCTCACACATTTCATAACATGAAAGAAAATATGAAACAAGCTATAGAGTAATATACATGAACTGCTGATAAAAAAATAAGATTGTAAAAGAGAGCATGAAACATGGAAATAGATATACATGATATAATAAGAGAACTGAACTAACTACGTGGTGTAGAGCACAATCTGGTTATGTAAGCTGGCTTAGGTTATACATGACTTAAATCTAGTTTGGAGTTGCACATGAAAATGGTGTAGATCACATAACCAAATAAATACTTCCCCTGCCCCAATCAGTACACAAGGATCTGTCCAGGTTATGTTATTGCACATGAAAGTAGTGTGTCACATGGATAGCTAGTCCACATGCACACTGGGTTATACATGAAGGCTCACATGATCATGAGTGTACATGAATGTCACATGAGTATACATGAATAAATACGAATACAATGAGTAGACGATGCACATGATAAAGTATATGAGCACTATATACCCGATGTATCCGAGGAGATAACATCGCATGAAGAGATCCATATAGTACTAATCCATGAAAATATCGTGACAGCAACAAGTAAACTAGTCTATAACAAGTAAATATGTCCAAGCAAGAATAAAACGGTCAGAAAATGTACTCGCCTGACAATTTGAGCTGTTGATGAGGATGTGTAACTGAACTGGAGTGATGTGAACCTATTTAAAGTAACCACAAGTCACAAAATGGTCTAACATATTATAAGAAAGGGCTACAATACAATTCTACATGCTTCTAAGTCCTTTTAGATCAAAGTCAACCTTGGTCAACTCTAGTCAAACTTGGTCAACTCTAAGTCAACTAGTCCGTTAACTAATTTTTAGGTCACACACAAGTTTACAAGTCATTTCGAGTTCGTTTGAGTCGATTTGAAACAAGTTTAACCCGAAGTTGACTTTTATCAACTTGGTCAACTTGTCGGTCAACTCAACTAAACTAGGCACATTGGGTCGATCCTAATCTGTCATAATACCCTATGGTTACATTCATAATCAATCCACATACATATAGGTATATTCACATTCATTAAGGTAATATATATATACATACACATATATATATCTATACATACACATCCTCTCTCTAGGGTTGTGCGTTGCCTTTCCTGTCGATTTCTGTGACCGATGTCTACTCCGACGGGGGGCTCCGTCCTTCCCCCTGGTGTTGGCTCCTCGGCGGGAGGCTGCGCCCGCCATGGCAGGTTCTCGTCGGAGGGAGGCTCCGCCTCCGCTGTTTGCGAGGCCGTCGGAGACTGCCATGGGGGCGTCCTGGCTGCGGTTGGGGATCTCATCCCCCCTGGTTCGACGGGGGGCTTCGGCCCCGCTGGTGGCTCATCGGCGAGAGTCGCCTCGGCGGGAGGCTGCGCACGCCCTGGCAGTTCTCGTCAGAGGGAGGCTCCGCCTCCACTGTTCGCGGGGCCTTCGGAGACTGCCATGGGGGCGTCCTGGCTGCGGTTGGGGATCTCGTTCCCCCTGGTTCGGCGGGGGGCTTCGGCCCCGCTGGTGGCTCGTCGGCGGGAGCCACGGTCGCTGGTGGCACGTTGGTGGCAGGGTGTCGTATGTCGGAGGGAGACGGCCGAAGGGACGACCCGGCTGCGGAGGGGGGGGGGTCTCACCCTTCTCGGGACTGGCGGGAGCCGTTCGTCGTCGGCGGAAGGCTCCGCCCTCCTAGGCATCCCTCATGGCCTTCCCGAGGGCGGCGACGGGCTCGGGGCCGACCCGACTGCGGGGAGGGGCGTCGTCCAAAGCGATGTCCGTTCTCTGGCAGCGGTGGAGAATCAAGCGAAGGTGGTAGGTGGAGGAACGGGTGGTACGACGTGTCACGACCCGCACCCACCGTGAGGGTACGAGTACGTAACAACGCCCAGCCTACGCCGCAGTGTCGACGGTAGAACGCTGTTCTAGGTCATAAACTATAACTAGCATAATATGAATACTCTCCATAAGGAGGCCAACACAGAGGTACAACTCAATCACAATCTAAGGTAGAATGATAAAGATAGATAAACATGAAATCCAAAAGAGATACAGGAGATAGAAGTCTAAGTGTCTAAGATACATAATCCCAGAAATACATCTCAAAACTCAAATACAGTAATCCACAAGTAAATACAACTCCAGACAAAATGAAATAACTATCTAAACAACCTCTACTGTGTCTCCTCTAGGCTAGCAGGCAATCCCAGACTATCTGTAAAATTTATCAACAGGTTCAGTCAGGACAGGAACGAGCACATATCTCTCAAACAGTTCATAGCAGGTTAGGAGTATAAATCATGCAATAGAGTAAAATATAGGAAGTGCTGAATGGAAGTACGAGTAAACAGGAGATATTTTGTAACTGAAAGTAAATACCTGATAGTAGAGACTGTAAGTGGCTACGTGATTTAGAGCACAATATGGTTATGTAAACGGCTTAGGGGCACATGAATACAAATAAGGAGGCACAAGAATACAGCTACTGGGGTTAGTGTTCACATAACCAATTCTACTCACCCCGTCCCAATCAATACACAAGGATCCATTCAAGTTACGTTATAAGCGCATGAATACAGCTAAGATACGTGAACTCATGTAATGAGTAGTACATGAGGCACATGATAAAGCACATGAAAGCACATGAAGCACATGAAAGCACATGAGAACATGTAAAAATATGAACTAGTACGAGTACAAGGAGTACCTGATGCACATGATAAAGTACATGAACATGAAATACCCGATGCACCCGTAGAGGGATAATATCTCAGAAAAGGATCCATATAGTACTAATCCGTGAAGATACGTGTCAGCATCAAGTAAAGTAATCTAGAGCAAGAGTATAGTCCAGACAAGTATGAAAAGATCAGAGAATGTACTCGCCTGATATCTAAATGTCCAAGGTAAAGATACTGTCCGAGGAGAGGTGTTTGGCTCCTAATTAGAACAGCACAAGTCACAACATGTCCAGAAGGGTAATATAAAGCACTACAATGCATTCTACATGAATCTAGGTCAAACTAGGCCAAAGTCAACCCTTGGTCAACTCTGGTCAACTGCACTAGTCAAACTAGGTCAAACTAGGTCATGTACTAACCAAACAAGTCTTACTAGGCCTAACCAAGACTATCCTAGCAAGCACACATCAATACAAGGCTATACAAGCCAACATACACCCAACTCTATATAGCATGCAATTATTCAATACTCAAATAGGCAAGAATTCACATTGGATACACACTAGGTAATCTATTACTTTAAACTATATATGTCTACACATATATACATATGCATATATTGGTATTCAACATTAGGTCAATAATCATGGCATTTCAAATGGTTATATAAACTTATATATTACAACACAATATGCTAACATATATATAATATACATACATAGCTAAGTTAACTGTATTCATAAATACTTATTTAAGAGGCTATGTGTGTGTATGTGAACATGGCAAAGGGGCAAGTGAGGGTTAAATGGGCATACATAGTGTATACATATCAAAGAGTGTCAAAGTGTAAGTGAACAAAGTGTCAAGTGTGATAGTGTCTACATAGTGTAAGGGGTACATGAGGTAATATAGGATTTGTGTTAACATAGAACATTACATCTCATTAACTTATATATTGCACACATTACATCTATTATTATATTACATTCATGCTTGCATTCATTCATCATTCATTTATTCTCTTACACTACTATATGTACCATACATTACATACTATGGAACCTACATATTCATTACAAGCCATACATATACATGCTTACATTAGATAGGATACTTACACCTCATACATCAATTATTTAAATATTTACTCATGCTTGCATTTTCTATTTAATTACATAATGTATATACATTAACATGGGTTAAAATCAAATAGAACATTATATTACACACAAGGGTGCACAAAATGCATATGCCGAATAGTAACTCCTACTAATAATCAATACTGTCCCATCTCAGCATGAATTAAAATCTAAGATTAAAGTATGTTATAGATCTATATGTTAGCTTTTCGAAACTTCAAACGGATCACGTTTTTGTTTCCGAAAACTCCCGGAATCGTGAAAACACCGAGAACGCGTTTGTCTTTCGTACAACTGACACTCAAATAATTCTCCAGAAAGTTACAGAAAGAATTAAGCCTTTTAATATATGTTTTTGGAAAGCTAACTTCAATACGCTTCTTTTAAAAAAAACGGGAGATTAAACCGAGCTTTGAGCTAGAAGTTATGACATTTCTAAGTTAGGGCTGAAATTAAAAACGTGGATAAAAATCATGACGGATTTGGGTAGTTTGAGACAAAAGAACAAAAGTATATAACATAATATATCAAGAACTCACTCTCTACACTAATATATATATATATATGAGACACTATAGAACACATCTCCAATACAAAAATATGAGATTAAACATGTAATAATTCATTCATACATAACAACAACACATAGTGTGTCCAAATTTGGGGTTTTCCCACATGGACACAACCACAACACAAAGGACACTCCTATGACCTCCAAATGGACACGAAATGGACACAAATGGAGATACAACCATGGGAGTCATTCCTATGGGTTCAAAATAGACCTATATGCATGAGAAAATAAAAAGAAGAATGGATTTATACCTTCCGGTAGATCGAATCGAAGAAAAGCCTTCCCGGAGCGACACCGACACGTAGAGATTCCAAAAGGACACGAACGAGCTCCGAATCCTCCCAAACTTGGGTAGCTTCCTCCTTGGCTAGAATGGAGAAGGAAAGAAGAAGATTTGGTGGCGAAATGGAAGGATTTGGTGGAGAAATTGCTAGGAATTGCTCTCTAGGAATTTGGGGAAGAACAAGAGAGAGAGAGTGTGGATGAGAATAATGAAATGAACTTGAGCCTATACTCTCCCAAAGTGGCTGGCCATATGGGGCTATTTGTCCTATTATAGTAAGGTCCAAAATTCCCCTACTAACCTATTCTATGAGTATTAGGAAATGGCTAATTGGTTGGGGCTAAATTAGTCATTCTAAAGTCTCTAATCACACTAACCTTATCAAAAATAATTAGTCTAACCTCTAACTAAAATATTTCTATAATGTGGACTAAAATTAATATCATGTGGGCCATGCCTAACTAGTGTGTGGGTCCCACTAGAGTCAAACTACCCCCGGGTCCCCGTTTCAAGTCGGATTGAGTTGAAATTCGAACCTGACTCAAATAACCCCAAAACAATATCATAAATAATAAAATAAATTTCAACCCCAAAATAATATCATAAATAATAAAATAAATTTTAAAAATATTCAATAATGTAAAATAATAAAAATATCCCTATTTCTGAAAACTGGGGGTGACAAATCTATCCACCTTAAAAAAATTTCGTCCTCGAAATTAAAACAAAGCAATTTCAGGAAACACATGCAGAAAACAATCTCATTCAAATAATTTTCAAAAAAAAATCAGCAATAAAAAAAATCTCTTTGAGGCACATCAAACATTTGTAAATAAAAACTGATATGTGTCCGATACAGACACAAAACCATCACAAAATCACACCTATCAAAGGTCAAAATCAACAATCACCAACGCAATAAATATCAAAATAGTTCAAAGAGGTCAAATGCAAAATATCCTTAGGCCAGAAATGAAATTAAAATATCCTAATCACATGGTTAGGCTCTTGGTCAAACAGTCTCTAGGGTTTCACTAACAAAACATCAAAATCACAAGTCATGATTTTAATAGTTTTAAAATGATTTAAAAATTATCAAAAATCATATCATGATTTAAATGTCAAATCAATAAATGATTAAAATTACAAAATTTCAAAATTACCCTCATTTTAGAAAACTGGGTGTTACAAGTCTACCCACCTTAGAAAAATTTCATCCTCAAAATTAAAATGTTCATACTCCTTCTAGGTCAAACCCCCCACAATCAAAGTCTCAGAACTTAAACAATCATACGATTTAAAAGGATGACATACAGGGTCATGGCATACGGTGGTAGTAAAAGTCTCATCCAGGTATACTAGTCAAGCTAAACCAAAACGGTCATATGGTATCAAAACACACAAGCAATCTAGGGTGCTAAACTAGAAAAGATACAGAAATAACAATCATCAAGACTGTAAGGCAGTCTACCATCCTATATGAAAACTGGTACTTATCAAAATAAAATAAAGTTAACTACCATTTATCTAATAAGGGGTACTATTCAAGAAAATCAAAATCAAAAGTTAAAGAATAAAAGCCAATTGTATGGAAATCCAATCACAATATATTTATATATATAGCGTTAGAGAGGAAAAAGCTAGCATTATGTACAAGTTATGTAGTTCGTGTGTGTATGGGTGTATGTGGACATGTTCATATGGTTAGATAATAGGCGTGTGTGTATGTGAAATATACATGAAAGTGCATAGGAGGATTTGGGGTTTCAAACAATAACTATCAAGTTACACTAATCATGGCATATTGGTTAAACAATCTACAATACACAACTCATTTGCTCATAACATGCATGGCTAACCATGTATATATGTATATATAAAGAGGTAGAGATTTAGTTATGTATGTATATACATTATAACATGTATGCCTAAGCTCTATATATATCTATATAGATATATAATCATGACATAGAGAGGAAGAGTTAGGTTACATGACAGGGTATACTAAGTTATGGTGTGTGTGTGTCCTTGTACAAGGTTATAGCTTAGTATTGAAAGGTTAAACCCAGTTTTAGTTCAGCATTTACATACAAAATCTGAAAATAAGATAACATTTAAACCAGTGCAATATTAACATAATGCAATTTCAAAATTTAGGAGTTTGAAACATCACAACTAATCTCAATGCTCCCAATACATCCTAACATGATAGAAATGAAACCCTAATATACTATCAATACATTTATCTACGCATACAGTTCAATATTACATGTTAAAGCTGAAATTGAACTAAACATGGAAATCAATGTAAAAATGTTAACATGTATTCAGTTTTCAGGATTTTGGAGAATTTGTACATCAAAACCAACTCAATGTTTATCACAACCTAACATGTAAGAATATGGAACCTAAATTTATATCCCTACAATAACAATGTACACAGCTCTAAATATTACATTTAAAACAATCAATTTGAACTAACATTTAAAATCCCGTATTAAGGGTTAATATGCACACAGTCTCAGATTTGACAAATTTAAACACAAAACTCAACCAAATTTTTTTTTTGAATTAAAACCCTACGTATAACATACATGTGCAGTGATATAAATAAAACTATTACCATGAAATTTTATATTTAAATTACGAGTTAAGCTAGAAAAAGCAGAGAATCAGAAATATTGGGGTTTTGAAAATTTAAACATTAACGACATATTAATATTTATTCAGATAGGTGGAAATCAAGTGTAGCGTGCATAAGTGTCAGGAAAGTGTCCACTGTATATATTCTTATATATTCTCATGTCCCAATATAAAATTTTAATTCTACGTTAAGACCAATAATTAGATTCCTACCAAGGTTGCAAGCAGGTGATTGACGTAATCAAGACAGTATTATTATTATTATTTAATACAAGAATAATAGCAAGAAAGAAATAACGATAAAATCTGTTTTTGTTTATCTGTTTAAAAGAAAAACCCATTTTGAAACCCAGAGCTAAATTTTCAAATCCAAGATAAAGTCTAGCAAAATCATCGATTCATTGTATTAAGAAGAATTTCATAGTAAGAAGTTACACAAAGTTTATAAAAACAACTAAAGCTACTCCTAAGTTAAATAAATGAGAAACAAAACAAAACAAACAAATAACAATTCTCTCTTTCTTTCTTTTTTTCTTTTTTTTGAAGGACTGAAACAAAAGTAGAGAAAATATGTTCAAAAATATTTAAGGTACAATCTGATAATCATATGCGTCTTCTTGAAATTATGTTGTCAGAATTCTGCCACGCCAATAAGCATAGCTGCAATAAACGATAGAGTCCATAATAAGGCATACATCCTATAATCATGTTATCTAGAATTCTTACCACGCCATCCGGTATGGCTGCAAGAAAATCTAGATTTCATAACTAAGATAAGTATAGCTATATCAGGCTCTACGTCCTTATCATGCTAGCAAATATGACTGCAATAAATTCTAAATTCCATAATAAAGTAGACTTACCTTTCTCACTGTCCATATCAAGTATGTTATCATGTTATACCTTAATTCCAAAAAAAATATACATATACATATAAATACAAACTCAAATTCAAGAACTAACATCAAGATTCAAAATTCAACAATAATCCATCAAAAATCATAAAAATACAGACTCAAATTCAACCACTATCATCAAGATTCAAAATTCAACAATAATCCATCAAAAATCATAAAAATATAGACTCAAATTCAACCACTAACATCAAGATTCAAAATTCAACAATAATCCATCAAAATCAAGTTCAATAATAGGAAGTAAAGGTAAATCAAATCAGGGAAAACAGATTTCAAATCGAAGTTAAAATAAGATTCTCAAGGGTCGTCCCAGGAATCTCTCAAGGAATCCTAACCGTGATTGAGTACCTTCAAAATATATCCTATTCCTACTGCAGGCTGTAGTGGTACTATAGTTCGAATACCACTACATAAACTCGACCTGCATGGACCACCACTAAAAACGTGTCACGACCCGCACCCACCGTGAAGGTACGAGTACGTAACAACGCCCAGCCTACGCCGCAGTATCGGCGGTAGAACGCTGTTTTAGGTCATGAACTATAACTAGCATAATATGAATACTCTCCATAAGGAGGCCAACACAGAGGTACAACTCAATCACAATCTAAGGTAGAATGATAAAGATAGATAAACATAAAATCCAAAAGAGATACAGGAGATAGAAGTCTAAGTGTCTAAGATACATAATCCCAGAAATACATTACAAAACTCAAATACAGTAATCTACAAGTAAATACAACTCCAGACAAAATGAAATAACTATCTAAACAACCTCTACTTGTCTCATCTAGGCTAGCAGGCAATCCCAGGCTATCTGTAAAATTTATCAACAGGTTCAGTCAGGACAGGAACGAGCACATATCTCTCAAACAGTTCATAGCAGGTTAGGAGTATAAATCATGCAATAGAGTAAAATACAGGAAGTGCTGAATGAAAGTACGAGTAAACAGAAGATATTTTGTAACTGAAAGTAAATACATGATAGTAGAGACTGTAAGTGGCTACGTGATTTAGAGCACAATATGGTTATGTAAACGGCTTAGGGGCACATGAATACAAATAAGGAGGCACATGAATACAGCTACTAGGGATAGTGTTCACATAACCAATTCTACTCACCCCGCCCCAATCAATACACAAGGATCCATTCAAGTTACGTTATAAGCACATAAATACAGCTAAGATACGTGAACTCATGTAATGAGTAGTACATGAGGCACATGATAAAGCACATGAAAGCACATGAGAACATGTAAAAACATGAACTAGTACGAGTACAAGGAGTACCTAATGCACATGTTAAAGTACATGAACATAAAATACCCGATGCACCCGTAGAGGGATAACATCTCAGGAAAGGATCCATATAGTACTAATCCGTGAAGATACGTGTCAGCATCAAGTAAAGTAATCTAGAGCAAGAGTATAGTCCAGACAAGTATGAAAAGATCAGATAATGTACTCGCCTGATATCTGAATATTCAAGGTAAAGATACTGTCCGAGAAGAGGTGTCTGGCTCCTAATTAGAACAGCACAAGTCACAACATGTCCAGAAGGGTAATATAAAGTACTACAATGTATTCTACATGAATCTAGGTCAAACTAGGCCAAAGTCAACCCTTGGTCAACTCTGGTCAACTGCACTAGTCAAACTAAGTCATGTCCTAACCAAGCAAGTCTTACTAGGCCTAACCAAGACTATCCTAGCATGCACACATTAATACAAGGCTATACAAGCCAACATACACCCAACTCTATATAGCATGCAATTATTCAATACTCAAATAGGCAAGAATTCACATTGGATATACACTAGGTAATCTATTACTTTAAACTATATATGTCTACACATATATACATATGCATATATTGGTATTCAACATTAGGTCAATAATTATGGCATTTCAAATGGTTATATAAACTTATATATTACAACACAATATGCTAACATATATATAATATACATACATAGCTAAGTTAACTGTATTCATAAATACTTATTTAAGAGGCTATGTGTGTGTATGTGAACATGGCAAAGGGGCAAGTAAGGGTTAAATGGGCATACATAGTGTATACATATCAAAGAGTGTCAAAGTGTAAGTGAACAAAGTGTCAAGTGTGATAGTGTCTACATAGTGTAAGGGGTACATGAGGTAATATAGGATTTGTGTTAACATAGAACATTACATCTCATTAACTTGTATATTGCACACATTACATCTATTATTACATTACATTCATGCTTGCATTCATTCATCATTCATTTATTCTCTTGCACTACTATATGCACCATACATTACATACTATGGAACCTACATATTCATTACAAGCCATACTTATACATGCTTACATTAGATAGGATACTTACACCTCATACATTATTTATTTAAACATTTACTCATGCTTGCATTTTCTATTTAATTACATAATGTGTATACATTAACATGGGTTAAAATCAAATAGAACATTATATTACACACAAGGGTGCACAAAATGCATATGTCGAATAGTAACTCCTACTAATAATCAATACTGCCCCATCTCAGCATGAATTAAAATCTAGGATTAAAGTATGTTATAGATCTATGTGTTAGCTTTCCGAAACTTTAAACGGATCGCGTTTTCGTTTCCGAAAACTTCCGAAATTGTGAAAACACCGAGAACGCGTTTGTCTTTCGTACAACTGACACTCAAATAATTCTCCAGAAAGTTACAGAAAGAATTAGGCCTTTTAATTATGTTTTTGGAAAGCTAACTTCAATACGCTTCTTTTAAAAACACGAAAGATTAAACCAAGCTTTGAACTAGAAGTTATGACATTTCTAAGTTAGGGCTGAAATTAAAATGTGGATAAAAATCATGACGGATTTGGGTAGTTTGAGACAAAAGAACAAAAGTATATAACATAATATATCAAGAACTCACTCTCTACACTAATATATATATATATATATATATATATATATATATATATATGAGACACTATAGAACACATCTCCAATACAAAAATATGAGATTAAACATGTAATAATTCATTCATACATAACAACAACACATAGTGTGTCCAAATTTGGGGTTTTCCTACATGGACACAACCACAACACAAATGACACTCCTATGACGTCCAAATGGACACGAAATGGACACAAATGGAGATACAACCATGGGGGTCATTCCTATGGGTTCAAAATAGACCTATATGCATGAGGAAATAAAAAGGAGAAGGGATTTATACCTTCCGGTAGATCGAATCGAAGAAAAGCCTTCCCGGAGCGACACCGACACGTAGAGATTCCAAAAGGACACGAACGAGCTCCGAATCCTCCCAAACTTGGGTAGCTTCCTCCTTGGCTAGAATGGAGAAGGAAAGAAGAAGATTTGGTGGCAAAATGGAAGAATTTGGTGGAGAAATTGCTAGGGATTGCTCTCTAGGAATTTGGGGAAGAACAAGAGAGAGAGTGTGGATGAGAATAATGAAATAAACTTGAGCCTATCCTCTCCCAAAGTGGCTGGCCATATGGGGCTATTTATCCTATTATGGTAAGGTCCAAAATGCCTCCACTAACCTATTCTATGAGTATTAGGAAAGGGCTAATTGGTTGGGGCTAAATTAGTCATTCTAAAGTCTCTAATCACACTAACCTTATCCATAATAATTAGTCTAACCTCTAACTAAAATATTTCTATCATGTGGACTAAAATTAATATCATGTGGGCCATGTCTAACTAGTGTGTGGGTCCCACTAGAGTCAAACTACCCCCGGGTCCCCGTTTCAAGTCGGATTGAGTTGAAATTCGAACCCGACTCAAATAACCCCAAAACAATATCATAAATAATAAAATAAATTTCAACCCCAAAATAATATCATAAATAATAAAATAAATTTTAAAAATATTCAATAATGTAAAATAATAAAAATACCCCTGTTTCTGAAAACTGGGGGTGACACGACGCGGTCCTTTGCTGCGGTGGTGGGCGGACCCACGTCGCCATCGACGGGTGGTGTGTCGAGAGTGGATTTCCGACCAGCCATTGAATCTGATGGTCGGAAGGTGGTCGTCTTCTCGTCGACGGATATGGAGGCTCTCACGGCGCCGTGTGGATTGGACCTTATTGGAAAGTTCGCTCGGCGGAGACTCCCGGTTGAGGCCATTAGGAAGGTATTTGATTCGATGAGTTTCAGGGGGTTGATTGAAGTGAAGGCCATTGATGATCGTCATGTTCTTATTCGACCTCATGTCGAGAGTGATTTTCTTCGGCTTCGATCTAAGGACTGTTGGTTCGTTGGTCGGGTTCCGATGGTGCTCTTCAGGTCGTCGGTGGACTTTTCGCCAATAAGAGAGGACCCATGTGTTCCTATCTGGGTTACCTTTCCTGGGCTTCCCTACTGCATATTTGATACAAATGTGGTTCTTTCCATTGCATCTGGTCTCGGCACTCTGTTTTTTACGGACCGGGCTACGGCTTCATTCTCTAGGCCGGGGGTAGCCAGGGTCTTGGTCGAAGTGGACGTCAGTATACCTCTTCATCACGAGGTTTTCTTCCAACTTCCTGATGGCATTCGTTCGCAGTCGGTGGTTTATGAGAGGACACCTTTGTACTATATTTCTTACGGCCATCATGGTCATATTGAGAGTGCTTATGGTTGTTACCAGGTGGAGACGCCTTCTGTGGATGTAGCAGACGGACCGCCCAACCCCGTTGCTCCTTCTCCAGGCGTTACGAGGGTGGACGACGGCTCGGTGGGTGGCCGTGGGATTAGCAGGGGGCATCGGAGGTGGAGATTGAGGCGTGAGAAGGGGAAGGGGACACGACAGGTGTGGAGGCGCGTCCAGGGGCATGATGATAGTAGGGGGACCACGCAGCCCGGATTGCACGGGAGTGATGATATTCGCGCGAGTTCCGTTCTGCCTTCCTGGCACGTGGGGGAGTCTTCTTCGGGCCAGCTGGCTTTATGGTCGGATGACGGGCGGCCCATGCAGGGGGGACGTAGCGTTCTGGGCTCTGGTGTGGATGGGCAGATGGGGCCTGTGAGGGGTATTGGGCCCATTATTTTACCGGACCTACCTATTATTATCCACAGCCAGCTGGGACAGGGAGTTATCGCGGCTGACTCTGACACTGAAGATTGCAGTTTGGTGGTGTGGGAGGATCTCGCCCTCGGCTCTATCTTCGATTGGGGTTATGACCCTTCTTCGGGAGACGATATTATTTTATTACCTGAGGCGAGATCTTCCACCTCCTTTTTTGAGGGACAAGAAGATGGCTGGCAGATGGTTCCCTTCAAAAAGGCGACCGGTAAGCGAAGGAAGTCGATGGCACCTCAGTCGGATCGACTTCTTCGATCTCATGCTTCCTGGGTTAGGCGGGACCCCCAGAGGGTCCATGGTTAAATTCCTTATTTAGAATGTTCGGGGGACGACGAACAGATCTACTATATGCCATCTCAGGTCCTTATGTCGGACCAACTCTATTCAGGTTCTTGCTATTATTGAGCCCAAGGTAATATCCTCTAAGCTTCTTTCTTATCAAATGAGGTTGGGTTTTGATGCTAGCTTTAGCAATGATAAGGGCAATATTTGGTTATTATGCAAGTCGGGTCTTGGGACCCAATGTATTGATTCTTGTGATCAGGCTATCTCGGTACAGCTTTCTCTGAGCTATTTTTCGGATCCGGTGCGGCTGTCTGTTGTTCATGGTGCAGGAACACGACAGGGGAGGAGACGTATGTGGTGGCACCTTTTGGACGTCCAAGCCAGGGACATCGGTATGCCCTGGGCGGTGGGCGGGGATTTCAATATTATTGCTTCTTCGGAGGAGAAATTTGGTGGTCGGCTTCCTGACACGAGGGCCATCGCGGACTTTCTCGACTTTCAGTTGGCTGCCGGGCTCTCCGATGTTGGTTTCAGAGGTAGCATTTATACTTGGGTGAATGGTCAGTCGGGGGCTGATCGGCAGGGATCCCACCTTGATCGGGTACTCGCGACGGGTAGTTGGCTGGATGGTGTTCAGGTATCTTGTGAGCATCTTAATCGGGCAGAATCTGATCATTCTCCTATATTGATATCCTGCCAGCCAGTTTCCTCCCCTCAGCGTCGAGGTTTCCGCTTTCTCGACTTTGGACGTCTCATCCGAATTTTCTTACGGTTGTTGCTCGGGCGTGGAATTCATGCTGGCATTATGATGCGCTTGAGCGGTTGGACATGCGTCTGCAGACGACGGGGCATGTTATGGCTGGATGGAGTAGAGCTACTTTCGGAGACGTTTTTTAGGTGGTACGTCAGGCCGAGGATGCTGCCTTAGCGGTGGAGTAGGATTATGAGATTCATCCTTCGGAGAGAGGAAGGGCTTCATGGATGGAGGCTGTAGCCAGATTAAAACAAAAGGTCCAAGTCGAGGAGTCTTTCTGGAAACAAAAAGCCAGATTGAGATGGGACCTGGAAGGGGATAAGAATACTCGATTTTTTCATGAGTGCACCAGGAGCAGGCAAAGAAAGACGGGTATTCAAAAAATTATTCGGGCTGATGGATCAGAAACTGGTTCTATTGCGGAGGTGGCGACGGAGGCTTCAGTATTCTTCTCTAATTTGTTCAGGACTGAACCTATTTCAGACGAGGATTCCTTCCTCGATGTCATCCTTAGCCTCATTTCTGTGGAGGACAACTCTGAACTTGTTCCTAGTCCGGATAGAGCGGAGTTGTTAGAGATTGTTCGGGGAATGGACCCGGCTAGTGGCGCCGGACCGGATGGATTTTCTGGGAGATTTTTTGCTTCTTGTTGGAATATTATCGCTGCTGACGTAGAGGAAGCCATTGGTTCTTTTTTCTTGGGTGCACGTCTTCCGGTTTCCATTTCTGATACCTTCTTATTTCTTATCCCCAAAGTCGAGCACCCGAGGAATCTATCTGATTTCCATCCTATTAGTCTTTGCAATTTCTGTAACAAGATAATTTCTAAGATTATTGCGTGCAGGTTGCGGGAATTCCTTCCCAAAATTATCTCGCTGGAGCAAAGTGCTTTTGTTAAGGGGAGAGAGATTGTTGATAATATCATTATTGCTCATGACATGGTGGCCTCTATGAGAGAATCGAATCATGGTGGTAATATTGTAATAAATCTTGACATGCAGAAGGCCTATGATAGTGTCAGTTGGCACTTCCTCCTGCGGGTTCTTCGGAGATTTTGCTTTAATAAGGTTTTCTGTGATCTTATTTATCGTCTCCTGGCGGATACCCGATATGCGATTCTTCTTAATGGAGCCCCTACTGATTTTTTTCCGATGTTTAGAAGGATCCGTCAAGGGGACCCTCTCTCCCCGGCTCTCTTCATTATTGCTGCGGAGGTGCTTTCTCGGAACCTCAAGCTCCTTCAAGAATCAAATAGGAGAACTTCATTTCATACTCCTATTGGGGGACCGCGTATCTCGCACTTGGCATATGCGGATGATGTTCTTATATTCACTTCGGGGGATATTGCTGGATTGCGTGCTCTTCAGCAGGTATTGCAACGTTATGAGGCAGTATCTGGTCATAAGATTAATTATTCTAAATCTGCCTTCTATACTGCGACCCCATTGGCTGAGGATCATGCTCGGACTATTTCTACTCTTTTTGGATTTTGTACCAATTCTTTGTCGTTTACTTATTTGGGCTGCCCGCTAACATGCGGGAGACGAAATGCGGGGATGTTTAGCTATTTGCTGGATAATATCCGTTCGAAGCTCACGGGATGGCAAAACAAGATACTTTCTCCTGGGGGTAAGCTGGTTCTTATTAAGAATGTTCTTTCATCTATTCCTATATATACATTGGTAGCATGTTGCCCACCCCGGGCCATTCTCAGGACGATTGAGAGAATATCTGTGGCTTTCTTCTGGGGTAGCAAGGATGGGGTTGCTAAGAGGAGCTGGCTGGCGTGGCGGTTCGTTACTCGGACTAAGTCCGAAGGAGGCCTTGGGATCAAGTGTCTGAATAATATTATGGATGCCTTTTCTATGAAGTTATGGTGGAAGTTGCGGCACGGGAAGGGCCTTTGGGTGGAGCTCCTTAAATCGAAATATTTTCGTAAGCGTCATCCATGCGATGCGTTTATGACTTTCAAGTGCTCCCATATTTGGCGACGGATTTTACGGGGGAGGAAATTGGCGGAACCGTATATCTCTTTCAGACTT
The DNA here is from genome assembly GCA_029216955.1 of Iris pallida. Taxonomy (NCBI): domain Eukaryota; kingdom Viridiplantae; phylum Streptophyta; class Magnoliopsida; order Asparagales; family Iridaceae; genus Iris; species Iris pallida. Next base: position 3,367 of record JANAVB010041774.1, on the reverse strand, counting down.
GGGCGTGGTGAGGGCTCAGCGAGGTACAAAGGTTGGCTCCCGGGGGGTCCTCGGTTGGGTAGCGTTGCTATTCCGTCGGATGAGGGAATGGCGGCTGGGACCAGGCACGGAACGGGGAGACGGAATCGGGTACGACGACGAACCCAGAAGATGGAGGCGTCGGTCTCGGGGCGGGTTCCGCTGGATTGTGGCACAGGGGAGCTTCGAAGGTCGAACAGATTGGTCGGAAGGAGGGTGCTTCTTTTTCATCGAACGGTGACTGTGAGGGCTCTTTCGGATAGGGGAAGGAAGATCCGAGATTCTAGGACGAGGAACGCTGACAATGGTGGTCCGGGTATCCGTTCGTTTTGGACAGACGCTGGGTGGGATTTGCCTTTGTTCATGGAGCAGTTTGGGGTAGAGGCAGCGAGGCGGCTCAGTGTGGCAAATTTGTCTTGTTCTTCGGCTCCTGATTCATTGGTTTGGGGTGAGTGGAAAGGATCTTTCTCGCTTGCCTCGGCTTGGAGGTGTTGTCGGATCTCCCATCCTACATCTTCTTTATTTTCTAATATATGGGGCAAGTGTATTCCGGTGAAGTGGAGCATTCTGATGTGGAGGGTATGTCACAACCGGTTACCCACTGATGACAACATTCAAAAGATTGGTTTCCATCTGGCTTCCAGGTGGCATTACTGTCAGGATGGGAAGGGGGAGACCCTTCAGCATATTTTCTTCCACGAGGATCTTGCTATGATGGTCTGGTCTGTCTTTCGGGGTTTCTTCAAGGCACGGATGCATAGAGATTTTCTAGCCTTTCTTCAAAGGTGGTGGCAAGGCCAGGGCAGCCATCATCGGAGATCATTGGCCGGGGCGATCATTTGGGTGCTTTGGAAGAACCGGAATAAGCATCGCTATGAGGGAGCGTAGTGTTGGTTCTGATTTCTTGGTTCGGGAGGTGAAGTGACAGTTTAGGAAGTCGCTTTCGGGCTGCCATCATCTTCTGACTATTCCGCATTGGGCTTTAGAGTAGTGTTTTTCTTGTATTTCCTTTCTTAATTTTTGTTACCATGAGGTCGGATGTACTCATTACCCTCTTTTTTTCAATAAAGGTAACGATTTTTCAAAAAAAAAATCTATACATACACATATAAATATATAATATATGACTTGAAGGAAGTTGTGTGTGATAAAGGACTGTTGTTATGAATCAAATCTGAGAATAAAAGGTTTAAGATACAACTGTATGGATATATTATATAATTACATATATTCACAAGTCTAATGAAAGGAAACTATATATATATATATATATATATATATATATATATATATATATATATATATATAAATATATAGACATTTACAGAAAGATACATATACATACTCATATAGGTAAATGAAATTGGCAACTTGAATCCGAGAAGTGGACTCAAACCTGGAAATTAGTACCTTGAACTCTCATTCCAACATATTTACATATACACAAAGTAATTTATATATAAATATATATATATATATATATATATATATATATATATATATATATATATATATATATATATATATATACACACACATATATACATAAGGAAAAAAAATCCAAATTGTATATGTAAATGGAAAATAAATAGGATATAAAACCAAAGATCAATTTCCGCAAACCTAGAATATCATATACGAATCGTAAACTCAAAAATTGATGCTTAAAAGTCAGAAAATCAAAATATTACAAAACTATTCAAAGTTTACATTGAAGAAAAACCCAAAATTTCACATATCGACCCAAATCGTAAAATACACTACTAGAACCCGTGAAACTTGGCAAGTATGTTGGACTCGATATATGATACGTGCTCGGGTATCACGGAGTCGAAACCGTGTCCGTGTCGTGTCTACCGAATGCGTATCAGAAAACTGATTTCGCGTGTCGAAGAGTACGTTTCCTCGTTCGATTGAACGCCACACGCACAACGAGAAGCCTCGTGCTCGTGCACATAGCTAGGTAGGGTCATGTGGTAGGGTTAGGACATGCTGACACAACATCATGTCACGCCTATACGACACAATAACCCACGATAGCCGTGCGGCCTGCCCACGAGCGTGCGTGCCCGTGGGCGCGTGTCGAGCCTCGTGGCTCAGGATTCGAGCCACACCGATACTCAGGATCGGGTCCCTGGGTAGTCTAGGTATAGGACTACGTGCTCATGCTCCTGGAATGGGTCCTTGACGTGCCGTGTCTGCGTACGAAGGCCGTATCAGCGGCAAAATTCAGCCACATGCACCGTGTGGGCTGACCAGTGCACGTCGGATTTTTTTTCGTGCTCGCTCGACAAAACATTGTGAAATTTTTGGAGCATGTGGGCAGAGGTTGCCCCCACGTGCTCATGAATGTGATGGAGCCTTGTGCGTCGAGTTATGACGCACAGATAGCAGGGCGTGCACGGGATCTCGTACACGTGTGTCCGTGTCCATTCGGACACTGAAATCATGTCAATTTTTGATCTGTCTTTACGAAAGTTGTTTGTTACAAATCATATTAGAAAAAAATTTGTGAAAATAGAATTAAAAATTAACACTTTCAGTTCTAATTGGCATTTTGCCGAACACGTGCTACATAAGACCGATACGTGTCTGATACCGCTATCAAACGAAACCAAAATGCTACCAAACTTCATACACATATTGAGGGTGCTTATATTGATTCACTAAAGAAGAAAATTTAGAAGAAACAAAGGTAGAACGAGGTTTACCTATTGAGAGTCAGAATCTCAAAAAAAAAAATTTCTCGAGCGCTTTGTCGGCCGATTAATCCTGAGCAAATGCCTCCAACTCCTTGCTAGCAGTACTCCAGCAAGTTCTCCTCTTCCCAACGAGTGCAACGGAATTCGAACGGACTCAGATGAGAAAACTAGGGTTTTGGAGAAAAGAGAAATTAGGGTTTGCTCTAGATCTAGTGGAGGCTAATGATTTCTACAAATAAAGGGAGGGCTGCTTGTGGCAGCCATGCTAGGGGTGTTAGGGTTTGGGTTTGTACATGGGCCAAGCACTCCATGAGTTGCTAAAAGACCAATGTCAAAAGAGTTGAAGAAGGCTTATGAAAAATGACTTAAAACATTTAATTCATGCCCAAAAATGGAAATAAATTCTAAAATTAATTCTAAGGTAAAATTATTCATTTATCATATTAGGCTCTGAATGAAGGATGACTAGGTCAAACCACCTTATGCTACTCAAACACTAATCAAGCTACAAAGCATCACATTAAATAATAAATAATAAGAGAATTAAAAAATACATAGTGACTAAAATACCCCTAAATTAAAATGGGTCTGATACAGTTCCCATCGGCTTGGCCTTGGGTCCATTGCACAAATTGTCCATGTTGAAC
>JANAVB010041773.1:0-39967 GCA_029216955.1 Iris pallida | reverse complement strand
AAGCTCGCCAATTCCAATTTGTTGGTGAAACTTCTCTTGAAGGATTCAAGGAGGAATTATGTGCCCCTAACAAGTCCTTGCAAGCTTATGGCCAAGCACCTCAACCCATATTTCTATGAGCTTCATCGAATCATTTTCAACACTATCTTACCAAAAGCTGGTTCTACCGATGAAGTTACATACTTTGAGATCTCTGCTTTATATCACCTTCATTATCGTATCCCCTTCAATCTTCCAAGGACAATGATGGACTGGATGATAAACTGCAGGAAGAAACCAAAAGCCTTGGTTTATCCTTTATACCTTCCTCTAGTTTTTCATGCGTTCATCGTTCCTATTCATAACTGTCAGTTCTTGCCTGCTCCTGCTTTCCTGTCCAAGGCACGACGCCTTCAGGCAGTTGTCGCCTCTCCTGAGACTTTTGAGCAGTCTGATGATGAGGAGCCTGGCGCCCCTCCACTCGGTCAGGATGCACCACCTCCACCTGCCACTCTTGAGTCTATTCAGACTATGCTCCGGGATCGTTTTGCTCTTGAGGACGATCGTTGGACGCAGATGGATTATCGGACTACGCTGCAGATGAGTGCCCTCAGCAACTCGCTGCACGATATCCAGTATTCTATGTCTCGGTACCCCTCTATGCCCATTCCCATGGAGCGGGATCCTGGTCACGCTGGATATCGCATTGACGACCCCTGGGTCATGCGGTACCTGGATCCGGATGCTGCTATCGTGGACCCTAGCCACTCTTTCACTGATCATTCAGACTCTGCTGGGCCTCCTTGTGCTCCTTGATGGGGATTGGCTACTATCTGCTACTGCTGCTGATGATGATCTTAGTTCGTGCATTTTGATTTATAGTTATTTAGTTTGTTTTTGGATTTATGTACTTGGATATTCTATCACTCTGGTTTGACATTTGGCTCTATGTGATGACATTTTATTCTTATCGTAGTTTTATATTAGTGACTCATTTTGATTATTCATATACTGTTTCTTTTCTGCTTGGTGTGGTTGCATCACTATTAATTGTCTATACTGCAGTTTCTATTCATTCATCTGCAGTCTATATTGCTAAATGCTAAAAGGGGGAGAACTATATATATTCTGGATATATTTAGTTCTTTTGTATATCTGTGCTTGTTTGTGCTTTTTGGAGATATTATTTATCAGGCCAACAGGTTCAATGCATTATTTACGGGGGAGCTATTGCTTCTAGCTCAGCACCGTTCACTGATTACGGGGGAGCTATTACTTCTAGCTCGGCATCGATTATGGGGGAGCTATGTTGCTATAATCAACTGTGTCCAGGTATGAATATTGAATATACATATATTATTTTGCCAATTATCAATATGGGGGAGATTGTTGACACAAAGTCACAGTCAACCAAATATTGATAACATTGACTAAATAATATCTGTATTAATTCAATACGACACACGACGTCTGCATTAAGCTCAAGACAGACAACAGCTCAGCCTCTGCTTCTCAGTTGCATTCAAGTCTGTATTTTACATTTTCTTTGAGTCTAGACAAATGTAATCTGAGTCATGCTGAGCTCTTGAAACTTAGACTATAGCCTACCCAATAATCCCAAGCTCCACCAAACCAGAAATTGCCCAATGGTCCCCTTTGAACCACTCTGTGCTCGGGAGACAGAGTTCAGGCCGAACTCTACCTCTACACAGAGTTCGGGCCGAACTCTGTCCCCTAGAAATCAGGAACCCTAATTTTAGGGTTAGCTGGTTGCTAGTTGTCCAACGGCCAAATTTTTGAATTTTCCTATCCGAATTCTGGCCGAATTCTGCCTATAAAAACACTATAAAGAGGGCATGAATTCTCTCATTTCAAATCATCCAATCTTCTCTTCTCTTCTCTCTTATAGCTCAAATAAGCCATACCCTTCCCATCTACTAGCCACAAGCCTCCTAAGTCTCGAGTGCTCAGCATCTCTCAGTTAGGATTCTTGTGCAAGAGTTGAAGAAGTCGCTTGGACAATTCCAAGCAAATCGCCACTGCGATCCTCTGTAAGAAGTTGACGTGCTCTTCTGAAGTAAAGGCACGGGCTGTAAACTACTATTTCATAAATAGTGGATTTAATCCTGAGCTAGAGTTCTCGGGCCTGGACTAGTCCTCCACGAGGGAAACCAGGTTAAAATCGCTGTGTTTGCGTATGCTTTCTTGCTCTTCATTTACTTTCCGCATTTTACTCTGATTATTCATAGATCGTGAAAGAGTTATTTTTTAATTGGTTATTTTCTATATAAACTTTATTCACCCCCTCTAGAGTTGCCAAACTGTTCTTCTACCACAACCAATTGGAAACAAGCCTCAACCTAAAATGAAACTCAAATCATGAATCCCTATTTCAATTATTGAAATAACCAATCTCAGCTTTTAAAAACTTAGGTAAAGCATGCAGTGGAAAAGGAATTGCAGGATATACAATTTGAATGAAGGTGCAAGGGTATGCATCATGTGCAGTGACCAATTAGGAGTGCAGGACAACTAATCATGCAGTGGCCATGAATGAAATGGAACGAATGTATGCAGATGAATGCAATGTGGAGTGACACTTGTGAAGAGTGTACAGTAGGTAATACATGGACAATATGAAAGGCTCAAAGGCCTGAACATAGAAGGAATGAATGTAGTTACCAAGTATCTGATACTAAACTATTATGAGTAGGAATACAGCATGGGGTTGCAGAACATGCAAAGGTAGGAAATGTTTTCAGATGCAATAAATTGGTATGCATCTAATGTAGGCCTGGTACGGGACATGCATGTAGCAGTGAAATGTATGCAAGGTAAATGTTTGCAGGCATGTTAGGGTTTGATACCAGTATGTAGTGGCTCAGTTTATTCATGACAGTGTGTACTCGACAGGTTGTGTGAGCTAACAGAGAATATGGGGAGAATGTACTCTGGACTGGGTACTTAAGTGTCAGGCAAATGGACAGGATACTCCTATGGGTATGCAGGACATCTAGTATGTGCAGGACATGAAATGTATAGTTGGCTATGAAGAACAGATGGCAACTCTAGAGGGGGGTGAATAGAGTTTATAGCGATAATAGCCAATTAAAAATTAAACTCTTTCACAAGTGAAAATAATCAGAGTAAATGCAGAAATAAATAAGGAGCAAGAAAGCATACGCAAACACAGCCGATTTTAACCTGGTTTCCCTCGTGGAGGACTAGTCCAGGCCTGATAACTCTAGCTCAGGATTAAATCCACTATTTGTGAATTAGTAGTTACATCCCGTGCCTTTTCTTCAGAAGAGCACGTCAACTTCTTACAAAGATCGCAGTGGCGATGCTTGGAATTTTTCAAGCGACTTCTTGAACTCTTGCACAAACTCCTAACTGAAAAATGCTGAGCACTTGAGGCTTAGGGAGCTTGTGGCTAGTAGATGAAGAAGGGTATGGCTTGTATTGAGCTTTAGAGAGAAGAGAAGAGAAGATTAGATGAATAAAAATGAGAGAATTCATGGCCTATTTATAGGATATCAGGTAGGCAGAATTCGGCCAGAATTCTGGTTGGTTCATTCAAAAATTTGGCCGTTGGACAACTTACAACCAGCCAACCCTAAAAATTGCGGTGCTGATTTTTAGGAGACAGAGTTAGGCCTGAACTCTGTGTGGAGGCAGAGTTCGGCCCGAACTCTGTCGCCAGAGCACAGAATGGGTCAATGGTCCAATGGGCTTATTTTTTGTTTGTGTGGAGCTTTTGGATTTTGGGTATGGGTATAGGTTAAGTCTCAGATGCTCAGCACAGCTTAGTTTACATAAGTCTAGACTCAATAAAATTATAAAATATAGACTCAAAATAACTTGTATTGCAAATCCGAGCTGTCGTCTGACTTGTACTGGATATAGTCTTCATGTGTCGTATTGAATTATCACAAGTATCATGTAGTCAATTCTATCAATATTTGGTTGACTGTGATTTTGTGTCAACAATCTCCCCTATATTGATAATTGACAAAATGATAATTGTATATTCAATATTCATATCTGGACACATTTATATAGACATGGCATAGCTCCCCCGTAATCAACGCCGAGCTAGCAATAGCTCCCCCGTAAACGTTGCTTTGAATCCTGTTGGCCTGATAAACATATTCTCCCCAAAGCACAGATACAGATACAAAAAGAATATAGAATATACCAGAATCTCTTCCCCTTTTGGCATTTAGCAATTAACCATAAATATTAAACACTGGCAAGCACATCAAAAGATAATAGAAGAAACTGATAAAACTACTGAATATCTCAAGAGTCACAACTCATAATAAGTCTAATACAATCAAAGTGCATAAAATCAACTAAAATCCAAAGTGCATAAAAAAAACATAAGCTATGATCCTCAGTAGCAGCAGCAAGTAGAATCCATATCCATCATCGAGCTCGTAAAGGCCCAGCATCGTCTGATGGATCAGTAAAGGAACGACGAGGGTCCACGAAGGCCGCATCCGGATCCAAGTAGCGAATAACCCAAGGGTCATCGATACGATATCCCTCACGACCGGGGTCCCGCTCCATAGGAATAGGCATGGAATGATGGCGAGACATGGAGTACCGAATATCATGCAACGAGTTGCTGATGGCACTCATCTGCAGGGTGGTCCGGTAATCCAGCTGAGTCCAACGATCATCCTCTAAGGTGAAGCGATCGCGGAGCATGGTCTGAAGAGACTCGAGAGTGGCAGGAGAAGGAGGAGGATCCTGTCCCAGAGGAGGGGCATCTGGCTCATCATCAGAATGCTCAGACACGACTGGTGAGCCAACGGCTGCCTGAAGCCTCCTTTCCTTAGAGAGGAAGGCAGGGCCAGGTAATAACTGACACTCATCTAGAGGTATGCGAAAAACACGAAATACCATAGGAAGATACAAAGCATAAACCAAAGATCTTGGTTTCTTTCTAGAATTAATCATCTAGTCCATCATGGTACGTAGAAGATTAAATGGTACATGAAAGTGAAGGTGATATAAGGCCGAGATTTTAAAGTAAGTGACTTCATCGGTGGATCCCGCTTTGGGTAGAATGGTGTTAAAGATAATCCGATGAAGTTCATAAAAATAGGGATTGAGATACTTGGCCAAAAGCTTACGAGGACGTGTGTTCGGAGTACACAAGTCGTCCTTGAAGCTTTCAAGTGAAGACCCATCGGGAAATTGAAATGATCGAGCTTCAACAAGCTTTTCCCATGAGTTTGGCTATTGGAGTTCAAGGTGTTCGGCCAAATCGAAATCATCAAACGAGATGTTAATTCCCGCAACCCGTGTATAAATATGTGTATCATCATGAGTTAGGTTGCAGTAGAATATTTGAATAGCACTACGATAAATGATCGAGTTGGTTGTGACAAGTTCGTCAAGGCAAAGATCATAAAAAAGGCATTATATAATAAAAAATAGTAAAATTGATAGGGTGACCCGCAAACACCAGACGTGTCCGAAAATCACTAAACCAATCATTAGACGCGTCAAGTGATACAAATATTCGGTCGTCAAATGTGTTTGGGTTAAGTGGACGAGGCGGGTTGAACAACAGATGGATAGGTGGTTGTTGTTCAACGAGCAGTTCACCACGAAGAGGAGCATTCGAAGAGGACGCTTCCTCGGTTCGAAGTCTCTTCCCGCGATCGAACAAATGTGGAGCCATAAAACAATAAAGATAATGGAGAAATTGAGATATAGAAAAGTGTTGAGATATACCTCAAAGTTATGATGAACAATGAAGGAGAATGACGAGAGAAGCCTTCTCCTTGAGTTTCGGGAATAGATGAGCTCTAGGTAGAAAGAACTAGGGTTAGGGTTTGAGAAAAATATGTTTGGAGAAGTGAAAAAGGTGGCAATAGAGGAGAAGGGAGAGAAGATCCCAAAAATATGTGAAGGGTTCCAATTGGTCGGAACAAATATGGACCATTGGATCTATTTTTGATCAGCGGCTGAGGCTGTTCCCGGTTCTGGAACAGCCAGACCGAATTCGGCCCGAACTCTGGATAAGGCAGAGTTCGGCCCGAATTCCGGATTCTGTTGACAGAACAGAAATCAGGCTGAGAAGAAAAATGGTTAAGTGTGAGAGACCAAAGGAAAAGTAAAAGTGAGTACATATACAAGAAAGACTCAAGTGGAGAATGACAGAAAATTAACTCTGAAGCAAAGTGAAGTTTGGAAAATTTGCATTTCAGCATGTGATAAATAAAATGAACCATGTAATAAATAAGGAATTATGTCATAATTCAATATTTTAAAGCTGCCATGGGTTAGCTGTAGGGGCCGGATCCCAGCTAGCGGTAGTCCTGAGGACTAGTGCACCGTGTCGCTTAGGCTTTTACGCCTTGTTGTCAGAAGGACCCTTTCGGCTTGTACCCATAGCAATTTTATCATAAAAGAATCAAGATATACTCGATATTTATGCAGGTTTATTTTAATTAATAACAGCTTCATCCAAAATTCCAAGTTCAGGACAGAGAAAATTGAAGCGCTCTTCGGATAATGGTTTTGTAAAGAAATCTGCTAGCTGATGATCAGTGTCAATAAATTCTAAGTTAATAGTGCCATTTTGCTGATGATCACGCAAAAAGTGGTGACGTATTTCTATGTGTTTCGTGCGTGAGTGACATATAGGGTTCTTAGTGAGATTTATAGCACTAGTGTTGTCACAAAAGATTGGAATGTGCATAAAAGATAAGTTGTAGTCTTCAAGGGTTTGCTTCATCCACAAAATTTGTGCACAACAACGCCCAGCTGCGATGTATTCAGCTTCTGTTGTGGATAGTGCGACAGAATTCTGCTTCTTGCTAAACCAAGAGACTAAAGCCTTTCCTAATAAATGACACGTACCGCTCGTACTTTTACGGTCGGCCTTGCATCCTGCGAAATCAGCATCAGAGTAACCAATAAGGTCAAATAATATTGACTTGGGATACCATAGGCCCACTGTAACCGTACCCTTAAGGTATCGAAAGATACGCTTAACAGCAGTCATGTGTGATTCCTTAGGATTTGCTTGATATCTAGCACACAGGTAAACGCTAAACATAATATCAGGGCGACTAGCAGTTAAATAGAGTAGACTGTCTATCATACCTCGATACTTACGTTGATCCACCGGTTTGTCGCTTTCATCTGGTTCTAGTTTAGTTGTAGTAGCCATTGGAGTGCTGATTGGTTTGACGTTGTCAAGGTCGAATTTCTTCAGCATGTCCTTTGTATACTTCGACTGACAGATGAAAGTTCCATTTGACATTTGTTTGACTTGCAGTCCAAGAAAGTAGTTGAGCTCCTCCATCATGCTCATCTCAAACTCGGTCTGCATACACTTGGCAAAATCTTGCCAGAGGGTTTCATCAGTAGAACCCAATATAATATCATCTACGTATATTTGCACTAAGAGAATAGTGTCTTTAAAAGATTTTATGAAAAGTGTGGTGTCAATTTTCCCTTTTGAAAAACCTTTCTCAAGCAAGAAATTGCTTAGCCTTTCATACCAAGCTCTAGGGGCTTGTTTAAGGCCATATAGCGCTTTCTTCAGCTTGAAAATATGGTCAGGAAATTTGTGATTTTCAAAGCCTGGGGGTTGTTTTACATAAACTTCCTCCTTAATAAATCCATTCAAGAAAGCACTTTTAACATCCATTTGAAATAATTTGAAATTTTAAAAATCTGCAAATGCATAAAGCATCCGAATGGATTCCAATCTCGCAACAGGAGCATACGTCTCATCGTAATCGATACCTTCCTCTTGGTTGTATCCTTGGGCTACTAGACGAGCTTTGTTGCGTGTAACTGAACCATCTTCATTTACTTTGTTTCTAAAAACCCATTTAGTACCAATAATCGAGTGATTTGCCGGTCTAGGAACGAGTTCCCATACTTGGCTCCTCTCGAATTGGTTGAGTTCCTCTTGCATAGCAGAAATCCAAAATTTATCATTAAAAGCTTCTAGTTTTTTGGCTCAATTTGTGAAATAAAGGCAGTGCTAGCAATAAAGTCTCTTAATGATGATCTAGTAGTTACTCCACGTGAAACCTCACCTATTACCAAATTTTCTGGATGTGACGGCTTGAAAGAGAATTTCTTTGGCAAGCCCTCCAGAGAATTGGTTTCGGTGGTGGTATTCATTGGAGTAGAAGTTGGTGGCTCAATATCATCATCAAGAGTAGCTGCTGCACTGTTGTCTTCATCAAAAGTCACATTGGTAGACTCTTCCATAATTAATGAGCGTTTGTTAAACACTCTATATCCCTTGCTCTTGACAGCATAGCCAAGGAAAATACCATCGTCAGCTTTGGCATCAAATTTGCCTAAGTTATCTTTGGTGTTAAGGATAAAACATCTACAACCAAAAACTTTAAAATAAAAAACATTTGGGGTTCTTCCAAACTAAAGCTCATAGGGTGTTTTCTTCGTAATAGGACGAATAAGCACCCTATTTAAAATATGGCATGCTGTACTGACAGCTTCAGTCCAAAAGTATTTCGGAGGTGAAAACTTGTCCAACATGACTCTAGCCATATCGCCAAGAGTCCTATTCTTCCGCTCTACAACACCATTTTGTTGAGGAGTTCTTGGACAAGAAAACTTATGATCAAAACCATTAGAATCACAAAACTTTTCAAAATTAGTATTTTCGAATTTGCCTCCATGATCACTTCGGATTCGAGTAATCATGTAGCCTTTTTCGTTTTGAACTTTCTTAACAAAAATCTTAAAAACCGAAACAGCATCGCTGTTATTTGTAAGAAAGAAAACCCATGTAAATCTAGAAAAATCATCAACAATAACAAAAGTATAGAGTTTTCCACCAAGACTGGCTACTCTACTAGGGCCAAATAAATCCATATGAAGAAGTTGCAAAGGTCTAGTAGTACTTACAGAGTTTATGGAACGAAATGAGGACTTAGTTGCCTTATTCAATTCACATTCGGCACGTACCGTATCCTTTTTGAATGTGATGTCGGGCAAGCCTCTAACTAGCTTCTTAGTCGATAGCCTGGATATAGTATCCATGTTGGCATGACCAAGACGCTGGTGCTACAGTAATCTTTCATCCTTATGAGTATATAGGCATCTACCTGCATTGTTAGTATCTCTCGACAGATAGAAAATATAAATATTATCCTCTCTTACCCCTTCAAAAGCAATGTCTCCCGTTGACCTATCATAAATAAAGCATTTATTTTGTCCAAAGTTAATATCATATCCATGGTCAGCAAAATGACTAATGCTGAGCAGGTTATGCTTTAACTCGGTCACTAGGCAGACATCCTTTATCACGGGAGAGGGAGGATGACCAATAATACCATTACCTATAATATACCCTTTTAGGTTGTTGCCGAAGGATACATATCCATCTCTCTTCATCGATAGTGATGCGAAAAGATTTGCGTCTCCCGTCATATGCCGTGAGCATCCACTATCGAGAATCCACTTACTCTTAGTTAAGGAGGAAAGGTCCACCTACATCAAGAGTAGATGTGACCTTTGGTACCCAAGTTCTTGAGGGTCCTGAAAAGTTAGTTTTCGGAAACCATGCATATATCTTTCTATCTACTAATCTTCTAATTCTATATTGTGGTGAAATATGTCCATGTAATCCACAATAAGTACATATAGCATTCCTATTTATGTTAGGAGCATGCATATGATGTCTATGAGTAGAGTGATGTGGAGTAGCATGATGATATGTAGAGTTAGCATGGTGATGATGTCTATATGTAGAGTGATGTAGAGCAATGTGGTGATAATGTATATATGGAGTAGCATGGTGATGATGTCTATATGGAATAGCATAGTGATGATGTCTATATAGAGTGATGGTGATTTTGTGCAACATAGTGATGATTGTATCTATGTATGGCATGATGATTCTGTGATAAATGAGAATTATTTCTACGTGCATGTGGTTTGTGTGCTTTATGAAAGTGTGTGTATATATAAGCATGATTATGAGCTGCAGGTAGATGACGTAGTTGACTAATATGAGTAGTGTCATGCTTTGTATGTGTCTCATGTGATTGGGTTTGAGGTTGAACAACCTGTTTTCCCAATTTAGTCTCTAATTTCTTAGAGACAGCCTGCAGTTCAGTAACCTTAGCATTCAAACCATATATCTTAGTAATAGAAATCTTGTGTCTACTCTTTTCTTCTGCAAGCTCCGTGTTGAGTGCTGTGATTTCTTGTGTTTGTTGTTCAATGCGTGCTTCGGCATCATGTAAGCTTATTTTAAGCTTAGATACCTCATTTGTGACATCCGTGGGTGAAGTATCCCTAATGTTATCAAGCAGTAAAGAAAGTCTTTGAATTTCGACTTTATGACTATTGATCTTTTCCTTGGCATGTTTATATTTACCAATGACCTTTTTGTGATCATCAAGTAAATCGGTGAAAGCATCGCCAAGTTCATCAAAAGTGAAATCATCAAGAGTTTCATTTGATACCTTGTCGAACGTTGCCATTAGGCACACGTTTACAGCGTCTTAAGGAGAGTCCTTTTCTTCCTCGGATTCACTAGCTTCGCTTTTATGCCAAATGCTGATGTTGGCATATTTCTTTGAGGAAGCCTTCTTGTATGGTTTCTCATAGCGGTTGTTCTTCTTTAAGAATGGATAGTCTTTTCGGACGTGTCCCGTCTTCTTGCAACTGTAGCATGTTGGCTCTTCTTCGTCATCTTCTTGTGGTTCCTTCTTTCTTCGGTTGAAGCGAAGGAATTTCTTGAAGTTGCGGACAAGGAGAGCTTGATCATCACCTTTCGAGTTATCGTCATCCGTCTCTTCGGAGTCAGTCCTTCGTCGGTGAGCTTTGAGGGCGATCTCCTTAGCCTTAGAAGCAGGCTCTTCGAAGTCCTTGAGGTCAAGCTCATGAGTCATCAGCATTCCCATCAAGGTCTCTATGGATATGGTTGTGAGATCATTTCCTTCTATGATAGCTGTCACCTTAGGGTTCCAAATCTTTGGTAGCCCCCTAAGTAGCTTGTAAATCTTCTCATGATTTGAATATTGTTTGCCGAGCGAAGATAGGGGATTGATGATGTCGAGGAATCTTGTGAACATTTGCGTGATCGTCTCATTTGGCTTCATCTTGAAAGCCTCATATTCTTGAGTGAGACGGCTTATCTTTGATTCCTTGACTTGGGTGGTTCCTTCATGCGTCACTTCTAGAAGTCTCCATACTTCGTGAGAGGTGGTGCACGTTGAGACCCTGTTGAACTCATTCCTGTCTATAGTACAGAATAAAGCATTAATAGCTCTCGCGTCGAGACTTGCCTGTTTCTTCTCCTCCTCAGAATATTTGTCATGTGGTTTCTCAACGAGATCACCATTGACAACTATCCTGGCGGGCCTTTTATAACCATCGGTGACGATGGTCCACAGGTCGAAGTCTAGCGACTTGAGATAAAAGCCCATCCTTGTTTTCCAATAGGTGTAGTTAGTTCCATCAAATAGGGGAGGCCTATGAGTGGACTGCCCTTCACCGTGATTGGAAATCAAGGATTGTGTGGTTGCCATGGATCAGCTCTAGGATGTTAGTCCTTGTTGAGAGAACAGAGCTCTGATACCAATTGAAGAACAGATGGCAACTCTAGAGGGGGGTAAATAGAGTTTATAGCGATAATAGCCAATTAAAAATTAAACTCTTTCACAAGTGAAAATAATCAGAGTAAATGTGAAAATAAATAAGGAGCAAGAAAGGATACGCAAACATAGCCGATTTTAACCTGGTTTCCCTCGTGGAGGACTAGTCCAGGCCTGAGAACTCTAGCTTAGGATTAAATCCACTATTTGTGAAATAGTAGTTACACCCCGTGCCTTTTCTTCAAAAGAGCACGTCAACTTCTTACAAAGATCGTAGTGGCGATGCTTGGAATTTTCCAAGCGACTTCTCGAACTCTTGCACAAACTCCTAACTGAAAAATGCTGAGCACTTGAGGCTTAGGGAGCTTGTGGCTAGTAGATGAAGAAGGGTATGGCTTGTATTGAGCTTTAGAGAGAAGAGAAGAGAAAATTGGATGAATGAAAATGAGAGAATTCATGACCTATTTATAGGATATCAGGTAGGCAGAATTCGGCCAAAATTCTGGTTGGATCATTCAAAAATTTGGCCGTTGGACAACTTGCAACCAGCCAACCCTAAAAATTAGGGTACTAATTTTTAGGAGACAGAGTTCGGCCCGAACTCTGTGTGGAGGCAGAGTTCGGCCTGAACTCTGTCGCCAGAGCACAGAATGAGCCAATGGTCCAATGGGCTTATTTTTGGTTTGTGTGGAGCTTTTGGATTTTGGGTATGGGTATAAGTTAAGTCTCAGATGCTCAGCACAGCTCAGTTTGCATAAGTCTAGACTCAATAAAATTGTAAAATACAGACTCAAAATAACTTGTATTGCAAATCCGAGCTGTCGTCTGACTTGTACTGGATGTAGTCTTCATGTGTCGTATTGAATTATCACAAGTATCATGTAGTCAATTCTATCAATATTTGGTTGACTGTGATTTTATGTCAACAGGCTAAATACAGTGAATCGATGATGGACAGATGAATGGTGGATGCAAGGTTGGTGTGTCTGTACAATATGCAGTGGTGCAATATGTAGTGGCTAATTGGAATACAGGACAAGAAGAAGGGTGGCTTAACATCTATTATCAGGAAAGGGGGGTTTTCAGGATATGTCCAAGTGCAACAGAGATGGGTCCAGATATGTCAACCTATGCATCAGTATAGGTGCACAACACAGTTGAAATATTAGTTTGAAACTCAGATTAAATACTTTATTTAAACTCATATGCTCACATTATCTCAGGTTTGCAGGAACCTTGAATATATCAGTGAAAGGAAAATTCGAAAAGAAAAGAGATCATGTGTAAAACCTATTCTCACACACAAACCTAGGTAACTACAAAATTTACATCATGCATTCATAGTAAAACTAACATCAATCTAACTTAAAAGATATTCGAAAATCAGGTAACAGTGAACCCTTCAATGTATCAGAGAATAGGGAACAAAACTAATTTAGAATGTAGATTTCGAAATCAATTTGAGGAAGTAAACTGCATCAAATAGGAATACATATCAGACATGTAGGTATACATCCCTGATATGTATGCATGCACAAACATCAAAATTAGCATCTCAATAACATGAAAAGTGAGCATTTAACATGTATCAGTATACCCAATGGAACCCAACCTTCTAAACCAAATTTCAAATAAAAACCCAAATCGAGGCGTGTCAGGAGTGTACAGACATAGGGATATACTTCACGTGTCCTCACAAGCCTAGACGTGTCCACAAAGTGGACACAATCGTGTCAAAACCAATAAAATACACTGTGTCAGAAAACAGTGCAATATGGACCTCGTACATGCGTGTCGAGCCTTCGTGGGCTCGACTCAGGGCTCAAAGTGGGTCGAGCTTGTGCATAGGGGCTTGTCCATAGTAGGGATAGGATTTCCATACCCTGACCTGGGTCGAATCCGTGTCGTGTCTAAGTTACAAGCCCGTGTCAGAGGAGAAAATTCCCGCGCGTGCACACAGTGCGTGTCCAGTACGCGTGCGATTTCTCCTCGTGTGGTGAACCATATGCTCCCAAATTTTGGAAGCATAGTGTCAGTCATCTAAACAATTTACACATAAAATTTTGTGTCCAGATGTATCGTGTACAGGGAGTTATAGCCCCCGAGTAGCAGGGGCCAGCTACCGTGTACGAAACACATGTGTTCACGTGTCCAATCCGACACGACATGATACAATCCACACCTCAGTCAACTGGAAACCAATAAACAACATCAAATCCTAATTTTCTATTCAAACCATTTTGGAAAATATGAACGAAATGTCCACTATGGTATTTCGTCGAAGACCTACGAATGCACACTGGTACGTGTCCGATACGAACACGTAAAGGACACGAAACCTAGCAAAACCTATTCCTACAGTTAGAGGACACCTAGGGCTTCCTATCCATGCTTAGAAACTAAAATTTCATGGAGAGAACGAGAAGTTACCTATTGGTATTCTTCTCCAAAAAAGCTTCAAAATGGAGGATCCTTCTTGCTAACCCCAAAGCTCCAAATTGTCCCAAATTTGAGAATGACCTCCATGAACAGTAGGGGAACAGTGATTAGAGTGCTATGGAAGAAATCTCAATAAAAATGGAGCTCTATTGATTAATCTATGAAGAAATACAAATGGAGGCTCACCTAGTTCTTATGAAAATTATGGAATATTGAAAAGAGGCACAACTCCCAATAGAGATACTTTATAGGCAAATGGGGGTCCTTGGCTGGCCATTTAGCTAGGGTTAGGGTCTCTAGGGGTGCATCTAAGGCTAGCAATGCATCAAGTCTATTTGAATGGCCTAGAATCTAGGGCTCCTTCCTAGTCAAGTTGCAACCCACTCAACCTAGCTAATTATGACTTAAACCCATTTAACCAATACTAACTAAACTCAATGTGGCTCACTAGACTAGCTATGACTAATCTAGGTTAGGTCCAATCTAGGTTAGGCTAATCTAAACCACATGGAAATTAATTAAATAATATTTAAATCACACCATTCAAAAAAATCATTTTAAATTCCTAATAAAATATATTAAATTCAAATAATTCAAAAATGACAAAAATACCCTTAAACTAAAAATAATAAATGAAATACCCTAATCACATGGCTAGGCTCTAGGGTAGACAGTCTCTACGGTTTCACTAGCAAAACACCAAAATTACAAGTCATAATTTTAAATAGTTTTAATATGATTAAAAATCACCAAAAATCATATTATTATTTAAATATCATAATTAAATAAATTAAAATACAAAATTTCAAAATTACCCTCATTTGGAAAACTGGGTGTTACAATCCTACCCACCTTAAAAAAATTTTGTCCTCGAAATTAAGATGATCGCACCCCCTTCTAGGTCAAACATAGTCAAGGGTCAATCACTAGTCAATTTTTTCAACATCCTAGTACTTGGTCATCAGCTGGTCAACTTCTTAGGATTTACCTATACTAGCTACCTAAGTGTTGGCAACCAGAATTTAGCAAAAAGAGAAACTCTATAATAGGCTAGCTCTTAACTTTCCAATCCTATCAAGTCACCCATAACTAAGTACCTACAAGCTAAGCACACCAATCCCAAATACCACATATATATATGCTCAAGAACAACAATCCATCACATATATCCTAAGTATATCATCTGTAATCTATATGTATATAGGCCTCTCAGTCTTAGGTGAACTACAACTATACTCAAGGACAGGCTCTGGTCATGGGTGCCTCACTGAAAAAAGGTAAAGAAAATAATAACAATCATCAAGGCTGTAAGGCATACTAACATCCTTTATATAAACTGGTTGGTATTATAAATAACAGGGAAAACATCTACAATGGGTTACTATTCTAATACCACTACTAACTATCATCTCTAGGGTACAGACACTCTACAAGCTGTCATATCATTACACTATGAAGATCTACCTATGAATAAGTTCTACAAACTAAAATATCCCTACTCCTAAGTTATTTATAATCAACAGAAGGGTATGATGTTTAAAACCTTCTCAAGATACAATTTGTTATTCATATACGTCTGTACAAAATCATGTTGTCTAGAGTCTTCATCATATTAGTGAACAAGGCTACGATAATCACAGAGTCCTTGACTAAGGTACGTACCTCTAGGTTCATGGTATTTAAAATTTTTGCATTGCCGCATGCGACGGCAAAAACCTTAAATTCCCATACCCGAAAATATATCCAAAATCTGACTACATGTCCTCACTATGCCAACTAATACGACTATCGAAGATTCTAGATCCCATAACTAAGGTGACCTAGCCCATATGATTTTCTCAGAAGAAAAACAAACATAACAAAAGAGCAATATTACAAAATTAATCAATCAACAAGGAACAGATGGAATCGTATTTCAAGGTAGTTATAAAAGACAATTGTGGGAACGGAATCGAGAAGAACGGAACTTGCAGCAAGATCTCCAATGGTCTGTGCATCATCGACTGTCCTGGCGATAGCTCGCCCCTGCTGGTTTCCCCTAGTCTGCTGCTGATACTGCATGAACCGTTGTTGCTGAGAGAAATCGGAAATGACGGGAAAGGTCTCTGTATAGGCAGAGGTGCACCTCCAATATAGCAGAAATGCCAACCTGAGTCGGCACAACAGAAGCTGCGGTCTTGAGGCCCTGATGAACAAGACGAGAGGTAGCCAGCATCTCGATAGTATTCCCCGGACCGGAGCGATGAGATCGTGTCTTCATAACCATCATGAAGACAGATCAAAATAAGAAGCAATTTCTGAGAATGAAGCAAAAATTCAAAGGAGGAGAGTTTATATTCAAGGGAAGTCAATAAGCAACAATTTAGATAAAGGAATCTGATTAAGAGTTTTCCTTGTGTGATTGAGTACCCTCAAAAATATCCTAATCCTACTACAGGCTGTAGTGATATTCTAGTTCGAATACCACTACATAAACTCGACCTGCATGGGCCACCACTAAAAATGTGTCACGACCCGCACCCACTGTGAGGGTACGAGAACGTAACAACGCCCAGTCTACGCCGCAGTGTCGGCAGTAGAACGCTGTCCTAGGTCATGAACTATAACTAACATAACATGAAATACTCTCCATAAGGAGGCCAACACAGAGGTACAACTCAATCACAATCTATAGATAGAATATGACACGATAAAATAGATAAAAAAATCCTCAACTGAGGTATAGCAGAAAGAAATAACAAGTTAACAACTACTAGTCTCAACATCTCTAAATATACAACTCTGAAAATAAGGACAACAGCTAAACATGATAAAGGAAACAATCTAGACTATCTAAACTATGCAATGGGTATCATCCTCAGCAGCTGCCTGAACCTCCCCAGGGTTCCAGGTCGCGAGTGTCATCTAGGCAAGCTCTAAGGTAAGGGGTGCAGGGTTCCTCATCATCCTCTGTAAAATTTTCAACAGGTCCAGACAGGACGGGAGCGCACATAATACATGTCACACAGATCATAACATGTTAGAAAATATATACATGCAAGGGAGTACGATACATAAAACTGAAAGAAAGTACATGATGTAAACAGGAAGAGAACTGTAATAGAAATATCTACTATAAGTAGAGAGCTACCAGTGACTAGTGATTTAGAGTAGAAAGTTGACATGTGAACGGCTTGATTTGCACATGGCTATACTAAAGAGGCGTATATGGCTATACTACTTTAGAATTGTTCACATGACTATTTATACTCCCCCATACCCCAATCAATACACAAGGATCCAGACAAGTTATGTTACGTACATAGTTTTCACATGAAGCCCATAGATGGGTGCACATGAAGTATACATGAGAGCTCATACATGAGTGCACATGAAGTTCACATGGAGGCCCATAAATGGGTGTACATGAAATTCACATGAAGGCTCAAAAATGAGTGCACATGAAGTATAGGTTATACATGAGATACATGGGAAACATGACCGATCATGAGAGCACATGAGAGTACACGAGCATGCATGAACGAGCATGAAGCACATGAGAAACATGAATAACATGAGAGTGAGGAATACATGATGTACACGAAACACATGACATGATGTATCCGATGCTCCCGAGGGAGATAACATCTCAATGTAGGGATCCATATAGTACCAATCCGTGATAATATCATGACAGCATCAAATAAGGTAAACTAGAGCAAGAATATATTTCTACGCAAGTTATGAAATGATCAGATAATGTACTCGCCTGGTATCTGAATAGCTATAGTAAATGTACTGTCCGAGATGAGGTACCTGACTCCTAGTTAGAGCAACACAAGTCAAGATGTATACAGGGGATGATAATAGTAATCTACAATGTATCTGTATGCTGTCTAGGTCAAACTAGACTAAAGTCAACACTTGGTCAACTCTAGTCAACCACACTAGTCAACTAGGTCAACTAGGCCACTCCTAACCCAATCAAGTCTTACTAAGCCTAACCAAGCCTGGGCTAGCAAGCACACATCAATCCCAAGGCTATACAAGCCATCAATCACATAATTTATATTATATACATATTTCATATATTGCATACACTAGATATACATATAGGCAACCGACTATATATACATTAGGCATTCATAGGAACATTTCAATGAGCTAGTGTAAACATACATGCATATATTTCCATACAATACTAGGCCTATATAATATGCCACCTATATATTACATATATATATATATATATATATATATATATATATATATATATATATATAGACTACAATACTCTATACAATACATGCATGTATATATAGAGATAGGGTGATAGGGTAATAGCATGTGTTAATGTGCCTATGTGTACATGTGTGTGTGATAATAGGAAAAACAGTGTGTGGGTACATGTGAGGGTGTAAGTGTCAAGTGACAGCTAGCTATTAGTGTCATTACAATGTGTGTGTACATGGAACAAAAGAATGTGTGATACCACAAGAGTGTGTGATACAAAGGTGTAATGCCTGTGTTCATATTATGTATTTGGAATACGTATACGTATTTTATCTATATCTCCTTGGTTTGGTTTGGCTTGGTCTCCTTGGGGTTGGTTTGGTTCGGCTAGGCTTGATTGCCTTGGTTCATCAAGAACCAAGGGGTGAACCCCTACCTACCACCACTACCATTTATTAACCCCACTTCCTTCTCTCTCTTCATTACTCTCCTTCTTCTCTCCATTAATTCTTCACCTACCAGAGAGAGAGAGAGAGAGGTCTAGGCAAGTGCAACTTGCGGAGGAACTCAAATTTTATTACTTTATTCTCTTCCTTACAACATTCTAACTTACTTTAGAACTTAGCATTTTCACTTTCCATGGCTAGATTCTTGTAGATTTATATTTACATTATTTTTAGATTTCTTGGGTTTTGATCTACTTAATCTTGTTATTTCCTAGTTTTGATGGTTCCATGTTGTAGTAAATTTTGTTCGACCCCATTTTGACCTATAGAAGTTCGGATTTGGGCTCCGGATGATAGAGTTATGCAGCTTGGAAGCCATGGCTTATGGTGTACTTCTTCTCGGAAATTTGGGTTTTGCTTCTCTTGACCGCATAGTCATTGCTCCCCGCAGCCGCATGGACCCATCCCCCGCCAGCCGCATGAGTTCCCTATCCTCCTGACCGCATATGTCTTGACTTTCTCAGCCGCATGACTGAGTGGATCTCCGAGCCGCATATGACTGATACCCCTTTGACCGCATAAGCCCTTCCCTTTTTAGCCGCATGCACCTGACCCTATTCAGCCGCATGGGCTGTTCTCTTCCAGCCTCATGAGATCATTCCTGGCCGCATATGCCTTAGCCGCATGGCTCTCCTATAGCCCTGTGTATTAATATTTTATTAGATATTTTATGCCCATTTTATATCCTTACGACTTTTATCATGAACTTGATAATCATGAATTTACTTGATATGTTTGGACATGATAATTGAGCCTGACATGATAGTGGCCCATCGTGGCACACTCCTGACTAGTACACTTGACATGATAACCTGACATGATATATCTTGATAAGCTGTTGCGACGGCTACCTGACATGATATGACATGACCTGTATAATTAATCTGGACACCGTGGGCGATTGTGCTTGTACAAATAATCCAGTCCTGTCTTGCATCATGTCTAGGAGGGGACTCCTTGGGATCTGTAGCCTGCCGTCGAGTAGGGCACATTTTTAGCACACTGTCATGTGTTGCACCCTTCAAGCTACCTAAGGGTACATGCATTTCCTGGACGATGTACCCACCTGAATTCAACCCTAATCTTTCAACCCGGGTAACCTGGATGGTCTGCAGGACTTGTGGCTGTAGAATAATCTCACTGCATCTTGTTAGTAATTAGGCTTGTGACAACCCTAGTTAGTTAAAGTATCAAGCCGTAATTCTTGCTTGGCCGTGAAATGATTGGATGGAGTCTAACCGGTCTAGTCTTGTCCTGATCCTGTTCCAGGTTACTGCATGACCAGAATGCTTGTATTTATTTTACCGATAAATGGTGAGAATTCCAAGTTCTGTTCAGACGAAGGATTACAACCGCGGTTCTTGTTTGGTTTACGGGTTGTAACTTGGTTATCTGAATAGTTCCATGGTTATCTCGTCGTATATCATCCTGATGTATTTTTCTTATGTCCAGTTCTTACTTTTATGCTCTTGTGTTAATTGTTGGTTTTAGTTCCTAAGTGAAGCTTCCTTTGTGGCACTTGCTCTTTTTGGGGTCTGGCCCAGCTGGTTTTACGTGGCCAGATTTCGGAGCAGCTCCAGAGGATCTACCGACCTTCCAGCCTGATGGTGGCCACTAGATAAAACCCTGGCAACGAGTGAGTTTATTTTTGATCTCCCACTTTTTTGTAAAAATATTCTTTTGAGGCATTTAGCCGGCGAGCACCTGTTTAGCTCGATTGTACTTTACTTACTGTCTGCCTACGGGCTGTAATATGATTAACAGATCCTAGGATTGATCATGTATGACTAAACTCTTGCTAGTTCTGACATTTTGTAACGACTAACTTCATGATCAGCTGAATATGTAATGTTTGGGACGCCTTACTATTGTATATTTAATGATCATACATCTTGTGACTTTTACTTACTTGCTTGTGATTGAGACAATAGGCTTGTTCATGAACTTAAGAGACTGCTGGCTTGTAGATAAACCCTCATGTATCTAGACAGCCGTGACCGTATAGCGAGATGGATCCCATTTCATATACGTAGCTGGCTATGTCTGCCCCCGCTCTCCAGTATTCTGGTTCTGGGGCGTGACATGGTTTAAGTGGTGGCCCATGCAGGTCTTGTAAATCAAGATATGTGAGGGTTTACCGAATAGATGTCTCAATCAATATTCATCCTTGAACTCTGCTCATATCCTCTGAAATTCCTGGATTCTTGTCCTGATTGCATGCTTGTCTCATTGATCTGTCCTGGTCCTTCCTTATTGATCCCTATGTCGTCTTCTTCAGCGGTATTGTTCGTGGTCCTACCAATCAGCAAGGCGGGGCACCTCCCGTCGACCAGTAGCAACTCGGATATCAAGCCCAGCATTCGGGAGTGGCCTCCAGAGTCGTGCCTTCTGGCGGAGAGCCACCAGTTCAGCCAGTTCAGCCTGCCGAGCCTGATGATAGCACTTTAGTAGGACTCGTCAGGACCTTGATAGCTTCTCAAGATCGTCGAGGAGACGCCTTGCACCAGGCAGTGGCAGATGCGTTGACCAGAGGCGGTCATCAGGGTAACAGTGCGGCCAACAGCTTCAAGCGCTTGAACCCTCCCTTCTTTGATGGTAGCGAAGATGCTATCACGGCAGATGCTTGGCTTCAGGACACTGAGGTGATTCTCGAAGCAGCCAGGACTCCAGAGAACGAGAAGGTAGTCATGGTGCGCCTGCAGTTGCTAGATCTTGCCCGCAGCTGGTGGGCGGCTCAGGCCGTTGGATTAGTAGCACCCATTGCTTGGGCAGTATTCAGGGAGAGATTCCAGACCAAGTATTTTGATGCTGTAGCTCGTTACGATCTACAGGCGAGGTTCACCAATCTGAAGCAGATGGGCAGGACGGTCGATGGATATGCGGCCGAGTTTTCGAGACTCAGTCGGTTTGCTCCCACTTTAGTGGCCACCGAGTATGATAGAGCCCAGCGATTCCAGCAGGGGCTTCACCTGGAGATTCTATTAGCAGTTGAGCAGTTTGAGCATCAGACTTTTGATGCAGTCTTGAGAGCAGCTAGGAGGCATGAGTATACCTCCCAGAGGATTATGGATAGGGCCGGAGGTCGAAAGAGATCCCACGGTCAGATGAACCAGTCTTCAGCCCCAGCCCCGGCAGCCAGGGCTTTGACTATTAGAGCTCCGAGGCGAGCGGCCTCAGTAACGTCGGTTCAGCATTCAACCCCGACGTATCCTCAGCAGCAGCAGCAGAAGCAGAAGCAGTCTTCTGCAGTGGGATGTTCTCATTGTGGGAAGCCAGGCCATGTGGTGGCAGAATGTCGCAGGGTGCAAGGATTGTGCCTGGCTTGTGGAGCACCAGACCATAGGGTTGGGTCCTGTCCGAATAGGGGTAGTTCATCATCGTCCAACCTTTCTAGCTCTTCGGTGAGAGGACCAGTTCCAATCCAACAGCAGCAGCAGTATCCATTGCCGAGGCCCTTGCCGCCTCAGACCCAAGAATTCCAGTAGCAGAACCCCCAACAGTATGCACAAGCCCAAGCCCAGAGTCAGAATAGGTAGAGAGATTTCCAGCAGAGGGGACCCGCGGCTAGAGGTCAGGCCATGATGATGGCTGTAGAAAAAGAAGTTGTATCAGGTGAGGTAGTGGCAGGTACTATTCTCGTCAACTCCTCTCCAGCATTGGTATTATTTGATTCTGGTGCATAGCATTCATTCATGTCTACACGATTCGCGACACGGATAGGATTGGAGCCCGAGTCATTATCAGTGAGGCTCAATATACTTACTGGTAATGGCCTTGTGGGAGTAGATCGAGTGTTTTCCTCGTATCGGATCGTAGTTAGCGGTAGAGAGTTCCACGCTAGATTTATAGAGTTCCCTATGGCAGACTATGATGTAGTCCTAGGCATGGATTGGTTGAGGAACCAGTATGCTAGGATAGACTGCCACATTGGCAGGGTTATTTTTAGCATTCCAGGCGAACCAGAGTTTTCCTTTTCCCGAGGCAAAGTTGAACCTTCTCCTCCAGTGTTGCGGATGGCAGTAGCGGCAGTTCAGTTGCCCAGGATAGTGGATGAGTTCCCAGATGTTTTCCCAAAGAGCTTCCAGGTATGCCACCGGAGCGGGAGATCGAGTTCACCATAGACTTGATTCCCGGGACAACCCCAGTGTCAGAGAGAGTCTACAGGATGGCGCCTTCAAAATTGGAGATTTTGTACAAGATAATTAAAGAACTCAGGACCAAAGAATTCATTCATACAAGTGGATCGCCTTGGGAAGCCTCAATGCTTCTTGTGAAAAAGAAGGATGGTACGTCCAGGTTATGTATAGATTATCGTACCTTGAACTCAGTGACAATCAAGAACAGATACCCTCTCCCGAGGATAGAAGACTTGTTTGATCAACTCAGAGGGGCTTTATTGTTTTCGAAGATCGACTTGCGCTTAGGATATCACCAGATCAGAGTCAGAGAGCAGGACATCCCGAAGACAGCTTTCAGATCAAGGTATGGGCATTGGGAGTTCCTTGTTATGCCCTTTGGAGCGACCAATGCGCCGGCAGTATTCATGGATCTCATGAACCGTATCTTCATGCCTTACTTGGATCAGTTTGTGATCGTATTTTGGGATGACATCCTGGTTTATAGCAGGAGTGAAGCGGAGCATGAGCAGCATCTCTGTGTGGTTCTTCAAACTCTCAGGGAGCACCAGTTATATGCCAAGTTCAGTAAATACGAGTTCTGGCTCGATCGCATTTCGTACTTGGGTCATATCATCACCAGAGGAGGAGTAGAAGTGGATCCCCAGAAGATTATGGCTATTGAGTCATGGCCAGTGCCTAGCACCGTTGCAGAAGTTCATAGTTTTCTTGGATTGGCCGGCTTTTACCGACGGTTTGTTTCAGACTTTGCCCGGATCTCAGCACCGTTGACCCAGTTGACCCGCAAGAAAGTGCAGTTTGCTTGGACAGCAGAGTGTCAGAGTTCTTTTGAACAGTTGAAGCGAGGCTTGATGACGGCTCCTATTCTCACGCTTCCAAATGGAACAGGAGGATTCTCAGTATATTATGATGCTTCAGGCAGAGGTTTAGGATGTGTTATAATGCAGCATGGAAAGGTAATAGCTTATGCGTCATGACAACTTCGTGATCATGAGAAGAATTACCTAACCCATGACTTGGAGCTTGCAGCAGTAGTGTTTGCACTTAAGTTATGGAGGCACTATTTGTACGGAGATAGGGTGGAGATTTTCACCGACCACAAAAGCCTGAAGTATGTTTTCACCCAGAAGGATCTTAACATGCGTCAGAGGAGATGGCTAGAGCTACTTGTGGATTATGATGTCAACTTGTAGTATCATCCTGGAAAGGCCAACGTTGTTGCGGATGCTTTAAGCAGGAGAGCCGGAGTTTATTTCCTAGCAGCACAACCAGAGCTGTTAGCCGATCTTCAAAGGATGGGTATAGAAGTTGTTCTCCCTTCCAGTGTGGCATTGATGGCCTGCATGCAAGTTCAGTCCACTATAGTCGAGAGGATCCGGATGGCGCAGTCAACAGATTCCAAGCTTCAGCGGCTCAGAACAGAGTGCGAGGCAGGGCAAAGACTAGAGTTATGCATTCATGAGGATGGTACACTTTGACATGGTAAGCATCTTTGTGTACCCAGTAGAGATATCAGACAGGAGATCATGTCAGAGGCGCACAATTCTCAGTATTCCATCCATCCTGGCAGTACGAAGATGTACCGTGATATCCGTCAGCACTTTTGGTAGAATGGCATGAAGCGGGAGATAGCTCGGTTTGTCTTTCGGTGTTTGGATTGCCAACAAGTTAAGGCCGAACACCAGAGACCGGCTGGACTTCTTCAGCCCTTGCCCATTCCAGAGTAGAAGTGGGAGCATGTGACCATGGATTTTGTGACCGGATTACCTAGATCTCCAGCTGGTCGGGATGCTATTTGGGTTATAGTTTACAGGCTCACGAAGGTGGCTCACTTTCTCCCATTTAGAGTTGGTTAGTCGACAGCTCAGTTAGCAGAGATGTACCTCAGGCAGATTGTCAGGTTGCACGGAGTGCCAGTCAGTATCACCTCAGATCGGGATTTACAATTTATGTCGCACTTTTGGCGTAGCTTGCAAGAGAGTTTGGGGACTCATCTCCAGTTTAGTTCAGCCTATCACCCGCAGACAGATGGCCAGTTGGAGCGCACGATCCAGACTCTTGAAGACATGTTGCGGTCATGTACACTTGACTTTGGTGGTTCATGGGAAGATCACTTGTACCTGGTGGAATTCTCGTACAACAACAGTTTCCAGGCCAGTATCCAGATGGCACCGTTCGAGGCACTGTATGGCAGGAAGTGCAGATTCCCGTTAGCCTGGGATGATGTTGGAAAGAGACAGATGCTCGGTCCAGAAATAGTTGCCCAGACAGTTGAAGTGGTCAGAAGGGTCAGAGATCATCTTCGAATTGCCCAAGATCGCCAGCGCCATTGGGCCGATTCTTATCGGTGTCCTCTCAAGTTTTCGGTCGGCGACCATGTATTCCTGAGGATTTCGCCTAACCGTAGCGTCATTCACTTCGGCGTACGGAGAAAGCTTAGTCCTAGGTATATAGGGCCATTTGACATTCTGGAGCAAGTAGGAGATGTGTCCTATCATCTCGCTCTTTCGCCGTCGCTAAGCGAGGTGCATGACGTGTTCCATGTATCCCAATTACGACGGTATATTCCGGACCTGAGCCACATCCTAGATTATTCGAAATTGGTTGTTGGTACCAACCTTTCTTATGAGGAGAGGCCCGTGTCTATATTGGACCGGAGAGAGAAGACACTCAAGAACAAGACTATTAAGTTAGTCCAAGTTGCTTGGGGTCATCATTCTTTGGGGGAGTCAACGTGGGAGCGTGAGGATGATATCCGATCGCGATATCCCGACTTGTTTGACTCGTGAGGTATAATGTCTTCCTTATGCCTCATGCCTTCGATTCCTTGCTTCAATGAGTGATTGCCTGCCTAGTTATAGCTTGCATGTGATTAATGTAGCTTGTCATTGCCCTCTAGCCTCTTGATTAAATTCCGAGGACGGAATTCTTTTAAGGTGGGTAGAGTTGTAATGCCTGTGTTCGTATTATGTATTTGGAATACGTATACGTATTTTATCTTGTATTTGCATATCTCCTTGGTTTGGTTTGGCTTGGTCTCCTTGGGGTTGGTTTGGTTCGGCTAGGCTTGATTGCCTTGGTTCATCAAGAACCAAGGGGTGAACCCCTACCTACCACCACTACTACCATTTATTAACCCCACTTCCTTCTCTCTCTTCATTACTTTCCTTCTTCCTTCCATTAATTCTTCACCTACCAGAGAGAGAGAGAGAGAGGTCTAGACAAGTGCAACTTGCTTCATGGAGGAACTCAAATTTTATTGCTTCATTCTCTTCCTTACAACATTCTAACTTACTTTAGAACTTGGCATTTTCACTTTCCATGGCTAGATTCTTGTAGATTTATATTTACATTATTTTTGGATTTCTTGGGTTTTGATCTACTTAATCTTGTTATTTCCTAGTTTTGATGGTTCCATGTTGTAGTGAATTTCGTTCTACCCCATTTTGACCTATGGAAGTTCGGATTTGGGCTCCGGATGATAGAGTTATGCAGCTTGGAAGCCATGGCTTATGGTGTACTTCTTCTCGGAAATTTGGAGAAGAAGCACAGTCCCGAGCAGCATGGTAGCACTTGACCGCATGAACATTCATGCGGCAAGTCAGTTCCAACCGCATGCGCTATTGCCTTGACTTGACCGCATGACAAGTTCATGCGGTAAGTATTCCTTCTCAGCCGTATGACTGAGGCCCAGTCCTTCCTGGCCGCATGGATTTCCAGCAACCCTGAGCCGCATGAACTCAACGCTCGCGAGCCGCGTAGACCGCAGTCTCCCAGCCGCATGGGTTTTGCTTCCCTTGACCGCATAGTCATTGCTCCCCGCAGCCGCATGGACCCATCCCCCGCCAGCCGCATGAGTTTCCTATCCTCCTGACCGTATATGTCTTGCCTTTCTCAGCCGCATGACTGAGTGGATCTCCGAGCCGCATATGACTGATACCCCTCCGATCCTATTCAGCCGCATGGGCTGTTCTCTTCCAGCCGCATGAGATCATTCCAGGCCGCATATGCCTTAGCCGCATGGCTCTCCTTACGCCTTTTATCATGAACTTGATAATCACGAATTTACTTGATATGTTTGGACATGATAATTGAGCCTGACATGATAGTGGCCCGTCGTGGCACACTCCTGACTAGTACACTTGACATGATAACCTGACATGATATATCTTGATAAGCTATTGCGACGGCTACCTGACATGACATGACCTGTATAATTAATCTGGACACCGTGGGCGATTGTGCTTGTACAAATAATCCAGTCCTGTCTTACATCATGTCTAGGAGGGGGCTCCTGAGTACCACGGTCAGGAGTACCTACTGAAATAGACTATGGCTAAATAACTAGATTAATACATTAGTCATAAAGAGATCTCCCAGCTACAGGCAATCTCGTTACCTGGGCACGCCTTGGGATCTGTAGCCTGCCGTCGAGTAGGGCACATTTCCAGCACACTGTCATGTGTTGCACCCTTCAAGCTACCTAAGGGTACATGCGTTTCCTGGACGATGTACCCACCTGAATTCAAACCTAATCTTTCAACCCGGGTAACCTGGATGGTCTGCAGGGCTTGTGGCTGTGGAATAATCTCACTGTATCTTGTTAGTAATTAGGCTTGTGACAACCCTAGTTAGTTAAAGTATCAAGCCATAATTCTTGCTTGGCCGTGAAATGATTGGATGGAGTCTAACCAGTCCAGTCTTGTCCTGATCCTGTTCCAGGTTACTGCATGACCAGAATGCTTGTATTTATTTTACCGATAAATGGTGAGAATTCTAAGTTCTGTTCAGACGAAGGGTTACAACCCCGGTCCTTGTTTGGTTTACAGGTTGTAACCTGGTTATCTGAATAGTTCCATGGTTATCTTGTCGTATATCATCCTGATGTATTTTTCTTATTTACAGTTCTTACTTTTATGCTCTTGTGCTGATTGCTAGTTTTAGTTCCTAAGTGAAGCTTCCTTTGTGGCACTTGCTCTTTCTGGGGTCTGACCCAGCTGGTTTTGTGTGGCCAGATTTTGGAGCAGCTCCAGATGATCTACCGACCTTCCAGCCAGATGGTGGCCACTAGACGGAACCCTGGCAACGAGTAGGTTTATTTTTGATCTCCCACTTTATTGTAAAAATATTCTTTTGAGGCGTTTAGCCGACGAGCACCTGTTTAGCTCGATTGCACTTTACTTACTGTCTGCCAACGGGCTGTAACATGATTAACAGATCCTAGGGTTGATCATGTATGACTAAACTCTTGCTAGTCCTGACATTTTATAACGACTAGCTTCATGATCAGCTGAATATGTAATGTTTGGGACGCCTTACTATTGTATATTTAATTATCATACATCTTGTGACTTTTACTTACTTGCTTGTGATTGAGACAATAGGCTTGTTCATGACCTTAAGAGACTGCTGGCTTGTAGATAAACCCTCATGTATCTAGACAGCCGTGACCGTATAGCGAGATGGATCCCATTTCATATACGTAGCTGGCTATGTCTGCCCCCGCTCTCCAGTATTCTGGTTCTGGGGCGTGACAAAAGGGTTAATAGGAATTCAATAAGAAAAATGTGTTAGTGAGTGATATAGTGCATGACAGTTACATTAATAGGTTTCTCAGGAAAATTCCATGTGAAGTGTGTCTATGTGTTTCTACATTAGAATCAAAACCCACAAAATGACAGTTAACAAAACCATTCAGATTTTGTATACATACCACAACCAATTGGAAACAAGCCTCAACCCAAAATAAAAATCAAATCATGAATCACTATCTCAATTATTGAAATAACCAATCTCAGCTTTTAAAAACCCAGGTAAAGCAAGCAGTGGAAAAGGAATTGCCGGATATGCAATTTGAATGAAGGTGCAAGGGTATGCATCATGTGCAGTGACCAAGTAGGAGTGCAGGACAACTAATCATGCAGTGGCCATGAATGAAATGAAACGAATGTATGCAGATGAATGCAATGTGGAGTGACACTTGTGAAGAGTGTGCAGTAGGTAATACATGGACAATATGAAAGGCTCAAAGGCCTAAACATAGAAGGAATGAATGTAGTTACCAGGTATCTGATACTAAACTATTATATGTAGGAATGCAGTATGGGGTTGCAGAACATGCAAAGGTAGAAAATGTTTTCAGATGCAATGAATTGGTATGCATCTAATGTAGGCCTAGTACAGGACATGCATGTAGCAGTAAAATGTATGCAAGGTAAATGTTTGCAGGCATTTTAGGGTTTGATACCAGTATGTAGTGGCTCAGTTTATTCATGACAGTGTGTACTCGACAGGTTGTATGAGCTAACAGAGAATGTAGAGAGAATGTACTCTGGACTGGGTACTTAAGTATCAGGAAAATGGATAGGATACTCCTATAGGTATGCAGGATATCTAGTATGTGCAGGACATGAAATGTATAGTTGGCTAAATGTAGTGAATCGATGATGGACAGATGAATGGTGGATGCAAGGTTGGTGTGTCTGTGCAATATGCAGTGGTACAATATGTAGTGGTTAATTGGAATCCAGGACAAGAAGAAGGGTAGCTTAACATCTATTATCAGGAAAGGGGGGTTTTCAGGATATGTCCAAGTGCAACAGAGATGGGTCCAGATATGTCAACCTATGCATCGGTATAAGTGCACAACACAGTTGAAATATTAGTTTGAAACTCAGATTAAATACTTTATTTAAACTCATATGCTCACATCATCTCAGGTTTGCAGGAACCTTGAATATATCAGTGAAAGGAAAATTCGAAAAGAAAAGAGATCATGTGTAAAACCTATTCTCACACACAAACCTAGGTAACTACAAAATTTACATCATGCATTCATAGTGAAACTAACATCAATCTAACTTAAAAGTTATTCGAAAATCAGGTAACAGTGAACCCTTCAATGTATCAGAGAATAGGGAAATCAAAACCAATTTAGAATGTAGATTTCGAAATCAATTTGAGGAAGTAAACTGCATCAAATAGGAATACATATCAGACATGTAGGCATACATCCCTGATATGTATGCATGCACAAACATCAAAATTAGCATCTCAATAACATGAAACGGTGAGCATTTAACATGTATCAGTATAACCAATGGAACCCAACCTTCTAAACCAAATTTCAAACAAAAACCCAAATCGAGGCGTGTCAGGAGTGTACAGACATAGGGATATACTTCATGTGTCCTCACAAGCCTAGACGTGTCCACAAAGTGGACACAATCATGTCAAAACCAACAAAATACACTGTGTCAGAAAACAGTGCAATATGGACCTCGTGCGTGCGTGTCGAGCCTTCGTGGGCTCGACACAGGGCTCGAAGTGGGTCGAGCTTGTGCATAGGGGTTCGTCCATAGTAGGGCTAGGATTTCCATACCCTGACCTGGGTCGAACACGTGTCGTGTCCAAGTTACAAGCCCGTGTCAGAGGAGAAAATTCCCGCGCGTACACACAGTGCGTGTCCAGTGCGCGCGCAATTTCTCCTCGTGTGGTGAACCATATGCTCCCAAAATTTGGAAGCATAGTGTCAGTCATCTAAACAGTGTACACACAAAATTTCGTGTCCAGATGTGTCGTGTACAGGGAGTTGTAGCCCCCGAGTAGCAGGGGACTGCTACCGTGTGCGAAACGCGTGTGTTCACGTGTCCAATCCGACACGACACGATACAATCCACACCTTAGTCAACTGGAAACCAATAAACAATATCAAACCCTAATTTTCTATTCAAACCATTTCGAAAAATATAAATGAAATGCCCACTGTGGCATTTCGTCGAACACCTACGAATGCATACTGGTACGTGTCCGATACGGACACGTAAAGGACACAAAACCTAGCAAAACCTATTCCTACAGTTAGAGGACACCTAGGGCTTCCTATCCATGCTTAGAACTGAAATTTCATAGAGAGAATGAGAAGTTACCTATTGGTATTCTTCTCCAAAGAAAGCTTCAAAATGGAGGATCCTTCTTGCTAACCCCAAAGCTCCAAATTGTCCCAAATTTGAGAATGACCTCCATGAACAGTAGGGGAATAGTGATTAGAGTGCTATGGAAGAAATCTTAATAAAATGGAGCTCTATTGATTAATCAATGAAGAAATACAAATGGAGGCTCACCTAGTTCTTAAGAAAATGATGGAATATTGAAAAGAGGCACAACTCCCAATAGAGATACTTTATAGGTAAGGGGGGTCCTTGGCTGGCAACTTAGCTAGGGTTAGGGTTTCTAGGGGTGCATCTAAGGCTAGCAATGCATCAAGTCTATTTAAATGGCCTAGAATCTAGGGCTCCTTCCTAGTCAAGTTGCAACCCACTCAACCTAGCTAATCATGACTTAAACCCATTTAACCAATACTAACTAAACTCAATGTGGCTCACTAGACTAGCTATGACTAATCTAGGTTAGGTCCAATCTAGGTTAGGCTAATCTAAACCACATGGAAATTAATTAAATAATATTTTAATCACACCATTCAAATAAATCATTTTAAATTCCTAATAAAATATATTAAATTCAAATAATTCAAAAATGACAAAAATACCCTCAAACTAAAAATGATAAATGAAATACCCTAATCACATGGCTAGGCTCTAGGGTAGACAGTCTCTACTGTTTCACTAGCAAAACACCAAAATTATAAGTCATGATTTTAAATAGTTTTAATATGATTAAAAATCACCAAAAATCATATTATTATTTAAATATCATAATTAAATAAATTAAAATACAAAATTTCAAAATTACCCTTATTTGGAAAATTGGGTGTTACACCTATAAAACACTCTATCGACGATTATATGATGGTATGCTCTTACGTTGTGTTACGAGAGATGAAGCAAAGCAGATTCTACATGAAGCTCACGATGGTGTCTGCGATGCACATCAGCCTGGTCCTAAGCTACAAGATCGGATTCGACGCATGGGATATTATTGGCCAACCATGGTGTCAGATGTTATTGAATATTCAAGAAAATGTTGAGCATGTCAAATCTATGTGGATTTTATTCATCAACCTTTAAATTTTTTGCATCCGACTGCAGCATCATGGCTCTTCGAAGCTTAGGAAATGGATGTCATTGATCCTATTAATCCACCATCATCTCGAGGATATCAGTTTATCCTAGCTATAACCTATTACTTCTTAAAATGGATCGAAGCTATACCTCTAACCGAAGTCAAGACAAGTAGAGTCATCAACTTCATCAAACATCATAGGATTTACAGATTCGGCGTTCCTCAGCAAATCATTCACGACAATGGACCTTAGTTCATCAGTCAGAAGTTTACTCAATTTTGTGATGATTATCGGATCAAAAATATTGCTTCTACAGCCTACAATCCCACACCTAACGGTTTGGCAGAAGCATTCAACAAAATGATCATCAAGCTTCTTAAGAAGTTTCATTTCCACCAAGAAACATAATTGGAACGAAAAGCATAGAGAATGTCTACGGGCTTATCGTACTACCGTACGTACTCTGACTGGCTGTACACCTTTTCCTTTGGTTTATGGATGTGAAGCTGTCATACCATTGGAGATTCAGATCCCATCACTGAGAATTATTATTGCCAATGAACTCACAACAGAAAACAATGATCGTCTTCGACTTCAGGAGCTTGAAGCACTTGACAAGAAGTGGCTACTAGCTCAACAATACATCGAGCTATTTCAAGCCCGTTTCTCGAAAGCCTTCAATCATAAAGTCAAAGTACAAACATTTCAAAAAGGCGAGCTATTCCTTACCGTCATACGTCATATGACTATGACACACATGAGCAAAGACAAGTTTGGACCAAAATGGGAGGGTTTCTACGTTATAAGCAAAGTTTTCTCTAACGAAGATTATCAACTATCTGGGATGGATGACCGAATCGCTATGATGCCTATCAACGACAAATTCCTGAAGAAGTACCATATTTGAAAGTGTATACTATATTTTCTAACAAATATTGTACATACTTCAAGTTCTTGAATCCCTAGCGGAGTCTATCTAGATCTTATCATTATTAACAACGTCTACTACATCATTACATATATCATCTTTTGAAATCCAACTATTTTAAAAGATATCATGTTCTTGAGTTCCAGTTGTCCTAAGGATAATCAATAGATATACGAATTTATGTCCATATTACCTCTGAATTTTGTTATCTACATTAACGACTCATCACGTCCACATTACCTCTGAGGATGTCGTCTCTGAAATGACAATATTTTAAGTTATATTATGTCATGTCCACATTTACCTCTGAACAAATATAATAATTATTGTTATTTTCAAGAGAAATGTCATGTCCGGTACCTCTGATAATATTTCTTATTCCTATCTATTGCTTGTGTCTTAAACAGATACGTAATAAGTAATAGAGCCACCAAAAAGATCATCAGTTTTTATTCAATGACGAGTAAAAACATCAAAATTAATACCTTTATCAAAACATTCAGCAAAATAAAAGAAAATTTGTAACATCTGGATAGCTTCATCTGGGAGGTTGGGTGCTCAGATCGGTGATCAGCCTCTTTAGAGATTCAATTCTCTCCGTCCTGGAGTCAAGTACCCTTCTCCTGGCCAAGTCTCTCCCGGACTCTGGGTCAAAAGGTTGTAGTGAATTAACTTGATGTTCAATCGCTGCACCTTAAACTTGGACGAATTTATCTCCTTGCCTCCTCAGATCATCCAGTCGACTTGCGACAACTTGAGACAGTTCAAGCACGTCTTCTTCATATGTCTTGGCTGTTGTGATCGCCTCACGAAGTTTGGCCATCTCAGTTTCCTGCTCTTGAAGATGAATTTGGTATTCAGCTGCCTTTCTCTTTCTTTGTGGCTTCAGTCTTATAGAGCTCAATGGAAGTAGTAGGTTCAATGATGTTAGCCTCAAGCTCTTCAGATCGTTCTGATAAAGTGACTACTGAATCTTCTAAGGCTGCTTGTCGTGCTTCAAACTCACGAGCTATTGCTTTACACTCTGCATCCACGAGTCTCTGAATGTTGCCTTTTGTTAGATCTTGGTAGGATTTGATAGGCTCCTCGAGCGCATCCAAAATGTGTTCCAAGAAGTTGACTCTTTCAAGATCGCCAATATTGCGAATGGCTTCAATGACGAAAGAGGTAGTTCTCTTTACTGACTCGTAAGGGTGGCCAATCTCTAAGACAATCTGAACCAGAGTTCTCAAAGAGGTGAAGAAAGCACTTTTATAAGTCTCGATGATGCTATCAATCATCGTCGATATGCCAGGAGTCACCACTTCAGCCATAATCCCTCATTCTGTAGAAGTTGGAGGAATCACGGATTGTGCACACGGAGATTTTGGTACAGGCGTCCTCGAAGAGCTCCCTTATATTATCTGAGTCTCCATGTCCAGAGGGGCCATGGAGGAGATGAAGCTGAAAGACGTAGATACTAATGGGGCTGCAGCAATAGTCCCTATGGGACCCTCTATAATAAAAAAGCACAATTATTATATATCATGTCAAATAATATTAAAGGAGGAATGGTGAATAAAGTCAAAAGTTTACCTGAGTTGGGCAGCACATATGGAGTCTCACGAGGCGTAGTGTCTCACTTTGTAAGGAGTCTCGTCATCGGGTTCTCAAAGACGGTCGCATGGTTACTCCCAGCTTCGGAGCCACCTGACATGAATTCAGCCTGGTCAACAAGGGTTGTTACCTCTGTCCCCTCTGTCTCAAAAATATGTTCAGTTGGGATCTGGATTTCCTCAGCATCAATTTTAAGGGTTTTGCTCACCTTCAACACGTTCTAGACCTTTAGCCAGGTCTTTATCACTTTCTTCATCATCGGGGCCCTCATCGCCCTCGATATCAACATTATAATTCTTACCACCTCCTGGTTCATCGAGATTCTGATTATCTTCTTTTGGGCTTTGATGGCCCTCCTCTTCAATAGGGTATTCTTTACCCTCAATAGCAGTTTGGCTATCTTTGGCCGTCAGGTTTTCATCCTCTCGGATTAATGTTCGATCGTCTGACACAGCATCTCCAAGATCTTCTTCAATCAGTTTGTCGCCGAAGTCATGGTCGTCTAGTGCCTCTATCATCTCCTTGTCTCCTTGAGAAGGTACAGGTATTTGTGTCATAGAGGAGGCTGGACATTTAAGGATAATATCTCTTCGGGAGGTACAATCTCCGGAGCATCCTTGGTAGGTGACGGTAATATTATTCCTGTCGTGGTAAGTGCAGTCACTGGAATGTTGATCTTTACGAACACTGATTTTGGGACCAAAGGAGTATCCACTACATTAGTTGGAGCCAGAATACTCGTTTAGGAACCCTTGCAAATAGAAAACTCACATATCAACACAAATGCCGGATGAATTTATTTTTGGAAAGGCAAGAGCATTACCTTTCGGGGACAATGGGTCTTGTAACGGCAATGACGATTCTGACACTGAAAGAGTAAGCGAAGCTACAGTTTCTTGCTGCTAACTTCGGTTACTAGTAGTTTTCTCCTCGTTTTATGTAGGAGTGGTATTGGAGGAGATTCTTCGAATCCAGAAGCTCATCCCGCACATCTGGCCTCCTACTAGTCTTTTCAGTAGGAATTTTACTTCCTTTTAGGATTGGAGAAGGGGTTGTCCTCGTTCCCCTAAAAGAAATCCCTGTTTCAGCTTGTCTCGTCTGGGATCTGGTCCTCGCTGTAGGCTGTTCAATAATAACAACTGCTTCTTTTGTTTTCTTCCCCAAGCCTTAGCAAGAGAAGGAGGTTCGGCTGGGATAGATGGGGTAGATGACTTCCTGACTTTTCGTCTTTTGCTAGTCCCTTTTGCAGGAGATTTTTCTCCCTTCTTCCTGAATGGGATTTCTAGCGGATCATTCACCTCGTCAGGGAGGCCGACAAGGGTAGCTTCAAGAGGCTCATCAGCAGGAGCATTCTCTTCAGCCTCTTTGAATTCTAGGATGGTTCTGACCCCCAACCGCGATCGTTTGGCACTAAAAGAACTATTGGACAAGGTGAAGCCCTCGAAGAAGGTATTGGCTAAAGTATAAAAGCCTGCATATGTAAATAATATACGCGGGCCCATTTCAAGAGTATCAGAGGGCATTGAGAAAGTAGTCTTAGTGCATCGAGCACTATAATACCTCCACCCTTTAGCACCATCGATCAGATATCCGGAGGCTCTTAGGCAGGTAGTTATATTGCCGACATGCATTTGATCATAGTCCTACTGGCGAGCAAATCGGCTAGGCAGATACGGCTCCAGATAACACTCACCCCCGAATCGATATATCAAGTGAGAGGGTCTGATCATCTTCAACCACATAAAAGCAGCTGGTGGTGGGCGAGCAGCCATAGGCTCTAAATCCATGAGCAGGGGTGGAAGTTTCACACATTCAGGAGGAGGAGGAACGCAGTAGAATCTCCACTCGGAACCCATATTCAATGCCTTTCGACAGTCAGTGAGGGAGTTTACTTTCCATCGAGATATGGCGTAACGTCTGATGAAGTCTCCTCCTACGACACCTAGAGCTGGATCCATTAGAATGGGATTGTGTAGCACTAACCAGCCGAACAAATAAGTATACGGCATTTCTGTACGGAGAAAGTTTTCTCGAGTACTAGGATCCGTCATCATGGCATTTGTGAAAGAACGAAAACCTACATTCAACCGGTAGGTCATTGCAGAAAGAATGTCCATCTTGTGGCCGAACACCAAATGCGCAATGGTGAATAGTACACCATAGTGGATCCTGTCAATAATACTGGCTCCGGGGACTACGAATTGTCGCAACCATAATGAAAGGAAGCATGCCAGAGTTGCTTCTTGAGACATTTGCCGACCACCTTGTCTTATATAGATCTCGATAGGAGTATCAGCCTTAAATTCATGCCAAACCTCCTTCAGTTAATTGTCAACATCCCTTGACTTCTCTATCAATTTCTGGATAGAGTTGTTCGACGTAATAAAAGGTTGAACAAAATTTTTGTTTTATTGAATGTATAAGGTATCTGCGTATAAAGAAGGAAGTCCTAAATAGAATATTCTAAGTACAGAGAGAAGAGATTTCTGGAAAAGTGTGACAGCGGGGATCGAGCACTGCAGCGGCTCCTTTACTCCGTTGACGATCTGACGACGTATCAACCTTGCTATGGCTCTCTGGAGCTTTTGATGGGACTCTGGGGTTACCGATCAAGAGGCTGCCTTGATGAGAAGATCCCTTGAAGATGGTTGGTTGGTTGGTTCTTTGGTTGATAGGTGGATGATGGTGGTCGACTCTTCGTGGATGGAGATCGCTGCTCCTTTGAAGATTGTCGATTATCGATGTTCCCCCTATCGATTTTGATTATCGATTGATCATTTGGTGGAAGAAAAACTCCTTCTATTTATAGAGAACCGTCACATATGCAATGTGTATTTGGTTTCCTAAGATATGAAAGAATCTGCCGTTATTTAACGATGTGGGCTTCTGCGGTGCTGACACATGGCGGACATCGAGATTACCCTCAAACAAGATCTCTGGTGGTTATAAACGTAATCGAAGGAGGTGACACATGGCGCGTGCCGATTTGTTTGCTCGGATACAGCCGAGTAAATCTTGGGATTTTATCTTAGATTTGGAGTCTAATTGATCCTCGTCCAAGATTTAAATCAATCTAATATGATATCAATCAAGATTTAATCCCAATCTTCTCTGCAAGAGACGATTTAAACAAACCAATTGGGGTGGACCCATGCATCCTATGCTTGTGGTGAGGACTAAGTGCTGCTACACTTCTGTGGCGACGAGTAGACCGTGCTTATGGAGACGACGGAACCTATGTGCTTTCAGACGACGAGTGGACTTGGCTTCGAATGATGATGAGACTTCTGTGCGTATAGAGCAACTTACGAAGCTGTGTTTCGGGCTACCAGAGTTACAGTGCTATAGGCGACAAGTAGGCTTGTGCTTCAGGTTGGCGAGGTTATTATGGTTTTGGAGCGAAAGATTGACTTGTATTAGTTGCGATGGGAGTTCCCAAGTCTCTTGTAGAGAAGTGACTTAAGCTTCTGATCCGGAGCAGATGACTGTACCATGTGTTACGACCTGCACCCACTTTTTCGGATACGAGACGTGTCCAAGCCAGCCTATGCCGCAGAGTCGGCGGTAGAACGATGTCACGGCCAAGATGCTTAAAATCACAAAATAAAACATTTGCTGCTCATTCATATTTCTGAATTTATTACAACATTTACAATATTTATATTTAAAGAAAATACAAAGTTCACACAATTAATGAAAATGATACAACTGCTATCTATTTCTAGGTTTCAGTCTGCAAGTACATCCGTATCTATCAAAGCTAAGTGAAGCCACAGCTAACCTGAAAAATGTTGGTTTCCAGGCAGGAATGGAACAAACACACAAACCGACGACAATGCAAAAATACAATAGAATTCGCAAAACATGAAAATAACATATGTGAGATGAAAACTTGTAAGTAACTGATGTTATGTCAAGCGGTGAAGAAAACAAGGAAACAAATAAAAGACAACTATATATGTGTTTTAAATATCCTTTTCTACATGTGAACGGATAAGGGGTAAATACGGCACCCTGCACATGTCATGTACAGCTGCTATCAGTCAAGATCAGACATATTAGGATGGATAAGGGGTAGTAGAGCCCCATGATACTAATTTTTGTGTGACGAGCGTGACAATAAGCAGTAAGATATATGTAGAAACATGAAATGTAAAACTACTATAAATCAAAAAGCAATCAAAAAGTGCACTTGCCGGATGTCCTTTGCTGGTGAAACCGATAGTACAACCACTCAGATGAGTCACTAAAGTTGACACATGCAAAAAGTCTCATGATGCTGAAATAGACATTACCAACGATTTCAAAATACTCAAATTAGCTAGAATTGCCTGTCCTTAAGTCTAATTCTAGACACAGGGGTAAAACGGTAATTTTGGGTCAAAACGGTATCCGCCGTTGGACCTGCTTTGTACCGAAAAGCTTGCCAGAGTCAATGGTCTCTAAAGTCGTCAAACTGTATGTCAACATGTCCGATTTTCTGATACGAACTCAACCGTATGTCCAAAGTTGGATTCGGACGGGCCGTGCACAAAATGACCGTGGGGCCCACAAAATGACGATTCCATCAACTGTCTCAGAATTGGACCAAACATGGTATGCAGGGCCCGAAAAATGATACGGTCCTATTGGCGTAAGTTTCGTCTCGATCTGACGAACGTGCACAAAGTAATTGGAAAATTTACACAGAGGCCGATACGGTGAATTTCGACGGATACGAATCAAATTCGTCGCACACACGCAACCAATTTGAATTCCATCAAAGCCCACACGGTCCACGAAGTCAATACTCACCTTTTGATGCTTTTGGTTCGTGACCACGTCGTCCGGATTGGCGGGACGCACATAGTATCGAAGGTTTTTCTAGATTTTAAAATAGGTTTTTGGTAAACTTTGGGTTCCGATTTCTCGGCGCGTAGTCGATGAAATCGACTCTTGCGAAAGGGGTTGTGGAGCCGTATATGTTGTCTACAACTGTATTCAAGTAGAATTTCTAATTTGGTACTAGATCGATCGGAATTGATCTTCAAACATGGATTATTTGCTCTGTTTTCAACAGGTTTTTACCGAACTTTGGTTCGATTTCTCATCTAATACAGACGACTGCGACTTGAACTAATCGACAGAGGCCAGAGTTGGTTATTTTGTAATCGCACCTGCAATCGACAATTTTCCCGCCGACCGGAGGAGGAAGACTTCGGCCTCCAATATGGTTGTTTGGGTCGGCTGTTGCTGTGTCCCTCAGTTGCGCTGTCGTGCATGCGCTGCCATCCGCGGCTGTGCTCGGCCTGCCGGGATGGCGAGGCCAGAGTGGCTCTGGGTCGATCACGAGGGGCGCGCTGCGTCAAGTTTAGGGGTTTTCGACGTTCCTCTGTTTTTTTTTCTTCGATATATATCCATATACAGGGGTCGATTATAATGGTCCTCGTCTAGT
Source organism: Iris pallida (assembly GCA_029216955.1). Lineage (NCBI taxonomy): Eukaryota > Viridiplantae > Streptophyta > Magnoliopsida > Asparagales > Iridaceae > Iris > Iris pallida. The sequence continues at coordinate 103 of JANAVB010041773.1, read as the reverse complement.
CGGGCTGGACAAAGGTTTGGCTGGGCTTGCTGCTGCTTCTTTGTCCTTTTTACTTTTCTATTTTTTTCTATTTCATATTATTACAGATATATTATATATATAT
>JANAVB010041772.1:0-41135 GCA_029216955.1 Iris pallida | reverse complement strand
CACGTTTATGGGGCCCATGGAGGTCAGCATATCGTACCGGTTATGTAACTGTACTGGTACGAGCCTGCGACTATGACTAAACCCTTAGAAATCTCAATCACTCTGTCTTAAAATTCTCCTAGAAATTCTCTACGTCCTTGAAAACTTCATAATTGCTCTTGATTATACTTTCTTGCTTTTCGTACCATTGATTCTCTTCCCTTTTATTTCGAGGTGACGAACGATCGTGCTATCTAGGATTTATCAGAAATTCTTATGTTATAGTATATATTGCTTGACTAATAAATATTTGGTTGTTTATAGATATGAGGGATTATAGATGCCATATGCCCTAGATATCTGTTGGAGGGATTATTAGCAACTAATTAAAAGATTATAAGATTTTATTGACAGTATTTGAGAGTAGTATGACCAAAGGTGGGTAGAAGTCCTCAAGTATTCGGAGTTATAAATGACTAGAGAAGGTCATAAAATATTTTTGGAGAAATTAAATTTGAGGAGATCAAGGTGGTAGTAGACTTTAATTTTTAAGGAATAGTTATGAATTAGAATTTCGAGGACGAAATTATTTTTAAGGTGGGTAGATTTGTAGTTTTCCTTCCCGAAATTTTTTTTGAAATTTTTTCTATTTATTTGATTTGAATGGTGATTTTTAGAATTTATAAATAATTATTTTAATTAATTATTACGGTAGATGACTTTAGCTATAGTTGAGTTTGAAGTACTAGACGACTAGGATTTGTGGCACGGGAGATGTAGCTGTGTGCCTTGACTAGTGTACTAGCCATGGCCGGGGAAACCTAGCCATAGGGATGTCCTAACTAGGAAAACCAGGCCTAGTTGGACATGAGCATTATAAATAGTTAATTATTTATTATTAATTATTTGACGTTGAGTGACCTGGTTGTACCAAACTAGTCCTGATTGGGCCCAAGTCAAATTCAAGCCCATGTAGTAGGATAGTGAGACCAAAGACGTCTATGTTGACGTACATATTGCTTTTATTATTTCAGATTGTTAATAGGCATTCCATATAAAGGATTTATATCCATAAATATAATTTATTGTTACTGAATTAATATTCTATTTTAGAAATAGGTCAACACCTTCCTAATTACTCTTATGCATGTTGGGATATTTAGATTACATATTCTGTCTGTACACTTATTATAGATTTTCCTTATTATTTATCTTTATTATTGTTATTTATATTGTTATTAGATTTATAATGATAAAAATATATTATTTAATATTCTAGATTATTTGTGAAATAAATATTATATTCTCTATATTGAATTTGAGGTATATCTAATATAATGTATACGTGTATATATGTATGTGTATATAAATGTATATAAAATATGTGTACGTGTATGTATATAAATAATATTAAATATAAGTATGTGTATGAATATATAATATATATATTAAAAATATGTGTATGTTATGTAAATTAAATAACTAATATAAGTGGGTATATATAATATATATGTACACTACCAAAATACAGTAAATTAGCGACGAAAATTTAGCGATGGATATTGTCCGTCGGCGTTAGCGACGGCTTTGTGGCAACTAGCCGACGGAGTACCGACGATAAGCCGTTACATTTTTTATTTTATTTTTGGGGAGAGAAAAGGTCGCTCATCCGTCGCTAGGGCGTCGGAGATATAGCGACGGATATTTAGCCGTCGCTATGCAGTCGACTATTTGGCGAGAATTATGGGGAGAATTGGCGGAATAATTCTTCGACTACGTAGCGACGGATATTCCGTCGGCAAGCATCAAAAAGAGCGACTAACGGGCGACGACTGAAAATCCGTCGCCAGTCCGTCGCTAAATATACGTTCCAGACTTATATTGAAACGACGGGAGGAACTTTTCGCATTCCCCCCCCCCAAATTCACTCTCTTCCTCTCTCTCTCTCCCGCGGCTTCTGTGATCGGCGTCGGCGTCCTCTCCTCTCTCTCTCCGAAGGTAATCCCCTCTCTCTCTCTCTCTCTCTCTCTCGATCTCTCTCGATCTCTCTCTCTCGAGGTGTCGTAGGGACAGCGGGGGCGGCGGGCTTGGGGCGATGGCGTCGGGGGCTGGACGGCGGGGGGCGGGTGGTGGGCGGGGGGGTTGTGGGTGGCGGGGCTGAGGGGGGCGGCCGGCTTGGGGCGGGGGCGTCGGGGGCTGGGCGGCGGGCTTGGGGTGGGGGCGTCGGGGGCTGGGTGGCAGGCTTGGGGCAGGGGTATTGGGGGCTTGGGGCGGGGGCATCGGTGTCACGCTCCGCTCCCGTAGGAGCGATCGTCCTCGCTAAGGCGTGATGCCGCACGGGCCTAGGTTGCGCCCGTGCAAGGCCAAGTCCAGAAACGTCCGATTTGAGCTAGGCCACAGAGTTGCACAGAGTGTCCCCATTGTAGCGGAAAGTAAAATGAACACAAGTTGAAGCGAATTCAAACTCTTTTATTGATATTCAAAAAATTTACAAGCGGCGCTAGGCCGAGTTTACAAGTCTCTCAAGCTCTCTCTCTGAAACATAAAAGGCGTGCCAAGTGGCTTACAAATATGGAATGATTCATGGCGATGTTCCAATACATTATGTCCTGTATAGGGTGCTTCAGCTCCTTGCAACGCTCTAAGGCTCCAGAGATAGATCCGTGCCTTAGCACCCGCCGGCATCTCCTGCATCCTGCAAGCAGACTGTTGGGTTAGCAGTACATTGTTATGCACTGGTGGGGAGGCTAGCTCGCCCACAATGCTATCATTACCAAACACGTTCCATTTACTTTTGTGTACCGTCTATCATTCATTATCTTTCTAGTCTTGCCTTAGGATCGGTTTTATGCCATATTTCGTAACCTATCTTGTATTGCCGAATTCGAGTGTCGCATGAAAATACATGCACGACTTAACCATACTTACCGTCCGGTATTCTCTGTCCAAAGTAAACCAAGTTAGTCAACAATTCATGTGTAATAACATAACGTAATTCTTGGAAACATTCAATATCAAGGGCGTGTCCCTGCCTTAGTTTCTAGCGCGTCGTAGGCGTATTCTCTAACTCATTGTACGAAGTATTCATTATCATTTGGTGTGATACATTTCAAGCCGTTCAGTAAGCGATTGTTCATTTAACTTAGACTACTTTGATTTCAATGCAAGGACTTGCACGTGGATAGCCACCAGCAAAGTCCACTTAATCTATATGCACCGGTCGCTGGCATGACAAGCCATTTTGGACATTTCCCTTGGTATTTCTCAACTTAGCGTAGGGTGATGGCTGGTACACCCCGTTAAGTCTCTTGAATATACCCTGCACTTACGTCTCTTGGTGCCCAAGCCCACACCCAAGCAGCCCGTAAGCCCCATTTTGATTCCGCCTAGGCCAGCCACGGTATACTCCACACAACGCCCGTGCCGCAGAATTCTTCCACTACACGGCCACGGTATACCCCCCATCGCCCTGCCGTTTGTCCACGACCATTTCGTATTATCTTGTCATTTAACATATCGGCTGTCTTGAGACATAATGCGTTATCGACCAGGTTGGCGTCCGTACAGCACGGGTAGCGAGCCTCGTTGCACGTGCCCGTCATACCTGTCGCTAACATCTTTCATGTCTTATCTTGTATTCACTCTTTCATTTCTTTCTTTCACATGTTTGTTCATTCAATCATTTTTCACGTATTCATTCATTTATTCGTGGATTCATTCATTCATTATGCAACTCCCGTGCGGGAGTCGCCTTGGCGATCCATCGGTCCCAAAGTCTTTCAATGTTGCTATACTCTACTCGAAACGACTATGTTGATAGTCTTCCGTTTCATTGTTGTAAACCATTCATTGTTTCATTGTTGAACGCGTACGGGACTTGAACGTAAGCTTGTGCCTTAGCACAAGCGTAGAGCGCGGTACGAGATTTTCTATATTTGCCGAGTTCTTTTCCATGTTCTAAACAAGCATGCAAGATGAGATTATTCCCTTAGCTAGGTGCGTTGAGTCATTTATTAGCATGCACGGTGTTATCGCCTAGCGATTCTAGCATTAGTGTCCGTATTGTTATGTGTCTAGGCTAAGCAAAGACGGGTTCATCGGAACCACCCACCTTAGCGATGTTCGCATCGGCCGAGCGATACTCCGAGCGCGCCTTTGAAAGTCTAAGTCTGGATTCATCTTGACGGGCCAATATAAGCCTTGCATCGATTCTTCATCAGGTCGATGCCAACTCTTCGGATCGACGGCTCATTTGAGTCGTTGCACTTGCCGTTTGAATCGGCGTTCCGCTAGGGCGGAGCGGGTCGTTACATAATACACCACTCAAAATAAGTCTCGTCCTCGAGACTTCCTGAGTGCAGGTCATCCTACCATTCCTTAAATCGTGTCGTCGTGTTTCTTAGACAAGTCTATCGAACGGCTCTATCGTTCGATGGCATCGAACTATACTCGATACCTTTCCAAGTCCCGTGTCTGTATACGTTTTGGTTGATTTTTATTGAATGGCTTTTCATTCATTTAGAGTTGATGGCACTTATTCAATTATCGTGTTTTGTCGATTCGGTTGCTATTTCGACGTGTCATGGGACTGAAATGGTGGCACGAGGCACGTTGTAGTTTGTCAAATGCGAGGGTCGTAGGCTGAGGCAAACTCACTTTCGTTTATCTCGGTCATCGAGATAACCCGATTCGCTTCTCAAGCGTTCTTGTCCACGAAATCAGTATGATTTCTTCTTAGCGGGGTCGACCAAGTCTAAGCAATTTCCGTCCGATTCAAGACTAAGTATTGCACTATCCTTGAGTATATCTTCCTATCAATGGTCCAATTCGTTATACCAACTTTTACTTGTACGATATCGATTCTATACCACACACTTGTTTAGGGCTAATCTCGTCGTCATTTACGTACACTCTGCCTACACGTTTCTTCGATTCCGAGCCACGCTCGTACTAGTATCATTCCTTTTTTTAACACGATTCGAAGTTCTTGACACTCTTCCATTCATCAAGTCTCGTTTGGAATTCAATGTGTCACTTGGTTAGATTGTGCACGTATTCCAGGCGTCCCCAAAATACATGCATTCACCAAACCGCGTGATAGAGAATTCATCATTCTTATTCGAGTCGCATTGTGCACATACTCTGGCATCCCTGAAATATATGTATGTCAGCCGAGTCTCGTGAGCAGGGTTTCCAATATTCTTGATTCATGCTATCCATCCATGCCAATCCTCAAGATCAATCTTTCAATTGCTAACAATTGAAACAGGGCGTCTCGCCTAACCGCTAGGCTACTTCTTTTCGAGGCTAAGTCAATGTCAGGATTGGAATCATAGTTCCCCAACAATAATGCCAACACTGACCCCAATCCTAGGGTCAAACCAAAGTCGGTAGTACGGGGGGTTTTCTACCCAAGCACGCGTCACTCAAATTTCTAAACATCGAGCAGGATCACCTATTCGTATCAATGTATTTGCTGCACATATTCGAATCCATTCAAATCACCCAATCGACATACTTCACATATCTATTCTAACCAATTCATGTATTCGATCACGAGGTCATCTAGCTCGATAATACATTGCGTCCCAATCTCACGCGAGTCCGATCATCCACGGTGGTTCATGAATCACCATACAACGCTCCCGCGGAATAATCATTCTCATCGGGGCATAACTCTTGTTTGAGTTTAGACTAACTCATTTTCGATACGTGGATTGGACCTACTCAATCCTCAAGTTCAATCATAAAACACACTGATTCATTCTCGAGTTTACCTTCGCGTCAAACCACAAGTCGAAGCAATCAAATTTCTACGCCATTCAAGTTCAATCACTCCTGCTGTATGAATTACCATATCAGCGCTCACGCGGAGTGATCGTCCTTATCCGGTACGACGCATGTAAGAGGCTGGAGTTGCGCTCGCATAAGACAACAACGTCAACGTTGTGGTTGTCAACGAAGCAAATCCAAGCATTTTTATTTTCATCCACGCCAAATCAATTCGACAGTCTGACCGTCATGCGTTCAACTAGAAAATCCTCGAGCCAAGTCTATCTTTTCCTCGACACATTTTTTTTAACATCCCAAGTATAGCATCCAACGGAATAATGACATTTGTACGATCGTCATTCGTCGAGTCAGAGTACCCTCGAGTTATCGCATATCGATCTTTGATACGCCTCAATACCATCGACGATATGCGTAACCTGACGATCTTCCTTTGCAACCGATTTGGAGTTGTGCGTTGATGCTTTTGTCCGAGTTGGATATTCCATAATTTCATTTAATATTCAAGATCAAGTTCAACTGCTATTCCTCTAGCTAGTTTCAAGATCGTTGTTCAAACTCAAGTCACAATTCATTTGAATCAATCCGAAATTGTACGCGCGATCCTCTAAGTTTCCTCGATCAAGACCATTCATTTTCATTCATCGTTCCGAACCATTTTCTAACTCGCGTTTCCCAATGACAAGTTGTCCAGCGACATCTTGTTCGGGACTTTTGAAGTCACGGCCAACTAAGCGTGACACGTTCTAAGACTTTGCACGATCGCATCGCTTGCCGACATACTCGTACGATCCGTAAATCCTTTAGTCTTGCTCGAACAATTTCTATGACGTCCATACACCACTCAGGGTTCGAGCCACTCGACTAGTCGTCGACACTCATTCTTATTCTTCTTCGAACCTATCACATACACCACTCGGATTCAAGCCATACGATCTAGTCTTCAATCACGTTCGCGTCATGCGCTAAGACATCCTTCAGATTCGTTCGACGAATCTCTAGCGTAATCGCTCACGTCGCCTCGACGTACTAAGTCGTTCGCACTAATATTCAAAATCCAAGCCAATCCTTTCGGGTACGCCTAAGCGTTAACTCGATAGCGTTTCCATCGATAGACACTCAAAGTGTATCTTCGTTCTCGATCGAGCGATACTTGATATCGCTCGCAATCCGATTGCACCCAAAAGTCGAGGTGCGCGACACGCGGACTAAGTTGTGCTGCATAACCATCCCGTACAGACTATATTCAAGTTTGTACGCTCACTTGCTAGGTCGATGCAAGACTAGTCAGGTACGCACACGACAAGTTAACTTAGCATGTGTTCTCTATCGAGTCAAGTTTAACATCGTTCGACATTGTTAGCGTAAGGTTATTTAAGCACGCCTTGCGTTTGCTAACTTCTAGCATTTTAGTTTTCCTTCGACTCAAGTCTGTCATAGTTTAGCACAAAGGCCTTCGCCTATCGATCCCGTTCAACCGAGTACTTGTACGAGCTTTTGAAAATATTAGACTTATTGTATGGAACATCCCAAGGCACAATGAGAGAGAGCGTACACTTCTTTTTCCAACGACGAGCTTTCAAAACTGAGAAAATCGAAATGAAGTCCAAGGACGTAAAGCCGTGCTCTGATACCAATCTGTCACACCCTGCTCCCGTAGGAGCGATCGTCCTCACTAAGGCGTGATGCCGCACGGGCCTAGGTTGCGCCCGTGCAAGGCCAAGTCCAGAAACGGCCGATTTGAGCTAGGCCACAGAGTCACACAGAGTGTCCCCATTGCAGCGGAAAGTAAAATGAACACAAGTTGAAGCGAATTCAAACTCTTTTATTGATATTCAAGAAGTTTACAAGCGGCGCTAGGCCGAGTTTACAAGTCTCTCAAGCTCTCTCTTTGAAACATAAAAGGCATGCCAAGTGGCTTACAAACATGGAATGATTCATGGCGATGTTCCGATACATTATGTCCTGTATAGGGTGCTTCATCTCCTTGCAACGTTCCAAGGCTCCAGAGACAGCTCCGCGCCTTAGCACCAGCCGGCGTCTCCTGCATCCTGCAAGTAGACTGTAGGGTTATCAGTACATTATTATGCACTGGTGGGGGAGGCTAGCTCGCCCACAACGCTATCATTACCAAACACATTCCATTTACTTTTATGTTCCGTCTATCATTCATTATCTTTCTAGTCTTGCCTTAGGATCGGTTTTATGGCATATTTTGTAACCTATCTTGTGTTGTCGAATTCGAGTGTCGCATGAAAATACATGCACGACTTATCCATACTTACCGTCCGGTCTTCCCTGTCCAAAGTAAACCAAGTTAGACAACAATTCATGTGTAATAACATAACGTAATTCTTGGAAACATTCAATATCAAGGGCGTGTCCCTGCCTCAGTTTCTAGTGCGTCGTAGGCGTATTCTCTAACTCATTGTACAAAGTATTCATTACCATTTGGTGTGATACATTTTAAGCCGTTCAGTAAGAGATTGTTCATTTAATTTAGACTACTTTGATTTCAATGTAAGGACTTGCACGTGGATAGCCACCAGCAAAGTCCACTTAATCTATATGCACCGGTCGCTGGCATGACAAGCTATTTTGGACATTTCCCCTTGGTATTTCTCAACTTAGCGTAGGGTGATGGCTGGTACACCCGTTAAGTCTCTTGAATATACCCTGCACTTACGTCTTTTGGTGCCCAAGCCCGCACATAAGCAGCCCGTAAGCCCCGTTTTTGTCACGACCTGCACCCACTGTGAGGGTACGAGAACGTAACAACGTCCAGCCTACGCCGCAGTGTCGGCGGTAGAGCGCTGTCCTAGGTCAACATACATCTAACAATATATATATCTAAACAGTTTATACTCCCCGAATGGGGGTGACATAACAGTAAAACTCAATCACAACTAAGGAAGAGATAGCACGAAATAAAATAGAACTCAAGGAAGTAAATAGATGACATAGCAGTAGTCTAAGATAATCCCATCAATATCCAACAGTACAAGGTCTCAGATGAAAGAATATATACAACTCATAACTCCAAATAAAGTCTAACTAAGACATGTCTCAAGACTGCATAAAGTAAGATAAGCCTAACTAGTCTAGTCTAGGCAATCGGGGTGATCTCCTCAGCTAGAGCTGGGTCCTCCTGAGGGTCCAGCTCGCAGGTGTCATCTAAGGCTGCCCCGTAGTAAGTATCCAGGCAAGCCTCCTCCTCGTCCTCTGTAATATTTTCAACAGGTCCAGTCAGGACAGGAGCGAGTACAGTACATCTCAACAGATCATAGCAGGTTAGAAGATATAATCATGCAGTAAAGTAAGATACAAGTACTGAAAGAAGTGCAGTATGTAAACAGAGAGAGAAAGCTGTAAGAGAAATATCTACTATAAATAGAGAACTATCATGTGACTAGTGAGTCAGAGTACAATATAGACATGTAAATGGCATAGGAGATTCTGATGCTACACTATGGAAGAGATTCTGATACTACACTACTTGGATATTATTCACATGTCCATTTCTACTCCCCCGTACCCTCAATCAATACACAAGGATCCAGCCAGGTTATGTTATATGATGCTATGTAACAGCCCCCGAAGGGTAGTAGACCCCGAAGGTGATAGACCCCGAAGGTGATAGACCCGGAAGGTGATACATAGTAGTCCCATAAATGGGATAAGGATTCTAGGAAGACTCTACGATCATAAGAGTATATGTCGTAAGTGATCAAAGAACCAATGAAGCATATGATACGCCCTGTAAGTGAAACGCATAGAACATGTAGTACCTGATGCTTCCTAAGGATAACATCTCAAGAAGGGATCCATATAGTACCAATCCGTGTGACCAACGTGACAGTACAAGTAAAGTAATCTACTGCAGGAAATAATTCTAAGCAGGATATGAAATGATCAGAGAATGTACTCGCATGTAACTGAGTGTCCAATATGAAAAGTACCGTCCGAGGAGTGGTGTCTGGCTCCTAATCAGAACAGCACAAGTCACAACAAGTCCAGAATAGTAAAATGGAGTCCTACTATGCATTCTACATGATTCTAGGTCAGTCTAGGCCAAAGTCAACTCTTGGTCAACTTTGGTCAATCCTAGAAGTCAAACTAGGTCAACTTAGTCTAATCAAGTCTAAACTCAACCATCTAGGTCTAACAAGTCATGCTAGGCTCTAACAAGTCTATAATAGACAACACACACATTCCAAGTATACACAATGGCACAAATATGAACTTGCACCCAAACAACCCCATGTGCCTACTATCATGGCATCCCCCAAATCAATACACAATGTAACCCTCTATATAAAACCATATTCATATGTATAGGAACACACATATCACAATGTATCTATTAGCCTACAATATACAACACATTGCATTATATATAGACACATATATTAGAGGTTCATTTATGAACTCTACATTAGTTAGGCATATATGAAACATGGGAATTTGTATGTGGTACACATGAATTGGTGTGTGGGTAAACAAGTGCAGCTGTGTGTGTGTTTACAGGAATTAAAAGTGTGTGTGTGCACTATACCAACAGTGATCACATATACATGGGCAGGAAACACTAACAGTGAATGAGGGGGAAAAGGAGGGTGTGTGTGATAAAACCATGTACAAGAATTAAAACAGTAAAAAAGGAGAGGACTGTGTGTGTATAGGTGAGGGTAATACAAATCATGTGTGTGTATGTGTCATGTAAATAAGTGCAGGAAACAACAGTGCAACATCAAACAGGGAGTGTGTGAACCAGTGTCAATATGTGTACAGAAATAAATGGAAGGCAGGGCTGAACAGTGTGTGTAGAGATGTCCCTACTGGACTGTAAACAGGGAATCACACACAGGAAAAGCAATAAGGGGCAGTCCATACACAGGTTTTCAATATCAAGAGAACTCAGTTCAATGAATTCACAGGTTAAGAAGAAAAAGAAAAGGAAGTCAATTCAATGTCCCCCTTCTCTTAAATCTCAGTTTATAACTAAGTTCAATACTCAGTGAGTATCAACCCAGGTTCCTGTCACAACTTGAACAACACATTATCTAGGGGAAAAAGGAAAATCAGTTCAAACCAGAACTGAGAAAGCAAATTGGTATTTCTCCAGTTTTTTCAGTTTTGTCCCTCAATACAATTTCGAATTCAAAGGCTCACCAATCCAAAACCAAATTGACATACAAGTAGTCTGCCTATAGGAGTAACAATATAGGAAATAAAACCAACATATTAGCAGTGCTTAAATGATTAAAACTGGTGACAAGTTCCAGTTTCAAAGCTGGAAACAGGAAGCTGATACAAGGATTTCAGAATTTAGAAACAGGTGAAATACCCAAACAAACACATTAAAGTTTTGATAAAAAGGTTGGTAATGATCCTACATATAATACATGTGTCACACAACCTGTCCGTGTCCACTAAGATAGACACAAACGTGTCCAGGCCACCCAGATACAAAATCAATGCACAGTGAGGTATTCCTCGTGTACATATGCACGCGTGTCGTGCACACGACACAACACGTGGTAGGCCACGTGCTCGTGCACCTGAATACCCCTATACTAGGGCTAGGTCTAGGTCGACCTGTCCTGAGTCCTCGTGTCCGCGTGTCCAACTTATAAAACCGTATCAGCGACAAAAACCCACACTGCACAGAACAGTACGAAACCCGTGCGTCGAGGATTCCTCACTCGATACGCCACGTGGGCCCACGAAACTTGACACGTGGCGTGTCAGTCACTGCCCCTAGTGGCGTGTCAAGTTTCGTGTCAAACAAATGTGTGTCGTGTCCAGTGCAGCCCCCGCACAGCAGGACAGTGCAGCCCCAGCGCGTGCGGTTGTGTCCATGTGTCCAAACCGACACGACACAAGGCCAAAACTACCTCAGTCCCCCAAAAATGTGTAAGCGACATCAAAACAAAGATTCCTATTCAAACACAAATCGAAACTAACACGAAAAGTTCTACTGTGGCATTTTCACAAACACATAGAACATGCCACTGATACATGTCCTGTTAGGACACGAAACGACACAAAAACTTAGGGTTTCCTATTCCTACTGTTAGGTTAGGTCTAGGGCTCCCTAACGATGCAAAAATTTTAGGATTCTATGGTGGAAATAGGAAGTTACCTCAAAGTGTCAAAACTCTCAAAAAGCTTTAATAAGTGATGTTCTCCTTGGTGGTGAAACTCCTCCAAATTGTTGGAAAACTGAGAACAACCAATTCCAAAAGCAAGAAAACAATAATTAGAATCTATTGCAACTTTTTTGGATTAAAAAGGAGGAAAAATGAATTTATTATGAATTTCTAAAGATGGGAGCTCACATCTTTCTTCTTGAAATGGATTCCTATGGAAAGGAGGCTAGCCCTAGAAATTAGGAGGGGTTTTATAGTGGGGGAATCCCTAGGTTGGCTGGACAAAAAGTTTGGGTTGCTAATTTGGGCTTGGGCCAAGTCACATAGGCTATGGCTAAGTTGTTTTATTAAAAGGTTAGAACCATAAGTCATGACTTATGGAGTTTTAAGCCATATTAGCCTAAATAACTCCAAATCACTCCCAACTAGTTCCAATGACTTAAACCTCATTACATTAGGTCAAACCAAGGTTACTTAACCTAACTCAGTGACCATAACCTAGATTAGTCACTAGGTTAGTCTTCTAGTCAACACAAGTCAAAGTCAACTTTAGGCCCAAAATCAATTATCATAAAAATTACCAAAAATCATATTAATTCTAATAAATCATAATAATACATGATAATTCCAAAAATTCCCAAAATTTGAAAAATGACCAAAATACCCCCAAGCTAGAAAAGTGGTAGTGACAGTTTTGATTACGCCTAGGCCGGCCACGGTATACTCCACACAACGCCCATGCCGCAGAATCCTTCCACTACACGGCCACGGTATACTTCCTCCATCGCCCGTGCCATTTGTCCACGACCATTTCGTATTATCTTGTCATTTAACATATCGGCTGTCTTGAGCCATAATATGTTATCGACCAGGTTGGCGTCCGTGGAGCACGGGTAGCCAGCCCCGTTGCACGTGCCCGTCATACCTGTCGCTAACGTCTTTCATATCTTATCTTGTATTCACTCTTTCATTTCTTTCTTTCACATGTTTGTTCATTCAATCATTTTTTACGTATTCATTCATTCATTCGTGGATTCATTCATTCATTATGCAACTCCCGTGCGGGAGTCGCCTTGGCGACCCATCGGTCCCGAAGTCTTTCAATGTTGCTATACTCTACTCGGAATGACTATGTTGATAGTCTTCCGTTTCATTGTTGTAAACCATTCATTGTTTCATTGTTGAACGCGTACGGGACTTGAACGTAAGCTTGTGCCTTAGCACAAGCGTAGAGCGCGGTGCAAGATTTTCTATATTTGTCAAGTTCTTTTCCATGTTCTAAACAAGCATGCAAGATGGGATTATTCCTTTAGCTAGGTGCATTGAGTCATTTATTAGCATGCACGGTGTTATCGCCTAGCGATTCTAGCATTAGTGTCCGTATTGTTATGTGTCTAGGCTAAGCAAATACGGGTTCATCGGAGCCACCCACCTTAGCGATGTTCGCATCGGCCGAGCGATACTACGAGCGCGCCTTTGAAAGTCTAAGTCTGGATTCATCTTGACGGGCCAATGTAAGCCTTGCATCGATTCTTCATCAGGTCGATGCCAACTCTTCGGGTCGACGGCTCGTTTGAGTCGTTGTACTTGCTGTTTGAATCGACGTTCCTCTAGGGCGGAGCGGGTCGTTACAGTCGGGGGCTGGGCAGCGGGCTTGGGGCGAGGGCGTCGGGGGCTTGGCGGCGGGCTTGGGGCGACGGGCTTCGGTCGGGGGCGGCGGGGGGCTTGGCTTCTCAAATTCATCTGAGTTTATATATTGGCTAAATAATGTGTTATCCATATTGGGTGTTATCCATTAGTTTGGTGGTGTTTGAATTAGTAAATGTGAATATGGAGTTTGGGTTCATGGTGTATATGTTCACTGTGTCAAGGACAGTGCGAGTTCTTCATCTGCCTTCTTTGTTAAGAATATCCTTGGGACATTCGCTTCACCAAAGTTACTGAATAAGTGAAGTTTTTCCTGGAAAACCGACCCTTAGAGTGTATCAGTTGTGTGCTTCTATATAGATGTATATATCTATACATCTAACTGTGATATACATATGTGTATGTGTGCTTTAGAGAGTGAGGAATGAAGACAGGCCTACCATGCCTATTAGCATGCAGGACGGCTTGGGGTGCAATGTGTGAGTGTAGGCATGGTAGGAAATATATGTAATGCTAGTGTAACAAGACTAAGGTAGTGTTTGCTAGATATTAAGGACACTCTAGTATCCTAACCAATTTAGAAATAGATAGATTGACTCAGTTTGATTAATTGACCTATAATGACTCTAAAACTTGATTTGCTGCTGCAAGCATACAACACCACAAAAATATTTTCTGACTCGTCAAGTTGAACCGTGTATAACATGCTCGACACTTAAGAGGAATTATTTCGACTTAGTGGACTATCGAAGAATCGGTATCGGACTATCGGTATCGGTATCGAACTATCGGACTATCGGTATCGAACTATCGGTATCGCACTATCGGTATCGGTATCGCACTATCGGTATCGGACTATCAGTATCGGTATCGAACTATCGGTATCGGTATCGAACTATCGATATCGAACTATTAGTAACAACTGTACTTAGATTTTTCTCTTCTCGAGCTAGAATACCAGCGGATCCACCAGTTACATGATTATATGCTAATTCTGTTTAGTTTGTCTTACTATACAGATGTTCACATCCAATCTGTGATGGATTGTTATTTCGTTGATCGTACATGGATGTACATACGACAACACGAGAGCATAATAGGTGTGAGTGACAATTTTCAGGCAGGCGTGGTAGTGTTTCTTAAGTATGCCATGAGTAAAGCTCAGTTTATGGACGGTAACAAAATCAAGTGTCCATGTCGTAATTGTCGCAATAGACGTTACGAAGAAGTGGTAGGTGTAAGAGATCATTTGACCCGTAAGGGTTTCGTACGTGATTACGGCTTGTGGTCATCGCAAGGTGGACTATATGCGAAAAGACAAGTTGCGAATGCTGCTACTTATGCTTTTGATGATAATGCTGCAGCGGATTTTGTCGTCGATGAAGACGAATGTTCTGTTGATTATGGAGACGTGCAGAACCTTGCCCGAGATATGGTGTACGACGTGGCAGGGCCTAATTTTGATCCGGATGATCCTAATCCCGAGGCGAATGAGTTCTATGATATGTTTCAGGATGCTGAAACTTCTTTATATTCTGGTTGTGAGCCACATTCCGTACTGTCAGTGACGATGCGGTTGTTGAACATAAAATTCGATTTTAACTTGACACAAACTTGCTATGATCGGATTACACAACTAATGAAGGAGGTGTTACCGAAGGAATCAAAAGAGCTTCCAAAAAACTTCTACAAGTCGAAGATGATGGTCCGACAACTGGGACTGGGGTACGACAAGATAGATTGTTGTCGCAACGGATGCATTTTGTACTACAAGGAGAACGAGGATATAGAAAGTTGCAGCTTCTGTAATGCGGATCGTTACAAGCCAGTCAGGGGAAAAGGAAAGTCAACTAGAAAACGACGTCCTTACAAGTATATGCATTACTTGTCGATCACGAAGCGCTTGCAGAGGACGTATATGTCTCAGAATACAGCAGAACACATGACGTGGCACAACGAAGAACGCACAAAGGACGATAGAGAATTATCACATCCTTCGGATGGAGAGGCGTGGCAATATTTTGATTTTTGCAATCCAGATTTTGCTGCAGAGCCTAGAAATGTACGCATGGGGCTATGTTCTGATAGCTTCGCCCCTTTCGGGCAGTCGGGATCTCAATACTCCTGCTGGCCGGTCATTCTGACCGTTACAATCTGCCACCATGGATGTGTATGAAGACTCCTTATATGTTCTTGACAGCTATCATACCGGGTCCCAAAAATCTGACGAAGAATATTGACATATATTTACAGCCATTGGTGGATGAGCTGAAACAGCTGTGGGAGATCGGCGTCACGACCTATGATATTTCCAGAAAACAAAACTTTCAGATGAGAGCTTCACTGATGTGGACAATCAATAATTTTCCCGCATATGGTATGCTGTCGGGATGGAGTACTCACGGCACCATGTCTTGTCCGATATGCATGCAAAATAGTAAGGTGTTCCGCCTTAAGCATGGAGGAAAAACTTCTTTCTTTGATTGTCATCGTCAATTTTTGCCCGCGAGTCATCCTTGGAGAAAGAACAAGGACACGTTCAGAGCTGGAAAATAATAATTTTCTCATCCGCCTGCCAGATTGTCGGGATATAATATTTGGGAAAATGTAAAGGACTTGTCCACTGTAATGGAAGATCCATCGAACAATCGTGTCGATGGGTTCGGACAAATCCATAACTGGACCAAACGGAGTATCTTCTGGGACTTGCCTTATTGGAAAGATAATCTTATAAGGCATAATCTTGATGTTATGCATATCGAAAATAATGTGTACGATAACGTCTTCAATACCGTCATGGATATTAAAGGAAAGACGAAGGACAATCCAAAAGCAAGACAAGACATTGCTGAGATATGCAAGCGTCCTTATCTGAACTTGATACAAAGGAGAGCTGCTGGACAATTAAGTAAGCCGATAGCACAATACACATTAAGCAAGGAAGATAGATTAATAATCTGCAAGTGGGTATCTACTTTAAGATTTCCCGACGGCTATGTGTCGAATTTGTCTAGATGCGTTGATCTCAATGAACGCAAGCTAACGGGAATGAAGAGTCATGACTACCACGTGTTTATGGAAAGATTACTGTCCATTGCTTTGAAAGAGTTGTTGCCTTCTGCTGTATGGGTTCCGTTGGCCGAACTATCAATATTCTTTAGGGATATTTGTTCAACTAAGTTGACTGTGCAACACATGGTTGAACTTGAGGAGAAGATTATCTTAACAATTTGCAAGTTGGAGAAAATATTTCCTCCTGGCTTCTTCGACAGCATGGAGCATCTACCGATTTATCTAGCATACGAAGTCCGTGTCGGTACATCTGTTCATTATCGATGGATGTACCCATTTGAAAGGTACATAAAAATCGATATAATTTAAGTTGAATTTCAGTGGGTTTTAAAATTCTTTCTTAATTCTCAAGATAATTTGTCTCTCTAGATACCTACACCATCTAAAGAAGAAAGTTGGCAACAAGGCTCATATAGAGGCTTCGATATGCGAAGCATATCTTATCGAAGAGGTGTCAAACTTCTGGTCTATTTATTTCAATACTCATATTAAGACAAATCGAAATAGACCTCAAAGGAATGACGAGGACGTTGAGGATGGAGGAATATTCAATGTAAGGGGCAAGCCTGTTGGGGCTAGTAAAAGACGGTGGTTGACATACGACGAGTATGATGCCGCTCACCGATATGTCTTGTTAAACTGTGACATACAAGAAGTGAGAGATTTGGAGAAGTAAGTCAGTACACTTGCACTCGTTATAATCTCGAATTTGATGAAGTGACTACACTTATATATTCTTATTTTCTCTAATAGTGTATTTAGAGATGAAGTCAAAATGAGGACACCCGATATTACCGATGAGGGACTTCAAAGAGTGGTTGATTGTACATTTCCGTTATGGCTTCGCAAATACGTAAGTAACTGAGATTATAATTGAGATTATAAATATATAATCTAAAACATTTAAATTATAAATATTTGTTTACAGGTTTTATTGCCTGAAACAACACTCACTCATGAGAGTGTTCGTTATCTGGCATTGGGACCGAAGAAGCAAATAAAGACTTGTCCAGGCTATGTCGTTAATGGCTTCCGGTTTAAGTCAACTCAGAATGCTATAAATGTCGAATTTATCAATGACGACATCAGTACCAAGGATTCCGGTGTTTGCATAAGAGGCACCATCTATGACGACGAGACGGACTTTGACTATTATGGAGTGCTTCGGGATATTGTAGATTTACAATATACTGGCCCATATGATATGCATATTATAATGTTCAAATGTGAGTGGTTCGATACGACACCAAATATCGGTTGGAGAATCGATAAACAATTTGGATTTGTCGATATAAATCATTGCAGGAGGTATAGAGAGTCCGATACATTTGCGATAGCAAATCTGGCTGTTCAAGTCTACTATACAAGCTACCCAAGGCGTCGTAGAGATCGATTTGACTGGTGGGCAGTATGCAAGATTAAATCTAGAAATATATTCAACGTTGGAGACCCAGCATACCAAGAGGACCAGATCGAAAAGTTCCAATACTTGGGACAACACTCGGATACAATGGACGTTGAAGATATTGTTAAGGAAAATAGAGGAGAGAAAGATGTTGATACACAAGACTTAGCTGTCAACCATGGGAGAATGAGGCGTCTTGTCCCAAATATTAAGGCAGAAGAAGAAGAAGAAGAAGAAGAAGAAGAATTTGATGGGGATGAGGATATAGATGAAATCGACGTTGAAGATAAGGACGAGGATGAGGATGAGGATGAGGAGGAGGATGATGATGAAGATGAGGACGAGGATGAGAACGAAGACGATTATTAGGTTAAATATTGTTGTATATTAAAAACACTTCCAATTACGTGAATTAAGTTTGACCTCATAAAAGCAATTACGTGAATTCATTTTTTTTCATTCGATTATTTACTTATTGCAGATGGCACTCCTAGTCTTTTTCGTCGTGGCAGCACTCGTCTCCCTACTGGTGGTATGTATATTTTAGTTTAGAATTTTATATTCGTTTACACTTTTATATTGTTAATTATGTTTATGTGTTCTATTTACAGGTCATGATGGCTGGCCGTGGTCATGGTGGTGGTGGTCGTGGTAGTGGTCGTGGTCGTAGTGGTGGTGGTGGTCGTGGTCGTATTCAAAATTCCCGGGATGTGACCCCATCCAGCGACCCCGACCCGGAGAGTACCCCGGGCACAGACGCATCCCTCCGTCGATCGACCACTTCATCGAGGCATGAGTCCGGATCTGCTAGCGATTTCGTTCCGCCATCGGAACCACCAGCAGCGGATCCACCAGTGGATCCCCCAGTTACTACACAGTGGGCCCCGAAGTACCCCCATACTCGGTTCCATCCGGTTACTGGAGAGTACATATGCAGACCCGCGGATCCTCCCGCGGCACCAGAGAGGCCGAGAGGCGAGTTCCGACGAGAGCTATAGCCCGCGGGGACCTCGTAAGTAAATTTAAGATAATTTATTAAAAAAAATTTATTTATTCAAGTTAATAATCCAGTCGTTTCTTCTTTGTAGGTTTTTTCTGTATAATGTTGCCAGGGCTCTTGGAGAAATTATCAGGGCTAACTTCCATGGTCCCTATCTCAACTTTTCGTCGGTGCCCCCGAACTTGAAGTACGCCTGGCTCGACGAGTTGAGGGTATATATCTATATCTTATGGTTAATTATTAGTTACTCTTTAAACAAAC
Source organism: Iris pallida (assembly GCA_029216955.1). Lineage (NCBI taxonomy): Eukaryota > Viridiplantae > Streptophyta > Magnoliopsida > Asparagales > Iridaceae > Iris > Iris pallida. Next base: position 21,829 of record JANAVB010041772.1, on the reverse strand, counting down.
ATTTTTTAAATTACGAGATAATTGAATTTCTATGTTAGATGACGTACTGGTGGCCCCCCCATCGCGAGGACGCGATCCGCAGGACCTACAGAAGCGCTGCCTCGAAGAAGATACGGGATATGATTCATGACTTAAAAATGGGGCATGCGAGGCCGAACTAGATCCGGCAGGAGTATTATGAGGACCTCTTAGGTATGATGGATACTCCTGCGTATAAGGAGAAATCGGAGAAGGCGAAGGCGAACCGACAGGCCGCGGGGCTTCATACGGGGGGATCAAGGCCCCACGCAGCGACGCTTGCAGATCTGGTGAGATACCGTAAATTCATTTAACTATCGAATTAGGTATTGTTAATATACGGAGTTAATTAACTTCTACGAAAATTTCGTATGCAGGCCCAACGGGCGGTGAAGGAGGGAAGGGTGCCAGAATCGGTCACCATGCACGACGTATTCCAGCATACGCACAAAAGACGGAAGGACCGGAGCTTCGTCGACGAGAGAGCGAAGGAGACTGATGTAAGTACTTATGTTTATGAGATTTATGTTAGAATCAAAAGTATTCGGACTATAACTTAGGTAAACTTAGGATTCGCACTTAACTTTGTGAAACATAGGATTTTGATTACAACTTAGGTAAATCTTATAATATAAACACATTCATTTGATAGGCTGTGTATCGTGAGGCCCTTAGTTGGGCTCAGTTAACTAACACCGAGGATGTCGGTGAAACGACACCCGCCCGGACGCCCTCTTCTTTGGCCGCTCGCAATGACTTGTTCGTAGATACCGTCGGCGGCTTTAAGAAAGGGTTCCTATACGGAGTCGGCTCCCTAGGGCCGTTGCACATGGCGACGCAGAGATTTCCACCGATACCGCCTCCTCCCGTGGCCCCGACAGACGATGATGTTAGGTCGCAGCTTATGCAGCTGCATGAGGCGGTGTCGTCCTTGCGAGAGCAATTTGCCACGTACTTTCTGCCTCCGTCTGCTGACGGTGTCGGTCCGTCTTCTACTAGTGCCGGTCCGTCGACTGCTGGTGTCGGTCCTTCTTCCGTGGGTCATCTTTCTGTCAACCCTGGTGCCCCTTTGGTACCGCTTCCGACTGTGACGGCACTCCTGGATCTCATGTTGCCAGAGCAGCTACGCCGAATTTCAAGCAGTATCTACGACGGCTTGCCGCCGTACCTAGTGGAGGAGTATATTCGTCGGTCGCAGCAGGGATTACCACCACCGGGCAATCGAACTCCTCATTCTTCTTAAAATATTGTAATTAAGAAAATTTGGAATATTTGTGGAAATTTTGGATTATTTGTGCTATGATCGGATTATAACGACGGATATTAGGTTACTCTTCACGATAATTGATGTCTATTTTCTATTAGTTTGGTTTAGTCTATGTGATTCTTGGATAATTGGTGTGCATTAAATTTGTATGTATATATTTGGTCTATGTGATTCTTGGATAATTGGTGTGTATTATATATTTGGTCTAAGTGATTGTTGGATAATTGGTGTGCATTATATATTGGTTTAGTTTATGCATATTTTTGTGAACAAGAAAAGTGCTGCAATTTTTTTCAAAAAAATCTCAGTTAGCGATGGACTAGTGACCGGTTAGCGACGGATATTTCTAGTTTCTGACTAATTTTTGACGAAATTTTCGTCGCCAACTGGAGGTTTAAAACTATTTCCAGGTAGCGACGGGTGGTCGACGGAATATCTGTCGGCATAGTTCTGGTGGTATATAATTCGACAGAATAGCGACAAAAAATCCATCGCCAAGACGACGGATAATCAGCCATTAATCAGTCGCTATCTCGACGACGTAGCGACGGACACTCCGTCGACAAGGTTCTGGAAATGTTGGACATTTCCAGAACCATGGCGACAGATAATCAGCCACTAATTAGTCGCTATGTCGACGGCGTAGCGACGACGTATCCGTCACCAAGGTTCTGGAAATGTCAAGCATTTTCAGAACATGGTCGACGGATAATCCGTCAGTATTCCGTCGCTACTCCGTCCTTTGTTTGCGACGGCAATCGACGGAATAGCGACGGCAAGATACACTCTGATACGCTATTACGACAGTTTACCGACGGACCGTTACGTCGCTAGTGTCTACAAAGTTCAGTATTTAATACTTGAAATGGACGAAAGCCCATCGGAAAGTCGTCGCTAATGCTTCGTATTGTGAAGTCGACAAGTCGTCGCTATTCCGTCGCTTGACGACTACGTAGCGACGGACCGTTATTAGCGACGAGCTGAATGCCGACGGATTATTTTGGCCAAGATCCGTCAGTGATCGGTCGCTGGTACAAATTTTCGACGGACGGGCGACGGATATGGCCGTCGCTAAATCGACAAATTTTGGTAGTAGTATATGTGTGTATATATATATATATATATATATATATATATATATATATATATATAAGAAATAGGAAAAAGAAAACCAATAAGAAGAGCAGCTGCCAGCCCAGGGCCAGCATTCCAGCAGGCCCAGCAACACCCCACAAGCAGTAGGAATCCCCAACCCAGCCCGTATTACAAACCAGGCCCAAGCCGGCCAGCCCATCCCAAGATAAGACCCCCCCGACCCCTGTGAAACCAATGTAAACCCGCAGCCCTGTTCGTATATAACAGAGTGAGAGATCAGGATAGAGAGGAAGGGGGATTCTAAAAAACCCTAACCCCGAACCCACGCCGACAGCCCGACGACCCCTGGGCTCCTAGGTGCGTCGCCCGCCGCCGCCACGACCGCCAGAGACGGCTGACCAGTAACAGCAGACGCGCACAACAAGAACAGCAAACAGCAGTAGCAGTGGTCGAATACCCTAACTTTGTAGGCATCCCATCTCTCGTCTTATCATCATTTTTCGAACCAATTGGTTCGATAGGAAGACAACCTATATGGCTTTCCACCACATTAAATAGTTTAAATTTAGGTACCCTAAGTTCCTCGATAAATCGACGCGAACATTGACGAAAAACCTGTTCAAACAGAACAGTCTCAAGAATTAAATCCCTGTTTTAGAAGCCAGATATAGATCAGATCAGTATATAACCTCAAAAACTAATTAAAGTCAGTCCTAGACAACCTAAAGGACAGCACAACCCTTCTTGTAGATTCTAATTTCATTAAACAGATAAGAAGTTATCCGATTCTGAAGTTGACCGAAAACCTGTTTTAAAAACTAGAAATTTCTCCGATGCGACTTGCGTTCCGCCAATCCGGGCGATGTGGTCGCGAACCGAAAGCATCGAAAGGTGCGTAACGGCTTTGTGGTCGTGTGGGCTTTGATGGAATTCAAATTGGTCGCGTATGCGCGACAAATTTGATCTGTATCCGTCAAAATTCCCCGTATCGGTCTCTGTGCAAATTTCACAATTACTTTGTGCACGTCCGTCAGGTCGAGACGAAACTAGCGCCAACAGGACCGTATCATTTTTCTGGTCATGTATGCATCCGATTTGAGACAGTTGATTGGACTGCCGTTTTGCGGGCCCTACGATCCAATTCAACGGGCAATTTTTTACACGGCCTACCGGAATCCAAAATTGGACATACCGTTAGGTTGGTATCATCAAACCGAATCCGTAGACATGTAGTTTGATGACTTTAGAGACCATTGACTCTGGCACGCTTTTCGGTACAAAGCGGGTCCAACGGCGGACACCATTGACTCTGACTTTAGAGACCATTGACTCTGGCACGCTTTTAGGTGAAGAAAATGAAGAAGAAGAAGTTAGAGTTGAGGGGGGGCTATCGGCCTAGGGAAGAAGAGTTGTTGTTGTTTTATGAAGTAAAAAAAAGAGAGTATGTGCTACGGAATGATTTGGATGTTAGTATTATTAGAAAGAAAGATATAGAGAGAGAGGAATCTCTACAAAAGTAGAGAGAAAGTGTATGGGGATTAGGGCTGGCTGCTATAAGGTGGTGTGTTTTAGGTTGAGTATGTTGTCATGTAAGAATGGGTGGAGTGGATTGATGAAGGATAAACCAATAGCTAGAATTTAGAGCAGCTATATGATGATGCATAACACCTATGCAAAGAGGGGAAAAATTGGTGTATGGTTTTGTCATGAGGGAAATTTTGTGTCGGGTGTTCTTAAGGGGAATGACATGAAGCTTGGGTTGGTTCAATAGAGTCGAGTTGGGTCAAAGTGGGGCTGGGTGCAATAAATGGCTTAATATAGTCATTTATGATCACAGATAAATAAGTAACACGCGGTGGTTCAATTGAATGGAACACGAGTTTCAAGTGTAGTACGCATAATGTGGGTCATGTCTATATTTTGGGTTGACAGGTTTGGGTCGAAATGATTGTATCAGCATAAAAAGTGCTTCATGGAATGAGTCAAAGAGATAGAAGCATTCCACTCAACATGATCTATTGTTACAGGCTAATCGCTTTACGCCAAGGGTCAAGCCAATGATTTTACGCCAGGGTCAAGCCAATGGTTTTACGCCTAAGACAGGCTAGCCACTCTTTACGCTGCACAAAGCTGTCGAGTCTTGCATTTAATGCAAAGTCTGACATGAAGATTCAATGATGGCATATATCATAGAATTCGAAGGGATTTGTTTTACGCAGAGACCAATGATGTCGTTTAGTATGTGGACTGAGCTATTTTTACGCTCACAAAATGGCTTATTTTACGCACGGAGACTATATGAGTTTTTACGCTCAAAAGTTGACGTGTGCATAAAGTTTATTTGGGCTACTTTCACGCTCAAGGTTATTTAACAACCACTTTACGCGGGAAGTCCATGTCAGGGCTATTTTACACCTAGTCTACTACTTTACGCTCAGAGTATTTTGGGTTGTTTTTACGCCCTATTCTTCTTCACCAATTTGGAACGTGGTTTGCCTACATGGCTTTCATGCCACACATCTCGAAGAACGTGTGTACGTGTATCCTATTCTTACTGAAATGATGGGACACGTGTCAACGTATGCAGAGGATGACTTGGTCATGGGTGGCAGTTGTTAGCATAAAGACGGAACTTTTGCTGAGTTTTTACGCACAAGAGCCCAAGTCTATAAATAGACTTATTTTTCTCAGACAGAGAGAGAGAGGAGAGAATACATAGAGATCAGAGCCCAGAGACTTTGATTTTTTCGGAGCATTCTTCTTCAACTTTTCTTCCAGAACAGAGTGAAGCAAAGCAGGAAAGCATTCGGCCTCGCCATCAGTGCCCAAGTGTGTCGATACCTTTCTGGTGACTTAGTTCTTCCAACTGTTCATCTTCTAGCAGTGATCTTTATCATCATCGTATGGTCCAAGGAACAAAGTGATCATTTACAGATCAGACTTCCATAGCAATACTTCCCAGAATCAAATTTGTACTTCTTGTACTTTTTTCGTTTTATTTTCAAAATCTGATTTCCAGGCATTTTGTTAAGTGAAACAAAAATGGCGACTCTGCTGGGGACGACCTTCTCCTCTGACGAGGAGGCAATTGCTCAATATGATTATGTGTCGATTGGATCGACAAAGAAGACTCTGGTTGTACACTTCGACCAGACTGTTTATGAAGAGATGCTCCGAACTGGGGGTGGTTCTCGCTGCTCCAATGTTCAAAAATCTCGCAAAGCATGAAAAGTTTGGATTCCTAAATCCAAAATAGCTTCTGATCTCTCTGTTGCTTCTGATGGCAAGGGAATTCTTCCCACTCCTGTCGTAGGGACTCTCGTTCGTAACGAGGCAGTCCTTACTTCAGCATTGCACTCTAAGTGTGGCAATTTATCTCTCATCTGTGACGGTGAATATAATCAGGTTTTACGCCCACTGCGTAAGAACCAAGTTTTACACCCGGTACATAAAAGTGATGTTTTACGCCCAGTGGGTAAAAACCAAATTTTACGCTCAGTGCATAAGAACGAGTCTTCCATTTGTAATGAGGCAGACTCTAATGCTTATGCTTCTAAGTGTAAAAATAAGTCTTCCGTCTGTGACGTGGTAGACACACACATATTACGCACTTCGCGAAAAGGAAAATCTCCCGTCTGTGACGTGGTAGATAATCAATTTTTACGCTCTTCGCGTAAAGGTAAGTCTCCTGTCTGTGACAGTGTAGATAAAATTTGCAACGATGTTTTTACATCTAATGTGAATGTACCTAAATGCATACAACATAAAAATGTTGTTGGTAAAGCTTCAGTTCTACACCAACAGCCTTTTTATACTGCTCTACGCAAAGTACCGAACCTACAAATCACACGCAATGAAAATGGAGTCCGTCGTGCTAAAAAATCTCAAGATTTGCGCACACAACTCCAAATGCGTAGAAATGTACAGTTTGGTTCTGCGAATGCAGCCAGTAATCTTCTTTATATACAAGGGACTAAACGTTTTGCTACCCCAAATGTAATAAAGAAGACTACTTCTTCTACTCCTTCTGATTTACGTGAATTGCTAATACAAAGCGTAAAAATAGACAATCTCCCGTGACACTCCCCCAAGAAAATCATCACTGTGAGTGTCACCAGATTGTGATCAAATGTTGTTGCTCGGTTTCCAGACGGTTAGTATTTGATCGATTGAATTTTAATGTGCCCCAACAACAAGCTGATGAGTTGTCATATGCATCAGTCAACATGGCATCTCATACCAACAGACGACGACGTCCTAGACGGAACACATCCCAAACCCCAGGTCAACAACAATTCAAAAGACTTCTTGATTCTTTCGAAGGTGTATATCAGAATACTCGATCAAGAAGACAAAGACAATTGCAGACTTCTGATTCTGAAGCTGGGGGTACTCAATCTCTTGAGTCAGAAACTGATAGTGTTGATTCATACTTCTATACTAGTCCTTCTGTATCTTCAAGCGAGGTTGAATCCTACGCTATTAGAGATGAACCAGAGACGTCATCTGTTAATACAGAACAATGTCTCACTGTCGTTGAGCAATCATTGAAAGACATGTTTAATATGATGCAAAGCATGCACCAGATAATAACGGCTCAGCAAACTGCTCAACCAGCAATAGTAACACCGGTACAGGCAGCAGCACCAACTCAAGATAGCCAAGGGGTTGATATACCTTTGAATATTCAAGAGCCTGCTGTTAACCAAAATTCTGCATCTCCAGATCCCATCATTCCAGAAGATGTACCATCTCCGGTGGGGATTACGGTACAACCAATAAATTTTCAATCAAATGTGCTTCCACAAACTAGCGAAGCCATTCAAGCAGTGCGTGAGCTCAAAGCACAGTTTAAAGTTTTGAAGTAAAAGGATCAACTCCAGAGGTTAGGAATTAAGCAACCTTATCCTCCTCATTGGAATGATGTACCCTTTCCACCGAAATTTAAGCCACGGTCAATGGTATTGTTTGATGGAAAGGCTTCTCCTAGTCAGTATATCAATTACTTTGATATTATGACTGTACATTTGCAGAAAAATGATGCTCTTCTCCTTCGAGTATTCATTTGGATGCTTGACGGGTTCAGCTTACGACTGGTATCGTAGTTTACCCGACAATTGCATTTCGTCTTTTGATGAATTTAAGGCAATGTTTTTCTCTCGTTTCTATGAAGGAGGTATGGACATGAACATGTCCTCCTTAATAGAAATCAAGCAAAAGGAGAAAGAAGATACTCGGACGTTCATTGAGCGTTTCCGACAGGCGACTCTAAAGATGCCCCCTGGTATGCCAGATTCAGCGCTGATTGATACATACAAGATAAATCTGCGACCATCCATCGCTGTCTTCACGGGTTTCTAATTCACAGATTGGGCTTCGTTTATCATAGCAGCAGTTTCTGCCGAGACCAATGGTAGGTTGGCTCGTGAGCATGGGATGATTTTCGCCTCAGAGGATAAAGGAAAGAAAAATAATCCTGGTAATAATTCCGACAATCGTAATATGAAAGGAAAAGACACTCTTATGGTCAATCTTTCTAAGAATAAAACGACGTCGAATAATCAGGAATCTTCCAGGCCAAAAGAAGAATACTCTTTTGACGAAAGTGATATCCCAGGGATATTCCAATGTCTGGTGAAGAGTGGCAAACTCCATATTCCGGAGCCAAAGAGGCTATTAAGGTGAATCTGACTGACAATTCCAAATATTGTATCTATCATAGATACATTAATCATCCTACCAGTGCTTGCTATGTTTTGAAGAAGAAAATCCAAGAGCTGATAAATGGTGGTGCTATTGCTTTAACCAATGATGACCATACGGTTACAACCAATATGGTTTTTCTTCAATTTGGAGATTTTCCTCCACAACAAGTACTAGATGGAATTGTTCCAATTCCAAAGGCGACGATGAAGATTGTGAATATCCTGCCTGCCAGGGAGGAAAATGAAGGATTATTGCCTTTTACATTAAAGAATGGTAAAATTATGTGGGTACATCCTGACTTAGTACCTGAAATGGAAGATGAAGGTAAACTTCAAAATCCAAGAAAGGTAAGAAAGTCAAAACCTGCAACATGATTTCTCATGTTATTCCAGATCCTGATGATTTGGATCATCTATGGGATGGCATTCCTTTGGAAGATAGATTGAGAGGATTGAACATATGTCCTCCAAGTCTGGCTCCTCCTGCCAAGCTCAAGCTTACTCATCAGCAGTGGCTAGCCATGAATAGTGTTCCCTTATATCAGGCACAACAAGTCTTCGTTGCTTATGAAAAAGCTCCTACAGGGATTTTTCCTCGAATCCCGAATTCTTCTCCTACCATAGCTACGGAGACGCCCATTCCTCATTCTCATGTAGTTACAGAGATCTCTTCTTCTTTCTCTATGAAACCACCTGTTGAAAGTCCATTGCCTATTCACTTGTACAGTCAGCAATCTGTCCTTCTCATGAAGAAGATGGGTTATGACTTTCAAAAGACAGAAGGTTTTAAATTATAATAAAGGAATACGACTTCCTTTACAAATTCAAAGTCAAAAATCTACTATTGGATTGGGTTCTGAGGTTCCTCATAACAATCCTCGCAAGAAGAAGACTAAAGAAAGGAAGATTAAATCCTGCAATATGGTACTTCCTTCTTCTGAGTCTAAAGAAGAAACTTTTGCTGGTACAAGATCTAGAAAAGAGTACCACAAAGACTACGAGGGATCCTCCAAAGAAGCTGAGAATGTTGAAACACCATCAACTCAACCGTCTCTTATTCCTGCTGTGGTTGAAAAGGGGAAATAGAAAGCGGTACGCTTCAACGTCCCGTTGAAGTCTACTTCCAGTCAGGAGGTGGTGATGAAATCCTATAAATTTGATATTCTAGCCCAGTTAGCTAATAATCCGGCTAGATTATCTATCTTCGAGTTGCTTCGCCTTTCTAAAGAAAGCCATGAAACTTTGAGTGAAGCTTTGCTGCAAGCTGACTCCTGCTTAGCTCAACTCAAGACTCCTGACAATATACCAGTGTCATGCCCACAATGTTATAGTGTGATGGAAGCAATTCCCAACATCACCTTTACACAAGAAGATATGTTGTTGAAGCATAACAAGCATGACATGCCTTTGTGCTACAATGGGTATATTGAATCCATTGAAGTTGACAGAATTTATATTGATCCTGGGTCTTCCATTAGCATAATTCTTCAAAGTATGCTAAGACCATTGAGGATTCCTACTACTGATCTGACTTACACTAGTACCACAATAGTTGGTTTCAACTCTGGAAAGAGTAAACCACTGGGGAAGATTCGTCTGAAGATTCAGATTAGGGATCTTCGAACTATGGCAACATTTTATGTTATCAACTCAGACGTATGCTACAATATTCTTCTTGGAAGATCGTAGTTACATGAGCATAACATCGTGCCTTCGACTCTCCACCAATGCTTCAAGTATGTGGATTCCCAAGGAGTTGTGAAGACTGAGTTTGCTGATATCAATCCTTTCAAGGGTGTCGAAGCCTATTTTTCTGACTCAAGGATTTACAAACAAGAGCATGTAAAAGAGATATCAGATATGGCTGAAGATCAATCATCTGCTGAAGATCAGTCTATTAACGAAGATTCGCCAGAAGAGCAACCTTTGAATATCAAAGTCAAAGGGCGATTCCAACCCCAATCTGTCAACAATCAACCTTTGATGATCAACGTTAAAGGAAGAACTCAAGCTTCATCTGAGAAATCAGTGAATGTTCCTGCTAAAAGCCAAGTTCAACCTCTTATGATCAAGGTTAAAGGGCGTACTTTTTGTACGAATGATTCAGAACCTCCATTGATTGTCAATCTTGGCAAGTCTATGCAGAAGACGGATGATAGTCCACTAATGATTAATCCGAAGCGTAGCAGTCAAATTGTAAATGATGTAAATATTGATCATTCTGTACTTTTTGATATTATTGAAAGAATGACTTTATCTTCTGATAATCAAAGTCATCAATATAAAGACGACATAGACACAGAGGAAACCTTATACATTGACAATAAGGAAAATTCTTTTCCTCCTCATGTCGATGTTGGACCTTATGCTCAAAGGTTTTTATCATCTTCTTCCTATCTTCTTCCTGTAGCCGCTTCATCGCAAGCTTGTGTAACTTATAGACGTCACAAAGAATCTTATTTCGTGGTTCCGTCTGATAAGAAAAACAAGCGCCAAATTGTGTTTGGCCTGGCTAAAAATATCCCTGTTACTCAGACAGATGATCTGAAAGATAAAGATAAAGGAAGAATCCGAATTGACAGATATAGTCAACAATCTCTCAAGATTATCCAGAACATGGGATATGATTTGAAGGCTATACAAGGCCTCAATCAAGGCAAAGGTAGACGACTACCATTATGTGGTGATCCGTTTTACCAGAAGACTCGTCATGGATTGGGATATAATCCGTCCCATATGATTAATGACGATATTCAAGAAGAATTCTCTTCTAGCTCTTCACAATCATCAGATTCAGAAGAAATCTATTTTATTGAATCTGATACATCTCACCCTTCTTATGTTAGAGGAGGTTACTATGATGAATCTGAGCAAATATTTTCAGCTTATATGGTTCAAACTAATGGTAAATCTGAGCCATTTGAGAATGATCCTTGGGCTCAACAGATGGACACTCAATGGGAACTTCGTTTTGAATAGCGACAGCCACCTACAGAGGATGAGGTTGTCCAAGTCGATGTTGGAGATGGTACTACACCCAAACCAATATTCATCAGTAAAAATCTTTCTGAAGATGAAAAAAAAAGAATTGATAAAACTGATCAAAGAATATATTGATATTTTTGCATGGAGTTATGAGGATATGTCGGGTTTAGATCCTAAAGTTGCTACTCATAAACTCAATATTCTTTCTAATGCTAAGCCTGTGAAACAACAGCAACGACGTTTTCGACCAGATATGATGGATGCAATTGAGGCGGAAGTCAAAAAATTAATCACATGTGGCTTTGTTCGTGAAGAACAACACCCGGACTGGGTTGCTAATATTGTTCCTGTTATGAAAAAGAATGGAAAAGTCTGAGTTTGCATAGATTTTCAAGATCTTAATGCAGCTTGTCCAAAGGATGAATTTCCACTTCCGATTACCGATGCCATGATAGACAATACATGCGGTTTTGAACACATATCTTTCATGGATGGATTCTCAGGATACAACCAAATTAAGATGCGTCCAGAAGATGAGAAGCATACTGCTTTTCGTACACCCCTTGGGGTTTACTGCTATACGGTTATGCCGTTTGGTCTTAAAAATGCCGTAGCCACATATCAACGGGCCATAAGCAATATCTTTCAAGAACATTTACGGAAGACAGTAGAATGTTATGTAGATGACATTGCTGTTAAGAGTCGATCAAAATATGATCACATTCAAGACTTGAAGACAGTATTTGAATTGATGTGCCAACATCAATTGAAAATGAACCCTACCAAGTCTTTCTTAGGGATTTCCAGTGGCAAGTTTTTAGGATTTGTCATTACTTCTCAGGGTATCCATGTTGATCCTGATAAGGTTAAAGCAATTCTTGAAATGCGTCCTCCACACAATTTAAAAGAACTCCGTGGTTTCCAAGGTCGTATTGCGTATATCAGGAGATTCATATCCAATCTCTCTGGAAGATGCCAGCCTTTCTTTCGTCTATTAAAGAAGGGTGTATCATTTGTTTGGGATGAAGCGTGTCAGAAAGCCTTCAATGACATCAAGCAATACCTTACAAATCTACCTGTTTTGGTACCTCTAGTGATAGGAAGACCATTTTTGCTATATGTTCGAGCTTTGGATCATTCACTTGGTGCTCTCCTTGCACAAAAAAGTGATATAGGGCATAAACAAGCGATTTATTATCTTAGCCGAATGATGGTCGGAGCAGAACATAGGTATACTCCTGTAGAAAAGGAATTTCTGGCCTTGGTTTTTGCTGTCCAAAAGTCAAGACATTATGTAACAGGACAGACTATCCATGTCATCTCTAGAATAAATCCCATTCGGGTATTGATGAGAAAACCGAGCATTCTTAACTCTAGGTTAGCTACCTGGGCGATGTTGCTCACTCCTTATGACATGGTTTATATACTTCAAAAATCAGTGAAGGGTCAAGCATTAGCTGATTTCTTAGCTGCTCATCCTATACCTGAAACATCAAAGTTATATGAGGATATTCCAGATGAAGTTGTGGATTGCAATATGACTTTGAAAAATGACATCTGGCAATTATATTTTGACGGAGCATCACGGGTTGGACCTAAAGGTAATATTGTCTCTGGGGTAGGAATCGTCTTGGTTTCTCCTGATAAAATGGTCATATACCGTGCCTATTCTCTCAATGAACCATGCTCCAATAATGTAGCAGAATATAATGCTCTATTGATTGGTCTCCAAGTCACAAAACAATTGGATATTGAATTCATCCTATGGAGACTCTCAACTGATTGTTAATCAGGTAAGAGGGACTTATGAAGTCAGAAATCCTGATCTCATCCCTTATCATCAAGTGGTAGTCGAATTGGTCCTTTCATTCAAAGGATTCTTCATTGAATTCGTACCACATTCTCAGAATGTGGAGGCTGATGCTCTTGCTAGCCTAGCTGCAGACTTGGCTGTTCCAATCCGAAGACAAAATACAATTACTTTGTTGGACCGAGATTTATTCTGTGTCAAGAATAATTTGTGTATTGAATAGAGTTATACTACAGAGTCAAGCTTTCTGCAGAGGGATTGGAGAACTCCATTTATTGATTATGCAGTTCATGGGATTTTACCTGAAGATCCAAAAGAAGCTGCATCAATTAAAAGACGATCATTTCGATTCTATTATGATTCATCTTTACATATGTTATATCGTCGCTCATATGATGGACTTTTGCTGTGCTGTCTCTCAGAAAGTGAAGCTAAACAGACACTCCGTGATGATGGTGTCTGTGGTGCTCATCAACCGGGTCCGAAATTACAGGATCGCATTCGAAGAATGGGGTATTATTGGCCTTCCATGATAGCAGATGCTGTGGATTACGCCAGAAGGTGTAAAGCATGTCAGATTCATGCTGACTTTATTCACCAACCTTCTGAATTTGTACATCCTTCAACAGCTTCTTGGCCCTTCGGGTATGGATGTCATTGGTCCTATTAACCCTCCTTCTGTTAAAGGACATCAGTTCATATTAGCTATAACCGATTACTTTCTAAGTGGGCAGAAGCAGTTCCCCTTGCTGCTGGCGGTGGATGATTTCTTGGGAGCCATCAGATCAAAGTGAGATTTCGAAGAAGGAGAAAGCAAAGGAATTCGGGATTGCAAGAAGATGAGTAAAGTATTTTCTCTCTCTGAAAAGACCTATTTATAGAGAAATTCAAACTGGTTCAAATTCCCTGAAATTACGCTGACTGATGGATATCTCCACTTTTACGCGGATGACTGTTGCGTATCCCAAATTTTACGCTGATTGGTTAAATCCTAACTTTTACGCTTCTGTTCAAAGTATTTCAAATTTTGAAGATATTTGAAAACTTTGAAGGGGTCTTGTAGGAGCGTAAAAACTGCTTCATGGAATGAGTCAAAGAGATAGAAGCATTCCACTCAACATGATCTATCGTTACAGGCTAATCGCTTTACGCCAAGGGTCAAGCCAATAATTTTATGCCAGGGTCAAGCCAATGGTTTTACGCCTAAGATAGGCTAGCCACTCTTTACGCTGCACAAAGCTGTCGAGTCTTGCATTTAATGCAAAGTCTGACATGAAGATTCAATGATGGCATATATCACATAATTTGAAGGGATTTGTTTTACACAGAGACCAATGATGTCGTTTAGTATGTGGACTGAGCTATTTTTACGCTCACAAAATGGCTTCTTTTACGCACGGAGGCTATACGAGTTTTTACGCTCAAAGGTTGACGTGTGCATAAAGTTTATTTGGGCTACTTTCACGCTCAAGGTTATTTAACAACCACTTTACGCAGGAAGTCCATGTCAGGGCTATTTCACGCCTCGTCTACTACTTTACGCTCAGAGTATTTTGGGTTGTTTTTACGTCCTATTCTTCTTCACCAATTTGGAACGTGGTTTGCCTACATAGCTTTCATGCCACACATCTCGAAGAACGTGTGTACGTGCATCATATTCTTACTGAAATGATGGGACACATGTCAACGTATGCAGAGGATGACTTCGGTCATGGGTGGAAGTTGTTAGCGTAAAGACGAAACTGTTGCTGAGTTTTTACGCACAAGAGCCCAAGTCTATAAATAGACTTATTTTTCTCAGACAGAGAGAGAGGAGAGAATACATAAAGATCAGAGCCCAGAGACTTTGATTTTTTCGGAGCATTCTTCTTCAACTTTTCTTCCAGAACAGAGTGAAGCAAAGCAGGAAAGCATTCGGCCTCGCCATCAGTGCCCAAGTGCGTCGATACTTTCTGGTGACTTAGTTCTTCCAACTGTTCATCTTCTAGCAGTGATCTTCATCATCATCATATGGTCCAAGGAACAAAGTGATCATTTACAGATCAGACTTCCATAGCAAAACTTTCCAGAGTCAAATTTGTACTTCTTGTACTTTTCTCGTTTTATTTTCAAAATCCGATTTCCAGGCATTTTGTTAAGTGAAACAATGATGTCCCCAAATCAAGTCGGAAATAAATGTGACTCCGTGGGATGAATTAAGATCGGATCTTGTGTCAGAAAAGTTGTGCAATAAAAATGAAGCACAAGAAGGTGTGCTTGAATGGGAAAGAATGGTGTTGTATGTTTGGGTGGGTCATAAGAGTAGCCACATGAAATTTGGTTGGGTGTTGGATCAAGTTGGGTTAAGTTTGTCAAGACCCACACCCTAGCGTTAGGGCACGAGATGTGGGTACGTCCAGCCTACGCCTCAGTGTCGACGGTAGAACGCTGTTCTAGGTCATAGTCACATAATAATATGCTATACTCTCCAGACGGAGGACAACACATAAGGATACTATCTCAATCACAACTCTAACGATAGATAACAGCACGATGAAATAGATAAGATAATCCACAAGAGAGAGAACCAGGAGTGATAGTAAAACAGTTCTTATTAAACCAACACAAGATTTCAAATACAACTCTTAAGACAGACAATAAAAAAAATGAACAAACTCTAGGTAAATACTCCAAGCTCTACCAGTGTCCTCTAGGCTAACTGTGAACTCCAAGTACCTGTAAAATTTTATCAGCGGGTCCAATCAGGACAGGAACGAGCACATATCTCTCACAACAGTTCATATCAGGAATGGACATATAAAGCAAGCTATAGAAAACTATACATGAATCGCTGTAAAGAGAAATCAACAAGAGAGAAGATATAACTGAGATATAATATGGTAAATAAAGAATATAACCTTCTACGTGAATCAGAGCATGAATTGGTTATGTAAACATCTTGGGTTGCACGGATACAGCTATGGAATGCACATGGATAACTACTGGGGATAATGATCACATAACCAACTACACTCTTCCTGCCCCCAACCAATACACAAGGATCGAAGCATGTTATGTTATTGCACATGGATAACAACTACTGTATACATGGAGCTCATATGGTCATGAGTGTACATGAATAACACATGAGTGCACATGGATAAAAGTGAATACATGGAGTACATGATGAACATGATAAAGTACATGAAACATGACATACTCGATGTATCCGAGGGGATAACATCGCATGAAAAGATCCAGAGGGTACTGATCCGTGTGAACGTCGTGTCAGCATAAAGTATACTAGTCTATAACAAGAGTACATATCCAAAGAAGCATGAAAAGCTCAAAGAATGTACTCGTCTGGTAATCCAAGCCGCTGATAAATGTAGATGTCCAACTGGAGTCACAGTGTCCTATTTAGAGCAATCACAAGTCACAAAAGAGTCTAACATGAAATAAAAGTAATCAGTACATTCTAGATAATTCTAGGTTCTTCTAGGTCAAAGTCTAATCAACAAGTCCACTAGGTCAACTAAAGTCAAATTAGAGTCAAACTAAAGTCAACTAGTCAAGTTCTAGTTTAATCCGGGTCAAACTAAGCCAATGGTTGACATATTGTTGACTTTTGGTTAATATAGTCAACCTGGTCAAAGGGGGATCAACTCTAGTCTCTAAGTATTAAACTATGAGGTTGTACTAATTCCGAATTACGAAAAAATAGGAATTGACTAACTAATGGTGACACCTAGAGAAAATATCTACAAACATTATCGGATAATAAAATAAACATCACCAACGTGTCCAGAAGTATCAAATCAGTTAGGGTTGCCTGTTCTTAAGTCCAATTCTGGACACAGAGGCAAAACGGTAATTTCGGGCAAAAACGATGTCCGTCGTTGGACCCGCTTTGCACCGAAAAGCATGCCAGAGTCAACGGTCTCTAAAGTCATCAAACTATATGTTTACGAGTTTTCTGATACGAACCCAACCGTATGTCCAAAGTTGGATTTCGGTGGGCCGTACACAAAATCGCCCGTTGAGTGGGACCGTGGGGCCCGCAAAACGACGTTCGATTCGACTGTCTCAGATTTGGACCAAACTTGGCATGCAGGACCAGAAAAATGATACGGTTCTGTTGGCGAAAGTTTCGTCTCGATCTGACGAGCGTGCACAAAGTAATTGAAGAATTTGCAAAGTGTTCGATACGGGGAATTTCGACGGATACGCATCAAATTCGTCGCGTACACGCGACCAATTTGAATTCTGTCAAAGCCCACACGACCACGAAACCGTTATGCAGCTTTCGATGCTTTCGTTTCACGACCACGTCGTCCTGATTAGCATGACGCACGTCGTGTAGAACAATTTTCTAGTTTTCAAAACAGGTTTTTGGGAAACTTTGGGATTCGATTTCTCGACGTGTAGTCAATGATTTCAAATTCTGCAAGAAGGAATTCGAAGCCCTACTGTCAAAAAGTGTCTTCAAATAGTTTTCTGAATCGATCTACGGATTGGCGAGAAATTGCCTTCCAAGTATGGAGTTGGGACTGGTTTCGTTCTATTTTTTGGACAGATTTTACGTCGATTTCGACCCCGATTCTTTTCGAATCTGGATTGATTCCGAACCAACAAACTAGATGGGTTCCTAGGGGGTTATGTTGGCTTTCCATACGATTTTATGGAATTGCAAAACATCGAGTATGCGCGAAGAATTAATATCGCGAAGTCGGTACCTTGGAGGGGTTGTTGCTGTGTTTCAATCGCGCGCGCGCGCGCACCCGCGCGGCCGTGGCCATGAGCGGCGGTGGTCTGGCTTGTCGTCGGCGTCGTGTAGGCGTGCGCGAACCTGGGGCGGTGATGTCAGGTTGGCCGAGGCTAGGGTTTGGAGTTTCAGGAAATTCCTTCCCCTCTCGTTTATATATATAAGTGTCGGCTATATACGAATCGGGGGGGGGCTGCTTGGTTCAAATTGTGGGCTCGGCTGCAGCTAGCTGCTGGCCTGGGGCTCAGCTGGGTCTGAGCTCACCCTGGGCCGGGCTGGGCTCCGTGGGTGGCTCGGGCCTGGGATTACCTATTGCTGATGGAGAATTGGTTTGTTTCTATTAGCAAAATACTTGTATATATATATATATATATATATATATATTATATATATATATATATTATAGATATATTATATATATTATATATATATATAATATATATATATATACACACACATATATATAATATAAATACACTATATATTTACAGATATATACATCCATATATATTATTACACATACACTCGTATAATAATATATATATAATATATATATATATATATTATATATATAGATATATATTATATAGATATACACACCCACCATAAAATATACATTTAAAATATATACACATACACGTATAATATATATACATTCTATATATATATATATTCTCTCTCTCTCTCTCTTATATTATATATATATATATATATATATATATATATATATATATATATATATATATATATATATATATATATATACATATATAAACACATATACATTATATTTATTAGACAATAAATAATATAACCAATACAATAATAATATTAGATAACAATCTCAATAAAAAATAATAATAATAATAATAATAATAATACCCATTTTGTATAACTAACCAAATATTTAGGAAATATCGTTAAGTTTACCCAAAAAGCTAGAAATATTTGTACATACCTAAAAGTATGTCTACATAGGTTTGGGCTTGGTTTGGGTCCAATTTGCACTAGTTTGGTACAACCGGGTTCCCTAAAACTAAATATTATAATTAATAAATAAATAATCTTCGATAAGGGTTACATCGCAACTTGGCCTGGTTTTCCTAGTTAGGACATCACTATGGCTCGGCCTTCTCTACCAGGGCTAATACACTAGTCAAAGCATGCCATTGCACTACCCGTGCCATAATTCATAGTCACCTTGTCATGGCTAAAATCATCTACCGTAATAATTAACTAAATAATTATTTCTAAAAATCACAATTTAATTCAAATAAATAATAATAATAAAATAACTCGACAATTTCTGGGAAGGGAGGCTATAAATCTACCCACCTTAAAAATAATTTTGTCCTCGAAATTTAGGTCGGTAGTACTCCTTCTAGGTCAACACCCAACAATCAAAGTCTCTAAGAAAAATTTAATCATACAATTAGGAAGAATAACATATGCAGGATCATGGTCAAATCATAGGAGTTGAATGTCTTACCTAGGTGTATAAGTCATTCTAGATCAAGCCAGTCCTCGGGTATAAAACATACAAACAGTCTAGGGAGTCCAATTGGAAAGATAAGGGAACGCCAATCATCAAGGCCGTAGGGCAGTCTACCAACCTTTATAAAATTGGCAACTATCAAGGAACATAACTAGTAACTAACTCTGAAGGGGTACTAATTCCAAATATAATCAAGAAAATCAAAGTTTAGACTTGCCAATAGCACAAAAATCCAAGCACACTAGATATATATATATATAAGAAAATTTTAGTCCCAATACGATCTAAGTTGATCAATCAAGATGAATCGATGTTTGGGCAAGATAGAGAACGAGGTCATTGAGTCTGAGCACGAGTATCCAAGATTTGAAATCCATGTCACAATTGGTTTAATTCAATTGAATAAGATTCCAATATATTGGATGATAAGAAGGATGACCAAGTCAACTGGTCGGTCAAAGAAATTAGAATTTAAAGGATGATGCAAGGATATAGAATTGAATCAATTTCCTCCTTTGGATAGAGAAACTATATGTGATACCTCGGGTCTGTCTAATAAGTATAGTGTCTTGTCTTTCTGAAATATGTGAAAGGCAGACAGTAAAGAGTTCAAAGGCGATGTTATTGAGTACAATACGTGGCTCATAGACGACAAAATAGTTTAAAGGGGAATTGTCAAGGCTGTCGCGGATGAGACTCTAGGACAAGTTTCTCCATCCACGTAGAATAATATATGAAAAGCGAACCAAAGTACAATAGGTTGATCAGACCATCTTGCACCGGTTCTAATTAGACAATATATTAGTGGGTGTTAACCCCCAATAATTTATGCCATGATCAAGCTCGAAAAGAACATAAGCTTGCAAATCTGGTTCTAAATTAGCAACATAAGGTAGTCAAATTATAAGTAAGGATAATGATGAAAGAAGTTAAATAGTCTAAGTGAACTTATCAATGTGGTTCACAATGACTAGGATTTGCTGGGTAGTGAGACATTCTACCCACCTTAAAATAATTAAACTAATAGGGTGATGGAACAACGGGTCAAGCCATCAAGATAAAGTACAAAGTTGAGCATTTAAAGAATCAAACAGAACACCAACACATGTCGGGTCAAAAGAAGTGAGTCAAGTTGGATTTCTAATTGAAATCGAAAATAGTTGGTATTATGGTATAGATCATAGTTAGTCATTTCGACTCAAAAGTCATAGGATAGTATACAAGGAGATGAGTTTAATGGAACACGATATGCCCACATGAAGATGGACTCGTCTGGGCCTTGTACACAATTTGTTGGAGGGTAACAGCTAGTATTACACTCCGAATATCAAAGTCATGGTAAGAAATGTCAAGGATTCAAAATAGAAAATGGAAGTTCAAGAGGTGGCAATTAATGCACAAAGTAAAGGAGATCAAGTTGAAGCACAAAATAAAATCAGTTACAGAATAAAATAATTTAGGGATACAGTTCTAGAAAGAGAATACTGTTAAGGAACGATCAAATCATTATTCAAATATTACGAACGATTAGAGAGTCACAATGAAAGATCTAGATTTGAGGAAAGTCAAGTATCATCTGCCTCTGAAACCAGAAGTTCACCTGATCATAATTGCCAATTGTATCTTTACCTTACTAGTCTCCCTATGATAATTCAATCCTCATATGTTTACCATCCCGATTTTACAACCTTTCGTTATCTAAATCCTTACGATCATCATAGGCGGATTCTAAATTTTCAAAACATTTCTCATGAAGCATGCCCCTTCTTATTAAGAATCAATACTATTCATTTTAAATCAATTTCCATATTTCTTCACATTGTCCCAATTTAGATCCGAAACCTCTAACTCAAGTTTAGGAGATCTTTAAACTGTTTAAATTATTTTCTCGTATCATTCAATTCCCAAAACCTCTAGGCCTTACAAACTTATCAACCTTCATATTTTCTTCGACATACACCCATGAATATTATTCTCCTAAAAAAAATTTTAAAAAAAAAAAATTTTCACAACAATGTCCAAATTTCCATAGCCTTGTGTCCTCTCTATCCCTAGTCATTTCCTTGCAATATCTTGTTCAATTTCATATCTTTATTGAATACAATTTAATTCTCTTTTCCATTACTAACCTTCTTTAAAGCCTTAGGGTAAAACTGCCCGAGAATCAATAACCAAAATTTTAAAGTTATCAAACTAAGTTGACCTTGAATTTGAAATACACTTACGAATTATTCATACCAAGTTTTCTCTAAGTGTGGTTTGTTTTCAGACTGGTAGCATACATCTCTTGATTTCATAGACCTTTACTCATATCATTCTCAAGTTCCATGTTAACATCCACCCTTTGGATTCCTACAAAATCATCACACGATAACCAGTTCAATCATTTTCGAGCAAATAATTTACGACACTTCCTCAACCTTTTCCAAAAAAATACGAAGACTCAAGGTTTACAAAGTATGCAGGTACGACAGAGTTTAAGAAAATGGGAATACAAGAAATAATGGTAAGGAAGGAATAATGAAGATCCGCTCAAAGGGATGAACCAATCAAGATCAAATTCAAGAGGAAAGAAATTCAAATCAAAATTCGTAATGAGATTCTCAAGGGTCGTCCCTAGAATCTCTCAAAGGATCCAAAGTGTGATTGAGTATCTCTAATTCTAACACCTTATTTTTATACTCTATAGCAGGCTCGTAGCAGTACAACT